>WOUO01000032.1:0-382629 GCA_017139535.1 Trichocladium uniseriatum | reverse complement strand
GGGGGGGGGGGGGGGGGGGGGGGGGGGGGGGGGGGGGGGGGGGGGGGGGGGGGGGGGGGGGGGGGGGGGGGGGGGGGGGGGGGGGGGGGGGGGGGGGGGAGTTACCCGTCAATATCCCCGTCGACGTTAGCAAAGAACTTGGTAAGCTCGATCGCGAGCGTCTTGAGGCTGTCGCTGAGCTCATCGAGCTCCTTCACAATGATTGGAGCCGAGGTCAAGTTACTACTCCGGACGCTCTCGCCGAGATCCCAAACAGCAACCCCTGTTGCCTGCAAATCGCCAACCTGCTGGATTCCATTTTCAGAATAGTAGATGAGCGGCTCGAGTGAACGGGCCACACCGGCAACCTTGACCAAATCGGGGACAGGGCGCATGGCCGCGGGCTGTGAGACCCAGCGCAGCGCGGCATAGGACAGGATAACGACGACGAAGGACAGGAACATGGATGCCCAGGAATGCGTTACTGCGTGGACTTTGCTGCGGATGGAATTGATGGCCATCTCGATGGGCTCAGTTCGGTGCTGAACCTCGGCCCTGACGGCGAAGCGAATAACTCGCGGGCTGTTAGCCTGGGGGAAGAGCCCAGGGAAAGGGACAAAGACCATTTCAACCACTTACAGTTGTCCGCGACCTCCTTTGACTTGAGTATCCCGTCTCTTAGCTCACTCAACGCCAAATCACTCGCCTTGTCCTCCTGCTTCACAGCAATCGCATCATCAATCATATACTGGCGCGCGAGGTGATACTCTGGCTCCGGACTCCGCTCCTTCTCAGGCGACAAACTACCCGTCGGCAACCTCGTCCGAATCGCCTGCTCCAGAATCTCATTCCCTTCATCGGCGCTCTCATACTCGGGACTACTTTCGCGCGAGCGGCCGATCTCCTCATCATCATCGTCGTCCCCATCATACATCATCATCAGCTCGTCACCCTTGCGCCAGAAGCCGTTGCTGCGATCGCCGTTGCCGAGACGTCTCCAGGCCGGCGGACTGTAGCCACCGGCGGAAGCCGCCGAGTCCGAGGCGCCCGTCTCGCTCTCCGTGTCGTCGCTCCGGAACCCCGAGTGGGCCGACGGGTAGCCGAACGGCAGCGGGCGAGGGCGCGGGCTCCCCATCGACGGGGCGAAGTCGTCCAGCGACGCGTCGAGCTGGTCGAGCTGGGCGAGGGCCGCCATCGTGGTGGTGGTCGCCATGGCTGTGGCTATAGCTGCTGCTGCTGCGCGGTCCTCCAACTGCTCTGCCTCCACTTCCTCCCGTGCCGCTTCCGCGTTTGTTGCTGTTGCTGCTGCTCCGTTTGTCGTTGGTCCGGAGCGTCTGTTTGCGGCTGGATCGCTCCCGCTTTCCGCTATCCCTGCTGCTGCTGATGTCGGTGTTGCCGTGGTCGAGTATGTTGTTGCTGGTGCTGCGGCTGCGGCTGCGGTCGAAGAGGTCGAAGGGATAGTCGGCGATAAGAGGCGGCAGTGGCGTGTCCTCGATATGGCGTCGCCGGGGCTGCCGCTCGTCGTCGATGTAATCCTCGTCGCTTTCCTCAACAATCGGTGGCGCAGGCTTCCTTGGTTTGCTGCGCTTCCAGAAGAATGGCGTTCGCCGGAGAGAGGGCAGGGGTGGGAGATACAAGAACAGGAAGGCCAGAAACAGCACCAGGGAAGCGACCCAGGTGCTCGGGGCGATGGTGACACTGAGCAACGAGACGTTCAAGTTGTTGTTGACAGTGAAGAGGGACTGCATCCCATCCAACAGAACACGCCCGCGAGAGACGTTTCGTTTCGCTTCGCTTCGTTCGTTTGCTTGCTTTTGCTATGCCTAGCTTCAAGAGAGATACGCGCAACGTGCGGGGGAGTCGGGCGCAACGGCGCGCGATGCCTGCTTAGGAAGGGGAAGGGGGGTGTGTGTGCGGGTGACAGGGTGTGGTATGATTCCGTGGGCGCGGGAGCGGGTGACTTGAGTGAATGCGATTCGCACTGTCCAGCGCCGTGCAGTTCTTCACAGCGACTCGGCAAACCCAAGACACAGGAAATTGAAACCGTCAAGCGAGTCGCGTTCCAACGGCGATCCTCATGAATGCGCTTTCCAAAAGGGAGGAGTTGTGGGTGGTGTGTCTTGCACCGTTGTTTCTTGCCTCAGATCGATCCTCAGGCCGCATCGCATTTACCCCCCCGTTGCATTTCAAGGGCGGTCGCATCCCACCAGCCCACCATGGGCCATGGATGATGCGACGACCTGAGGACCAAAAACGAGAGGCTGGGGGATCTCCCCCACTTCCAGCTCGGCAGTCGCCCACAGCCAACCAACCCCGCAGTCCCTTGCTCAGGGAGGGGCGGACGGCGGGCGGCCACTTGTCGAGGGCCGGCGGGGTCCACACCAACCCGGTTTCGCACCGTTTGATTCGATAAAACGGCGCCGGGAAAACGCGGCATTGCAGTGGTGTGACGCGAACACAGAAGCTTTGGGCATTTTCGTCTGAACGTCCATGTGGAATGAAATGCGGGTGGGATGGATCAGCGAGGGAAGAGAAACGGGAATCGACGCGATGGCCTCCTGTTCCGTCGCACTTGTCGGCCAAGACCAGGATGTTGATAGGCGCAAGAGACGGTAGGGCTTATCAAGGACTTATCACCCCGCATTTGCAGACGTCAACGACAAGTTGCCGCCAAATGGTGGGTATCCATATCATTGAATTGTCCATCAAGGGACTCGCGGCGGTGGGCAAGAGGGTGGCACCAAGATCTGGTGCATCGAGTGTTTCACAAGAGCGTGGCTGCCGCGGTGTGCAACACCGAATTGAAGAGCTGCAGATTCGACGCCTTCCGTATTATGTTCAAACCAGCCAAACACGCTGTTACTCATGACTGCATGGCCAGGGGGTTAACCAGCACATCGCCTTCTCACATCCCAGGATGTCAACGAGGTTCAATATAGATACTTAGCAATTCGGCCACAAAACTCCGCTATCCAGTTATTTATCATACCATCATTAAGTGTAACTTGCCCCTCAAAGAGACTTCGCTGTCTTATACAATACATCAGCCCTCCCAAAAAGGAACCCAGCCATGTATTATTCGTAACCTCCAACCCTCCCCTCAAAAAGCAGAGCAGAGAACCCAAATTACCTCCCCATGTACCCACAACTCTGGAGAAGCGAGACAATCGAACTCTCCGCAAACGCGCTGTAACCGCCGCTCTCTCGTAACCCGCTGTTCTGTGCCCCCTATGGACACGGTCCGTCGACTCCGGCGTCAGACCGCTAGTCAATCTTTGCATTCGCCAGGCTCCTAGCCGCCGGGTTGTGGATGTTGTTGATCTGGTGCGTCGACGGCACGCGCTTGAACTTGCCCTGCTTCCGCAGCCGCTTCCGCGCCACCATGACGGGCACCGAGCTCTTGGTGACGAGGTAGTTGGAGAAAGAGCCGAGGATGACACTACACGCAGCCATTAGCACCAGCCCCGAAATCATGACAGAATAAAAGTAAGAAAAGTGGAAACTTACCCCTTGAGCGCACTCCTCCCCCGACTCCCCAAAATCACCAGCGTCGGATTCACCAAATCAATCACCTCGGTAATCAAATGCTTCGGATTCTTGCAGTGCAACACCTCGACAATCACCCGCACCTGCAACCTCGTCTTGCGCAGCAGCTTCGTCACACGCTCGCTGATATCATGCACGGCACGATAGCGCTCCTCCTCGGCCTTGCTGCGCTCCCTAGACGGCGCCGGCGAGACGCTGGCACTCGTCGCCCCGCCGCCGTCCGATGCAGGAGGGAGCAACGGCAGGGGCCGGAACTGGTGCAGCGGTAGGTTTGTGCCGCTAGCAGTGATGGGCGTCTTGCTGGAGGTGACTGTGTTGATCGCGGCGGCCTGCTCCTTCATGGCGCGGGGATCGTCGGGCACCTGCCCGCCGTTGTTATCGACGCCGCCAATGCCCGTCTCCTCATCAACACAGTAGATGGCCAGGAGGGTGTCGCCGTCGCGCAGGACCGTGCCAATAGCCCACTCGAGCGCGTGCGTCGACTCGTCGCTGAGGTCTGTCGCGACTAGGTACTTGCGCGGCGGACGGTGCTCCTCTTCGGCTTCTTGTACGAGCTTGGAATACTCGCCGCGTGTGATGATCTGGATGGTGCGGTGGGACTCGGGCGTACCCATAATTTGCGTCATGGCAAACGACAGCTTCTGCGCTCTCTTAATATCGGTTAGATCTGCCTCCGTGTCCGAGTCCACTGGCGTGCGGGACCCGGACCCGGGTGGGTTGTCAAAGCTGGTGGCAGGGTGAATGACTGTTTTGTTGTGCTTTACTCGCTCGCCCGACGGGTTCGTCACTGTGATCTCGGGTTCGTCGAGTAGTGAGCGATATTTGTAGGTAGGTTGTTGCGCAGCCACATGGGCACCTATTGTGTGGGGTTAGCAATCCATGCTCCAATGCCAAACCAAGAATAACTACCTACGTTCTTCCTCGGCCGCCGCCAGCAAACTGCGCGCCTGTCTTTGCGACTCGGGGGATTCCGACCCACTCGGTGCCTTGAGATTCTCAAAACTCCTGGCAGTCTTCCTCCCGCGCTCATCTTCATCGGAGGAACTTCCGTTGTCCTCGCTGCTCTCCTCCACGAGCAGGTCCCCGTCCGGGCTCATGTAGTCCTTGGCCAATCTACCAGCCGCATCGTCTGACGTTTTCCGTCGACCAAACTCCGACAAGCTTCCTCCAGACCGAGCCAGGGCGGCGTCTGAGAGACGCCTATATGCGTTGTTGATATCGAAGTCCTGCTTATCGCCTAGCATTGCTTGTCCGGCAGGGCTCAGGGGGCGGCCGACGGCCGGTGGGTCGCGGGGCGAATGCGAGCGCATGCCCATGCGATTGTGCGGCGACTTGGATTTATTTGTCGGGCGAATCAACGGTCCTGGGATGGACTGATGTCGTCCCCTATCACCAGGTAACACCAAACCAGTGACATCGTTGCCTCGCATCACTTCGGCCATGGCGCTCGAGCGCTTGCCGCCCTGGGTGTTCCGTTTCGGGAGGGCCTGGCCCACATTGTTTGTGATAATTCCAGAAAACTGGTACTCGGTCGTCGGGTCGTGCCGCGCGGCCCTCGGCCCGAAGTCGACGGGCTTGAGAGCGGCGTCCGACATGCTCCTCGAGTGGGC
The DNA here is from genome assembly GCA_017139535.1 of Trichocladium uniseriatum. Lineage (NCBI taxonomy): Eukaryota > Fungi > Ascomycota > Sordariomycetes > Sordariales > Chaetomiaceae > Trichocladium > Trichocladium uniseriatum. Next base: position 377,494 of record WOUO01000032.1, on the reverse strand, counting down.
CGTGCTGGCAGCTTGGGCGCGGGTATTCGAGTCGGTTGTTGGCGACGATGGCGTACTGAGCACCTGCTTTGCGGCGGGAGGCGGACTGTCAATGTCCAGCATGCTCCGGATGGGCGCCGGTGCCGGACCATTGACATCGAGCATGCTCCTCACGGGGGCTGGCCGTGAAGAAGCTGTCTTAGTACTAAAACTCGTGGGCGAAAAAGGGGAGAGGAGTGTAGGGGAGGGGAGGTTGTCACCAATGTCTAACATACTGCGCACGGGGGAGCGAGGTGTTGTGTAGGGAGATGAGGAGCGACCCCCGATCGAACTGGGAGGCCTGGGTCGCGGGTTTGCAGTTCCCTCCAAAAGCGCAAGCACTTCTCTCCGCTCCTCGTCGAGCATCGCCTCCATCGACATTGCTTGGTGCCGGGACATGGTGGGCGGTGTTGGCGTAGATGTTGACTGTCCGACACAGGGAGCTTGGGGAGCTCAAAAAGGGGGTTGGTGGGAGGCGATACAGATGTACGCAGTCGGGTGCGAGTGTGTGTAAGGTAAGGCGAGGTAGCTTGCGGTACAGGATCAATGGGCGGGAACGCCCAGCAAGTTTTGGCGGGGTCCCGCAGCTGCGCAGTTTAAAGGTGGTCAACGAGGTAGGATATTGGACCGGTAATAAATGAAGGCGAGTTGGCGAAACAGCATCGTGGGATTTAACGGCCGGCCTCTTTGTCTGGCCCTCAGATGATAGCGGGGGACCCAAGCTGCTGTTTTTCGCTGTCCCGGGCGAGGCGACGCCAAGACGCGGGTCCAGAGGGGAGACAACCCCGTTTCGCCAAGATGCGACTTCCAAGTTGCAAAACCGCCAAGGTTAGCACTGCCTCGAACTTATCGAGTCGTTGTCGAACGTTGAAGTGGACCTCGGATTGGTGCGAGTCGAGTCCAAATTCTGGACTGAGAGGGCGTGGAATTCAACGAGGGCCTAAAACGGGGTGTTAGAGGCTTTTAACTAACGAGGTCAGCGAAGCTCAAAGCTCGAGCACAGTCGCCGCCGACGCATGACGTTCCCAGACGTCCATGCGGGGGTGGAGCGAGAAGGGTGGATCTATGATCTGGGGAGTGGATCTCGCATCGATAGCAACATGCAATCGACGTCCAGATCGATCTCTGGACCTGACCCTTTGGAAGGGCGGGGTGGCTGTTAGTGTGACTTGAACACTGCCCTGGACAGGTGACCAATATCAGCACGTCTAAACCCGGGGTGAACCCGGACTCTGAGAACAGTCTGCTCAGGTACTTATTCAAGCAATTCGGCAGAGCAGCCGGAGCACAGGAACACAATTGTGGCATTGGCCTTCCAACTGGAAGGTTCTGTGATATTCTGAGAATATTTCCCCCAGGTACGACTTCGTACAAGTTCCACAAATCATCAAAGGGATCCAACCTCGGCAGGTGTCGGCTCAGCTTGTGAGGCAGCCAATGAGTCCAAGCAGAGTCCAAGTTGAACTTTCGGAAATACGCGCACCTTCACGGTCAGCATAGACAGCAAAACCAAGAAAGTTACTAGGACAAGAATATCCATACAGATAATGTACAGTACACGGGAACCCCCGACCCAACGAAACCCTCTAGCAAGTAATATATCTGCGGAGGCTTTTGCAGACGTCCCACCCAGAGATATACGCCGCCGCTCCACGCTCCACACCCCCCTTCCCGCTTCAAATCATGCCCCTGATATTCATATTATTCAAGTTGGCACGGTTACCCGTGCCCGACTTGTGAACCTGGTTCCGCCTGTCCCAGACGGGCGACCGGCCCTCGACGACGGCCACAATCTCCTCGGCCACGCGGTGCGGGAACATGGTCCGCCCGCTCCCCTTAGACTTCTTCTTGTTGACCGCGTCGAGGATCCACTGGAACGCAGTCCTCCTCCGCTGCCGCGCGCGCAGCGGCATGGGCACTTCGAGCGACTTGCCACCGCCCGCCAGGCCCTTGAAGCCGCGCATCTTGATCAGCGGCGCAACCGAGTCGATGGCGAGGCCGAGGTAGAGGACGGGATCCAGGGGGAGGTGGTTGGCGGGGGGCGCGCCGGGGAGGAGGGGCTTTGAGGGGTCGAGTCGGGGGGCGGGTGATGTCCGGAGGTAGTTGAGTATCATGGCCATGTCCTGCGATGCGCCGTCATGTCAATCTTGTCCCAAGTTCTACCCTGACGGACAGATACTCTTCCTTACCCTCTGTGCCTTGGCCAGTTTCCCGTCCTTCATGAGCAGCCGTGTGACCTGCTCAATGACCGAATCGTAGCGGTGTTTGGCGTTCTTTTGTGATGGCAGCGGCAGCTCGGGCAGGCCGTACTTGTGGCCCTCAACTGACGGGTCCAGGGGGTCCAAGCCATACTCGATCATCCGTAGCTGGTCCAGGGCAATCTCATTCTCCTTGCTCGTGTAGGCGGGGGGTTCGCTCTTGGGCAGAGCCGACGGGGGCAGTGCCGCGCGGGGATCGCTTTCGGGGAGACGTGATGTCGTGTTGTCGGCCAACCCCCGTGCAAACACGGCCGGACCGGGCTGGGGCTGGGGCGCCTGGGCGAGAGCCCGGGTCCGGAGAGAGAGGGCTCTGCAGGCCGACCAAATATTCAACCGCGGCGGCATCGTTGCTGTGTGGTGGGATCGGCAATTGCGCCCAAGACGGTGTCGCGGTCGCTTCTGTCGAACGATTGACTTTGGAAAATTGAAAATGACCCGCAGTTTAGCCGCACTTGGGTCCGTGCTGCGCACCCCTGCCGCAGCCACACCTCGCCTGGAGGCTGCCGGCCCCGGCTTGGCGTCGGCTGTTGGCCCCGATTGCCGCCCCACGGCGATCCGTCGGAAGACGGAACTTATTCCATTCCCACAACGTTTGTTCAAAACTTAAAAACCGCCGTTGAAATCCCCCGATGATTTACTTTGCAAGGTTATGACTATTCCCAAATGTGGTAGTTTCGGCAGTTACACATGGATCCTTTTTAGTTCAGGCACTATTAATCACGCGGGCGGATGGCGCTGCTCGGTCCATGTCTGCGTTGTCTGGACTCTGCTGGTTCCCAGTCGAACCAGTCTGGTTCCGGCCCGTCGACGTGGACAAAATGCATCAACCACACCCCGGTTTATGGAGCTCTGACTGGCCGATACTGCACTAAACAAATCACAAGTAAACACAATTTAGGACTCGTTTCCTCCACCGCAAAATGGTTAATTAACTAGTGTACAGATTAAAGATGGCGGTGAGCTCCGATTCCACTTTGCTAATTGCCTCTCACAAATTCTCAGTGCGAGCTCAAGGCCGTGTCTCTTACCGCCACAGGGGCTCCGACATGATCGGCTGTCTTGGCTTGCAGCTATTGCTTCTTTCCATCGTCATCCCGTCATCAACAAATCCAAAAACCAGATCCAAGGGGGGGAAGGCAATGTCCGCTGTCGGAGGGAATCTTCCGTTTCTCAAACACGACCGAGTCTTCGGACCTCGTACTTCACAAGTAAAACACAAAAACTCTGTAAAGAACAAACAAAGGGCAAATCAGCCCGTCCAATTTAATTCCAATTCCAACCCGCCCAGTTCCCAATGAATACCAGTAATAGAAAGCTTTTGTCTGTTATCCGAAACCCCTATTGCTTCTTGCCGCCGCCCTTGTCTATCCGTTTGAGCGGGGGATGCTCGAGAAGGCAGCACGTTGTCCGACACAAGACAGACAAGACGAACCGCATTTGCGCCCCAGTCCCAGTCCCAGTCCCGATAGCCGGCCAACCCCAAACCGCCAGCCCAAGCACCAAACGCCCGGTCCCATCCGGATGACCAAGAGACACCGCCTCCAAGAAGCAACCCGGGACGCTTTTAGACGCCAGTCCCAGTCCAGGCCCTTTAGATCGTCCGAAAATGCCTGCCCATGATTTGCCATGACCCGCAACATTAATGTAGGAGGAAACCTCTGAAAGTGCCAGCCTGAAGTGATGAATCAACCCGACCATGATGATGATAAAAGAAAAACAATGCAAACTAAAAAGAGTAATGAACCTCCTGCCCTCCATCGGAAACGTGCCGTGTGGCATGCCGGGAAAAACAAAGAAAAACAAGGAGGAAACGGGAAAGGGGAAAGAAAAAGAAAACAAGAAAAAAGGGAAACAGTGGTATCAATATCGTACAGGACGCAATGCAAGAGACCAACCACAAAGAAAAAAAAATGAATGCCGTAAGAGCCCGGTCGGCCGCCCCGGTGAGGAGTGTAGACGGCGAGGAGAGTGAATAGTGGTGGGCGAGGTGAATGGAGGCGGCGAGGAGAGTCAAGACGGCGAGCGAGAGCTAGGGGGAAAAGGTGAGAGGCAGAGAAAGAGAGGAGGGGGAAAAGAGACACCAGATAGAAACCGCAACAGCACACGCGAGGCATCGATCGCATCGATCGATCACCACCACGGCCATTCTGGTCCTCCTTCTGGCATCAATCTCATCCCGCACCTCCTTCCCGCCCCTTTCCCTCTCACCACCCAACCCAGTTGCTCTCGCAAGCCTCCCTCATCCTCTCCTCACCACCCCCTCCCGCACCACCAATCCCATCGGCCCCCATTCGTGATCAGTGACAATGATCAGTTAACCGGCGAGAAGCGCTGATTGATCACCAATAAACCCCCCCACCGCGACTCGTAGCAGGCGAGCTGGCGCTGGTAGCAGGCGAGCCGCCGGACCCAGCCGAGGCGGCGGACATGGACGACATCGAGGAGGAGGAGGACGAGGAGGACTGGCCGAGCCAGGCCAGGGCGACCTCGGCGGCGTCCTCCTTGGCGTTGTTGACATTCTTGCCGTCGTACCAGAAGCGGGCGCTGTGGACCTGGTTGTAGACGGTCACGGTGCTGGACCAGGCTGTTCGTCCGCCTTTTGTTTTGAAGGTTTAGAGGTTAGTATTGATGGGTGGTTTGTTGGGGGAAGGGTTGGGGTTGGGGATCGTGGTGACGGTGGGGTGAAGAACAGGAGAAGTGATGATGATGGAAAGAAAGAGGAGTAAACAAACTCACCTCGCCGGTCAGAGACAATCTGAAAGACAGGAGCGGTAATCTTGTATTCCCTGCACGCGTCTGGTTGGTTGGTCAGCCATGTATAATGTGAGCGAGTGTGGCAAGTCTGTCTGTCCTACCCGCCAGCTTGTCTTGCCAAGTCTGATGATACGCCATGGTTTTTTGAGATAAAGTTTCCCGGGAGTTTGGTGATTCGTCGGAACGAGATAAAAGTCGGCTTGGAGCAAAAGCGTTGTTGATCGCAGAGACGGTGTGGGTGGGTGAGCAGCAGGACCGGACAAGATCTGCAAACACGTCCTGTCTTGGCTGGCGTCGTCGGGGTGTGATCTGTACTTGGAGAATCGAGTGGGAGAGTGGGAAAGGGATGGATCTGATCTCGTTCCTGGGATTGCCTTTATACTACCCTCGGGAGAGCCCGCAACGGTACGGTACGTGCCACCTGGGTCCCGGTTAACCGGTCTGCGAACGCGAGACAGGGCAGACTGATGTGGCCGAAAGGGATTCGAAGAGCCGTCCCAAGCAATGCTTAATTAAGATGCATGCCCCTGGTCTGTATGGTCTTGCTATTTCCGAGACGACTTGTTTGTTCGCAAAGGTGCAGGGCAGCAGCGAGTAGATTATGAGCAAGAGACGGGATGATGCATCGTGGCCAGGGACAGACGGGCGGAGAGGCAAAAACGCTCTTGGCTGCTCTCACTTTGCGTGAAGTCGATCGGACGGGACAGTGGACAGTGAAGAAAAGGGAATGGAGATAGGCCCGGTATTTCAACCGCTTACGCGGGAGACGAGATTGGCGAGCTGTCGGTCTACGGTTTACGTACCCTTACCAAGTACGTATGTACTCCGTAGCCCTGGTCATCGTTTGCTTTGAGGCGGTGGACGGGAAGCTTTCTTTTCGGATTCTCACTTCCGTTTTCTTTGCTTTTTTGCACCGTTGCCGATGCCGTGTGCCAAGTCACCGGTCTCTGGGGACCACAGTGCCGCTGGCGGCCGGAATCCATTGGGATTCGAGCTAGCCATGACATGAGTCCAGGCCCTCCGTTGCTGCAGGGGAGTCGTGACTGGAAAAGAGCAGTACACGGCATCAACCGAGGTGTACGTACACGTGCGGCATACACCTGGACAGCTGGTGCCAGCGATGGCACAACGCGCGGGACGCACAGAAGCGCGCTGCCGAACACTCTCTGCCGGGAGTTGACGAGGTCCGGGCACTGTCTCGCGGGTTTTGACAAGCAAGATCAGAGGTTGAGTGAGGTGCAGAAAAAGCAAAAGGATGCGCCCCAGTCGGTGAACAGGGGGGGAAAGCTTGGGCGTTCGCTGGGCGCTGAGCTGTCACTCAGTCCACTCGATCAATTACCCAAAACGGACTAATGTTGGATGGAAATATGCAGGCGATAAAACGAAAACTGGTGCTGGACCTTGACAGCCCTGGACAACGAACGTTTTTGCTGCACTGGGCAGAAATGACGGAAATGCCATGTAATTCGGGTGTCAAGAATCGAACATGGTCTGAGTTGTTCACAGGGCCGGGTGTCGAAAGGGAGAGAGGGTGATGGAACGAGTGGGGAAGTTCGTACTCCTGCCATACAAGGAGAAACACACTTGTGTTATCGCTGCGAACAGAAACCGTGGGATTATCTCCGGACTTCAAGCCGCCCCTTGGTGCATCAAAGTGTCATGGTGCCAGTGGTGCTGCCAGTGACAGCCTAAGCTGCACTTTGTGTGCTCTTCGAAGAAGCGGCTCCAATCAATGGGTCGGTCCCGTCCGGGCCGGGTGGCATTTGTTTGCTTGTTTTTTAGCCCGTTGTATCATGGATGTACTGTGTACGTATCCACTTGAACACGGCTGGCTGTCCGACAGTGTGTGCAGTGTGTTCAGGGTGTTGGCCCTTGGTACAAGCCAATGACCAGAGTGGTTTCGGAACGGCCCTCTCTCGGAAACGCTGGGGAGAATGCGTGATGGATCGTGGGAAACGAGCACAAACGGTCGGTACCGGCCCGTTGGGAACCTCTCAGGGCGGACCCGGTTGCCATGGTCCCACGGAGCACCCGTATGTTGCGCAGCGGTGAGAGGTCCACTGGGCTCTATCAGAGACGAGTTCTTGACGGCTAGCGCTCTTCAGAATGCTGGGAATGTCGAATTGGCGGAGTATTCCGAGTCCAAACTCCATCGACCTTCTGGAAGCAACCGGATTTGGTTCCGTGAGCGCTCGGGACAGAGGTTCTTGAGCCCCATCTTCAAAACTGGCCAGTAGGATGCAATGAAATAACCAGAGGATTGTGTCCAATCTTTTGCGTGTGTGAACCGGGACAAAAGGGATTTAGGTCATGTGGTTGAATGATGCATCTGAGGCTGAAGAAGAAGACCTTGAGACAATCGTCAGCTAGGCCAACAGCTGCAAGCACCTCTCTGGCGGATACCTTGGTGTGTTCTCTTCAAACGGCAAGAGGTGCCTACCGATCTCCGTATTCACCCACAGAACAGGAGTGTTCGGCCCACGTTGAGCCTGCGGCACCGGCTACCTCCAGCACGGTACCAACTCCCGACTCGGACGGTGTCATCAACACCTGTTTCCCCAGAAGACTCGGCTAAGACATCTAGTCTGAATGTCGATAGACCTGCATGCAGGACTTTGGTCGGGTGACACGCGGCTCGTTCACATCGGTCCCGGACCGGGGTAGGAGGGTAGGACAATCGCGCCGGTGAAGGGTTCCAACTTTGAACTGAGACGGCAACAGGATTGCCAGGCTGGCCAAAGCCAAGATGACGGAAAGGAGAAACAGTCACGAACCGATGTTCACGCGGCTTCTTGTCAAGTCTGGGTTGGAGTCCATGCCGACAGGGTTGGAGCCCATGGCTGTCGACCAATGGCCGTATCGTATCAGTCTTCTTGTACCACAACAGAGAAGCCTGTTTAGCCGCGGGTTGGGTGGAGGTACGCAGTATGGAGTACCAGTACTGAGTACGTACTGCCCGGCTGTGCTGTGTAAACGACGCGACGCCGGTAGGGTACAGATACCGAGGGGGGGCAATCTCAACGGTCGCGGAAGCGGGAAAGCAGCGGTGCCACATCACGGCAGTGTCGGTTTCAGAGAGTTGCGGCATCTGCCGTGGCCCGACAAGTGCCGTCCGAAATCGGTCGGTAACAATCCTTCATGTCGCGGCGGTGGCTCTCACAGGCCAGACAAGAGTGAGCGGGAGAAGGTGGCGGACAACAGTGGTGGAAGGACTCTTGTTCGAGGCAGCAGACGAGCGGTTATTTATAACACAGAAGAGTGCTGGTCTTTCCCGTCATCGAGTTCCAGTGCCGTGTTGCCAGGTCAAATATGGCGGGCATCGAAAAGCAACGCGGCACGCTGACGATGAGAAGATGCGACGCCACTCGACTGTCCGAGTTCAGGATAGGCAGCCAGCAGTTTGGGCACCGAACTCGGGACGAAGGATTGGCCTGGCCGGCTGTTGGGCTTCCATGGGCTTCAGGTTTTGCGCCTTTGACGAGACATCTAGAAGCTGCAGTAAGTTCAGATCCCTCCTCCGTTCCTACCTATCGATAGGCTCAGCTGCGACCTCCATGCTACGGGCCGTCGCCGGATGGCAGCAGGCGAGCCAAACAACAGCGAGCCATGCTTGGTTTTGTCTGCGTCACCGTCAAGCTTTCCGGAGCATATCGGACCGAAGGACCATGAACTGCCTCCGTGGCGCACATGAGGCTGACGGCAAAGATCGAAACAGCATTGGCCTGGTTGGTGAAGTTGGATTGGGGCAAAAGTCTGCCAAATTCCTTCGCCGTCGACTTGATTGCAACCAAAAATTGACTTGATATATCCCTTGGTATCGTTGACGGGTGGTCGTTTTCGCGATTGACAAAGCTTGACTGGCGGTCTTTTGCCATGTAAGTGATAGGAAGTTGGTGTTGAAGTGGGAAGGGAAGGGCCCAGTTCGATGCAAGTGGATTCTTGCTAACAATAAGAAGGCAGCTGTCAGACACCTGCCACCACACAGCCAGCTGCAGGCTGTACCGTATTCGATTACGCCTTTCGCTGAATCGCATCTCCGAAACATGCGCAAAGACCAACGAAGCAGTACCGTATTTTACAGCCTAATACAATGGCAGCTGACACCGGGTTTCGGTATCCCCGGTTGCTGCGCTGAACTTACCTCGGCACGCTGATCCCAGCATCCAGGGACGCAGCCCCACTGACCCCGTGTCTCGTCCGACTGGCCACCGGCGGACCATCATATGAAACCCTCCGTCGCCGGCATTCCATTCCTTTGATCGAGACTGAACTCGGATCTGTCATTTGGTTTCTGCACATTATCTAGCGATTTTCTTTCATCGAGCACCATCCCGAACACATCAGCAGCAAAGATGCCTTTCAACACAGTATTGACCCGCCGTCTCGGCATTGCAGGTACGTATCCGGACTGGGGTCAGTACACCACAAAACATGAGGCTGACAGTATTATCTTAAAGTGCCTGTCGTGCAGGGCGGTATGCAGGCAAGTCTTCTTGTCCATATGAAGAACCAACCAGTTGTGCTAACTCAACACAGCATGTGGGAACCGCTGAGATGGCGAGTGCCGTGTCCAATGCGGGCGGCCTGGGTATCATCACAGCCCTCATCTGGCCCGAGCCCGAGGGTCTGCGCCAGGAGATCCGCAAGTGCAGGAAGATGACGAGCAAGCCGTTTGGCGTCAACATCACCCTGCTCCCCGCCCTGGTGCCGCCAAACTATGACGCCTACGCCCAGGTCGTCATCGACGAGGGCGTCAAGATTGTCGAGACGGCCGGCAATTCGCCGGGGCCCGTCATCTCCAAGCTCAAGAAGGCGGGGTGCATTGTGCTGCACAAGTGCACCACCATCCGGCACGCCCAGTCCGCCGTGAAGCTCGGCGTCGACTTTTTGAGCATTGACGGATTCGAGTGCGGCGGGTGAGTTACGCCCCAGCCTCTGAGGGATACGCACATTACTGACACGGCCCGCAGCCATGTCGGCGAGTCAGACATTACAAACTTCATCCTCCTCAGCCGGGCGCGGCAGACACTCAAGGTGCCCTTCATCGCGTCCGGCGGCTTTGCCGACGGACAGGGCCTCGCTGCGGCGCTCTGCCTGGGCGCGTGCGGCATCAACATGGGCACGCGGTTCTTGTGCACCGTCGAGAGCCCGGTCCACCACAACATCAAGGAGCAGATCGTCAAGTCGCAGGAGACGGACACGGCGCTGGTGCTGCGGCGCTGGCGCAACACGACGCGCCTGTACCGCAACAAGGTCACGGAGCAGGCCCTCAAGATTGAGCAAGAGAGCAAGACGGGCGAGTTCTCCGAGATTGCGCCCTACGTCAGCGGCAAGCGTGGCCGCGAGGTGTTTATCAATGGCGACCCCGAGTATGGTGTCTGGACGGCCGGCCAGGTCATTGGCTTGATCCATGACATTCCCACATGCAAGGACCTTGTTGCGAGAATTGAGAAGGAGGCTGAGGAGACGCTCAAGGAGAGGACTGGACTGTTTGCGCCTTCGCCGAAGCTATAGGTGTTGATAAGTCAGGTGGTTGGTCTAATAGGTTGGCGGTATTCTGTTGATATTAGAAGCGCTGTATTTCAATTGCTGTTGCTTTAGAATCATTTCGAGATGTCTACTACACGGATATACACTAGCTACATTTTTTTGTTCATATTCTAATAACATGAAGACTGTACAGCAGAAATGCCCCTTCAAGAGCTCCTGTGTAAGGGGACCGTAGCAAACCCTAACCCTCCCTCTCCTGACTCGGTCAAATGCCGAAACAGGCCCGCTCCCTCCTGTCTTGGCCGGGTAATGCTCCGTCAAGCGCAACCTCGGCATGTGAGCCGGCGCGACCTCCCCAGCTCGCTTTGTGGTTTCCACCCCCCTTTCCACTGACAAGACAGACCACACTCATTCCATTTCAATTCTTTCTCGTCGAACGCGACAAACAAAACCCCATTTTCTCCCATATCGCATTTAAATCTCGACGACCGAAACGACTCCCCGCCTCTCAGGAGAGCCGAAGCACCTGACATCATCGAACAACCGCAACCCCCTCCCCTTCCCCAAAAAAAGCCGCCGCCAAAATGGTCGCCGACGCCCTCATCTACCACCCCGCGGTGTCGCACTACCTCAAGTTCGTCGCGACCACCGTCGGCCGCGACAAGCTCCTGCGCACCTTCCAGTACTTTGCGCGCTTCTACGCCTGGTACCTGCTCCGCACCAACAAGCCCCAGACCTCGATCGCCCCCTGGGAGGCCGTCAAGAAGCAGTTCGGCCTCGTGCGCAAGGTGCTGCGCGCGGGCAAGAACGTCGAGCACTTCAAGGCGGCCGCCGTCGCGGCCGACGCCAAGACGATGGACCCCGTGCTGCGGTACGCCGCGGTGGGTCGGCAGCTTGGGTACGCGGGTTACCTGACGATGGACCTGGCGACGCTGCTGGACGCGACCGGGATTCGGAAGAGTCCGTCGGCCAAGAGGTTCCAGCAGGAGGCGTACCGCTTCTGGGCGATGGGGATTGCGTGCAGCTTGGTCGCGCAGTTTTATACGCTGTATCAGCTGCGCCAGCGCGAGGCAAAGGTTGATAAGAAGGAGGGTGAGGGTGTGGTGGAGAGCAAGAGGATTGCCATGTGAGTTCTTTTTGGGAGTGTTCTGGTTATATTGGGGATCCAGTTGCTAACGGCATGTGTAGGGAGCGGACGGCCAGCCGGATGCAGCTGACTTCGGATCTCTGCGACTTTACCGTTCCTCTGTCTGCCCTCAAGTGGGTCAACTTCGACGATGGCTTTGTCGGCCTCGCGGGTACGCTGAGCAGTTTGATTGGTGTGTACTCGCAGTGGAAGAAGACGGCGTGAAAGAAGGATGCGAGAGTCCGGTGGGCGGTGGAATGAGCTAAGTGTGGTGGGGGATGGTGAGGAGTGGATTTTGAGTCTACTGTGTAAAGCGGGCGGCGAGCGTGCTGGAAGAATGAAGCACAAAAAGCGATTACGGGTTTTCAGGGGAAGTAAGTTTGATCGCAGATGGGAGTTGGCGGCCGGTGTTTTTGATACCTCTTGTTAGCTCTTCTTAGGCGTGTAGTATCTCATTGTATCTCATAGCTCTCATTCAAGTTGCATGTATGTCTTTCAGTCACGAAGTGCTTTGTAGATGTATTGTGTTCATGTCGCGTTGAATACGCATAAGTAAAGGTTGACTAACCGTATATCCGTTTCTACGCATTATAATTCAAGGTCTGAGGTTGTTTGGGGTCCCATCCGGCATCGTCCTCTCCGACAAAGCCAACGTGCTCAACGGCATGGCCCCTCTGCAGACATCAGACCGGGGTTTCTGTCTCAGCTATGGCGGGGCTCCGTATTGAGTGGTAACCAATGGTAGACCCTTGTCTTCTCCATTCGCTCCCCTGTCACTTCTCTGGTAGGCAGGCCTGGAAGCTGCCCCATCCTGCCACATGCAAGGGCATTTTGTTGAATTTGTTCTGTGCCATGACGTTGACGAACCGCTGGCCGCTTGCCAGTTCATCCCACCTCACCCTCGCCTGCATCAGCCAAAAGATGCCAAGATAACACAGGGCAATGTCAGGTCGTATTATTGTACCTGCATGGGCGACTTGAAAGGATCAAACTGATCACTGTATCCGGCCATGTGCAGTCTCAGTCTTCAGGCCCGATGATGCTGCCAAGATTCAAAAGCCCAAAGCTAGGGGATAAAGGAATATGACGACGATACAAAACTACCACGCATTAGCGGTATCTCCCTCCTTGGGGGGTTGACAACCTGTTTCACTTGAACCGCTCCCGAGTTTGGGATTACAACCTCGGTCCCTTCCTTGTTCTTGATAGGTAGCGTTTATCTTGTGCTTGCCGTCCCTGGCATGCCGTTTCGTTCTTTCTAGCAATTTGTGACGGCAGCCACCAACCCCTCCCTTTCCTTCGTTCCTGAACCAGCCAGCCACTTCAGCTGTCCAGAAACTTTTGAGTGAACGTCTATCGAGCGTCACCGCTGCTGCCACCAAGAACGTCAATTGAACTGTTCAAGTAGTTCCTACCAACAGCTCCTGCCAGTCACCGGCAGACATGGCGGCGCCAACTGAGCTCGAGGAGCTAGGTCTCTCCATCGTAGGCCTGGGCACACAGTACCCTCCCAACTCCATCAAGCCCGCCGATCTGGATGCGCTGGCCAAACGCTTCTACCCAGAGTCCCCCGCGTCAGTTCGTCCCGTTATTTTACCCCTACCGCGAGCCAATTTGAGGATCCATAACTGACCTTTGCCACCAGCTTGCAAAAGGTGCTCTCAATCAACCGGTACACAGGCATAGACGAGCGGCCCTCAATAGGCACCACCGACCACCCGCTAGTCAATCAGCCCGCCCCTCCCACCATTACCGACCTTCACAAGACCTTCATGTCTGATGGCGTCCCGCTAGCAATCAGTGCTGCTCGAAAAGCCCTCACCGAGGCCCGCGTAGCCGCCGGAGATGTGACGCACATGGTGTCGACGACATGCACCGACTCAGCAAACCCCGGGTACGACCACTTCGTCGCCAAGGAGCTTGGGATGAGCGAGGCCGTCGAGAAGGTGCTGCTGCACGGCGTGGGGTGTAGTGGGGGTCTCGCGGCGCTTCGGACAGCAGCCAACCTCTGCCTGGGCCACACCATGCGGAGACAGCCCGCGCGTATCCTGGTGGTCGCTCTCGAAGTCAGCACAACCCTAGTCCGCAGCGAGCTCGAGAGCATCAACGCCCTGCAGGAAACCCGCATCGGCATTGCCCTCTTCAGCGACTGCGCCGGCGCCCTCGTCCTCACAAACAACATCGCCGCCGACACTGCCCCGCCCATCTACTCCCTCCTCACCTGGCAACACCGCACCATCCCCTCTACCGAATCCAATCTTGGCTTCGACGCCGACCCCTTGGGTTGGAAAGTGGTCCTCACCCCCTCGGTACCCAAAATCGCCGCATCCACCCTCCGCCCAACATTCGCTTCCCTCCTCGATCCACTCCTCCCCTCGTTACCCGCTTCCTACCGCCAACCCCCCGACTTCGACTGGGCCATGCACCCGGGCGGCGCCACGATCCTAACCGGCGCCGAGCAGACGCTAGGGATCACACCCCAGCACATGCGTGCCAGTTACGACACGTATGTGAGGCATGGCAACAGCAGCTCGGCGACGATTATCAGTGTGCTAGACCGGTTGCGCGGGAAGGAGATGGACGCGCTAGCGCCAGAAGCAGAGGGGGGAGGAGCCAAGGTCAAGGACTATGTGGTTGGGTGCGCCTTCGGGCCGGGCATCACGGTGGAGATGTGCTTGCTGAAGCGCAATCTGGGCGCGGGCTCACGGCTGGGGATGGAGACGCCGCCTGAAACGGAGAGTGAGGCGAGCGCGGGGAGTGAGGATGGGGATGAGGTTGGTGAGAGTAGTGGGTTGGAAGGTGAAGGAGCAGAGCAAATAAAGGGCGATGATGGTGTAAGGGGGTCAATAGAATTGCCTCGGCGAGTAGAAGAAGACGGAGCGTTTATAAGCGAGGCGTTGGAGGCGGTTGAGTTGGACTGAGATTTATTTTAGATTTGAAGCCATGAGTTAAGATGGTCTTGCTTTTTGAAGGACGTCGGGTTATTTTGTCGATAGTAATGACGTACATGATCTCAGAAACATAAGACGAAATTGTGAGTGTTCAGATGACATTTGATATGGGACGAGCGTTGACACATACAGTGGCAAGGATCCTCAATCTTGTGAAGCGGGTCTGTGGACAAGAACACGAAGGTCCGGAAAAGAGCAGTTGACAATTACCACAATCCGGAGTCCCGGCGTAGTACACGGAAGGTTTCCGCCTCAGCTCCGAGTTCGTCGCATCGCCGTGCTCACACTCGGACATGATGGCCAAAACCAGACCCCTGACGAGTACAAACTAATTCAGCCTGGGAGGTGCTTCTCTTCAGCACACAGCTATCACATGTAGGAGTACCCCTACTGTATGTTCCTACACCTGCTTGGTATCGCTAAAGCCAGAAAACCCCCCTCCATCTTCCCCATCACCTCACCATCACACAGAAACCGTCTTCTCCACGACAAGCCCACCGCCACCCTGCGACTCCGGATCCACACTCTCAATACTCTCCCCCTTCTTGAGCCCCAGCTGGCGTGTATCATACCCATTCTCCTCCAGATACGCCCTGAACCGCTGGTCCTCAAGCGCAATCGTGTCCTGCTCAATCTGCGGCAGCCCAGCCATGACCAGCACCGCACTAAGGATACACAAACTGCTCGACACCCAAAAGGGGTACTGCGCCGACAGCGTCTCCGAGTCTCCCGCCGCGGCGATAATGTAAGGGAAAACAAGGGTGCCAACAAAGGCGCCAATCTTGCCCACCGCCGCCGCAATGCCGTAGTACTGCCCCCGCACGCCCGTCGCGCACGTCTTGGCCGCGATCAGGCCGATGTTGTTGCCCGGGCCGACCTCGCCGAGGGACTGGAAGATGCCGTAGACGACGGCGAAGGCGCCGACCATGCCCGGCTGTGCAAGCCGGCTGTAGTTGGCGGCCATGATGAAGCCGACGATGCCCTGGAGCGTGACGCCGCCGGCGAGGGCGTAGCGGGGGCCGATGAAGTCGGAGAGGGGCGCGCCGAGCATGGTGCCGGGGATGTAGAAGAGGTTGATGACGGTGTTCCAGCCGAAGACGGTGGTCAGGGGCGCCGTTTCGGTGTCGAAGATGTTTGCGAGGATGGTGGAGGAGTAGATGCCGAAGGAATATGCCGAGAACTGGGAATGTTAGTGTTGGCTATTTTTAGTTAGGGAAGCAGAGGGCTCACGTCGTAGATAAACCAGACCAGGCTGACGATGAAGAGGCGGAAGCCGTAGTAGCGAAGAACGAGAAGGTAGGGTGTCTTTGCGTGCTTCATCGAATGCTTCTGGAACTCCTCGGGCTCATTCAGAAAGAAGCGCAGGATCAACAAGATCAAGGGGAAGACAACACCAATACCGAGACTGGTGCGCCAGATGGTGCCGTAGTGTTGATTGTGGCAGGCGGCGGCAACGACATATGGAACGAAGGCGCCAATGACGAACCCCTTCGCCATGTTAGCCAAACACCCATAGAGCGGTCACGGAAGACTCACCCAGTCGATCATGCTGTTGGTGAAGAGGATGAACCAGGCGTTCCGCGTGCCGGCCTTGAGTTCGCTCGTCGACTCGGCACATCCTACGCTGCCAGCTGGGTACTCCCCTCCGATGCCGATGCCAACCTATGACGAAAACACTGTCAGATCCTCAAGTACACTAGTAGTTCGAAGAGAGGGTCGACGAACAAAGAACCGCCATGCCGTCAGCATGTTCAACATGCCAGTAGTGTCGCCATGGTAGTACGAACCCGCCGTGAGAGCCGTGAACACGACCAGGATAATCGTCGAGACTACCAGCGAGTTGGTACGGGACCACTTGTCCGACCTGTGAAACCGACCACAAGGGTCAGACAATCAGCAAACGTAACCCCAATCCTTGTCCAACAGTTCCAGTCTCTCCCAAATTCCCCGAAACATCCCAAGCACACAACCCCCCGGTGTCCCCAATTTGTCGCACGTACAAGTACCCAAAGACAAGCTGTCCAACAACCGTCCCGGCAAACGCAATATCCGCAAGATAGTGCTTCGCATTCGACTCCTTCCAGACATCGCCATACTGTATCGCCAGCACAGTCACAACGGACCCGATGACCTGTAGCGCCCACCACACCGTGTCAGCCAAAAGTCCATATATACACCCCGCCACACACTCATACCCACAACTAGGGATGAGGATAACGCACGTTGTTGATATACCCATCCGAAAAAAGCCCCGCGCCACAGGCCATGACAGGTAGGATAGCCTTCCAGAACGACTTCTTTCCCTCCTGCTGCTCGGCCTCGGGGTTTTGGACTTCGCCGCCATCTTGTTGGGGTTTACCGCCGCCGCTGCTGTTGTCATCGTCGCTAGACCGACCTTTGCGACGGCCGAACATGGTGTCGTTTCGTATTGCTTCGTCTCTTGGGAGGGGGGCTTGGAGGGAGCGGGGTTGATCGGGATAATAAGAGTCGAGGTACTTCGTAAATATGATTGGGATGGCGCAAGTAGCAAAGTAATTGAGCAAGCAATTTGTCCAAGACAAAAGCAAACTTAGGTTTGGAAGAAGAGGAGGGTTATTTAGGATGAGGTCGTGGAGGGAGGGGTCGCCCGCACGAGGAAAGAACAAGGCCGGAGGGGAGATGGTTATGAATGGCGGGGTCTAGAGGGGGTCGGACATCGGATGAGGGTCAGGGTCTGGTTCAACGCAAGGCTAGTCGATAACCTAACCCATGGAATTTTCAAGTTGATCTTTTCCTTTTTCTCCTCCGCGCCAGCGACCCGCGTCCGGTAAACTGGGTCGATGAGGAACCACCTGGGTATCACGAGCAACGACAAGGGTGTCTCGAACGTCTCCAAAGTCTCCGATGTCCAGGTTCCAGGTTAATGCACAAATCATCGAAACCGGACATACCGCATGCTCTCGCGACCCAGGGAAAAGCTCTGTAACGGCCCGTGAAGCTCGGCAAGGAGCTCTGACCGCCTGGCGTCGGGTTCCCATCGCGAGAGCACGCACCTGCCATTTCGGGATCGTCACACGGTAGTGCAGCGAGATTGCGGCCATTCGCCGATTGGACGATGGGGCTAGTTACCGGATCAAATGCAACCTTGCTTCGCAGTTGTGCCCTCGTGTCTTGAATTGCGGCGCGTGAGAGGTCCAGCGAGAACTTGCCGTGGGGACTTACACGGAGATAAACAAGCTTTCGGGGTGGGTGCATGGGGCAATGCTTGTGTCTCTTGGCAGCTTGGCGTTGCGGGGTCCCTCGTGAGCACCAGAGGGGCTGATCCGGGAAGTCTTCCAGAACACTACTATGCTGAGAACTGTTCATTGAAGCATCTTGCCGTATCAACATGTTACATCTCAGCCATCGTACTGGGTTCAGACATTCCGGACCAAGGCCCCGGGTCTAGTAAACTTCCTTGCTGGGCCCCTTAGGCGACCTTCTCGAAGCGCAACCACAACTGTTCGTTCTCGGGCCGTCCAGTGTAACCGTCCGACTGATGTTCCATGCCGGCATCGTCGACGATATGGCTCGTAAAATTTGAGTAGATGGCGGCAATGATGAGCTTCATTTCTGGCCACGGTGTAAGTGAGAGTGGCCACATCACTGGGAGACCATTTACTCACCGTGCATGGCAAAGTTGGATCCGATACACATCCTACCTCCCGAACTGAAGGCCCAGAACAGCCTGTTCCTTTGCTTCCTGTCCTCATCGTCAGCGCACGCGGCGAGCCACCGGGTATAATCCCATTTCTCAGGCTCCGGAAAGACCGTCTCGTCCCGATGCAAGGTATACGCCAAGGCGGCAATTCTGACACCCCCCGGAACAGGGTACGGTCCAATACGGGACCCCGAGTCCGGCGTCTGACGGGGTTGTGAACCCGGTATCGGGGCGTGGAGGCGAAGTGTTTCCATGAGCACAGCGTGGAGCAGTGGTAGGTTATCCAGTTGCTTGGGGTCAGGCATCGTCAGTCCACCATCCTCAGTCACTCTCATACTTGGTGAAAGCCCCAAAAGCTCGGTGCGAAGCTGTGCCTGAAGTTCCGGAGACTGGGATAGCCGCCAACTGAGATATGTCAGGACCAAGCCCGCGGTTTCCTGGCCAGCGAGGATATGGTCAAGGAGCTCTGAGGCAACGGACAGCCTGAAATCGGACGTCGTCGGGGACAGCGTAGAGGGCCGCCCCTTATTCTTCTCTGCCTCAATTTGCAAGCCGCTAGTCAGGGCATTCCAGACTACCGGTTCGTTCGAGGAGTTCCCAGGCTGAGCGCTTTCGGCATCACGAAAAGCCTTGTCACACAACTGTCGACACCAGTCGCCAAGCTCCCTGTTCGCGGCATCAGCCCACCCCGGGCATAACGGGATGCCAACTTTCCGGCAGAACTTGGTGAGTTGTGGCATCTCCTGGTCAAAGAATCCATAATCGTTGCGGACCTTGTACAACTCGAGAAAATGGTCTCGGTATCCCTTGTCGCCGAGAAAGTCGGTACCGTTGCCGAGACCAAAGATATAGGCTGCGATGAAGTCCATGGTTGCTGCCATAAAAACGGAGTAGATATCAATCCCACGGGGTGAGACTTCGAGAAGAGGCAAGAGTCTGTCAGAGAGTATGGTCCGGGACTGAGCTGCTGCCGCTGCGCTTGACTGGATGTACGACTTGGAGTACACATGCGAGATCAGCCGCTTGCGCGCCGAGTGCTCTGTCGCGGGACGGGCCGAGAACATGCAAGTGACGCTTTTGAAATGAAGTGTGAGCAAAGCCCCATGCATCGCCTGTCAAGACTTCCGTCATACCCATAATTGTCAAAGACCGAGTACCAAGACGGCTTCTCGAAACCGCCCTGGTAGACGGTGCGGACGCTGTCAATGTCATTTATGCTTAGCTCGTTCGGGCCAATGCGGATAATGGGGCCGAGCCGGAGGTGGGCGTCGTGAAGCGTCCTGTTCTCTCGACCCGTGTAACGGATTTTGAGAATCCAAAGGCGGGAGAAGGGAGCAGACCAATGGGCATTGGGAATTCGCGCAAGAGGTGAGAAGAGTGTAGGATGGATAATGAATTGGTATGCGAGCAACACAAATATTGCGCCGATGGCCGGGCCCGCGAAGGCAAGGCTGGCCGCCATTTCCGTGTTTTTTGAGGACGGATGTTGAACGACTGGAAAGCTGGGGTTTGGTTGACGTACAGTGGATGTGGATGACTGCTTTCAGCGGCGGAGCCAGATGACAAGCGCTCATTGTTACCCTATGTGGTTAGTAGATGGGCTTTGAGTCACTGTAACTGGCACGCTAAGCGCTAGTGACTCGACTTTTCCAGTGGCGTATCTGCCTGATTTCATGAATTATTTCATATCAAAGTTCACTTCTTCAACTCCAGCTGTTGCCCTGGAACACAACAACAAGCACACATCGACATTTCCCCATACTTACATACAATGACATATCAGTTGACGGACCTACCTGACGATATCCTGTTTCTGGTATTTTCAAACTTGGACAGCGCCCGCGACCTTCGCGCCCTCAGCCTATCCTGCCGCAGCTTCCACCACATTGTGAGCCACGACGGATGGCGCATTTTTGTCAGAAATAGGTTCCCTTCTCTCGAAACTCCAGCCCCGGCCACGGGAGCTCATTCTTGGCGGCAGCTGGCGGAATCTCTGACATGGCAAAGCCGGTGTTGGGATAGGCGGTCCCTTCAGTTCCAAGCACTGCTCCCTAACCTTGGGGGCCGCAGAGACGGGAGGCCGCAAGGGGCAGGAAGGGGACTATTCCTCTCGGTTGTTGATGCCGACCTTGACTCGCGCACCCAGCAAGAGCTTGTGGTGTGGGGCGCCGGGGAGGACATCGTTGCGCGTTGCCGACATCGTCAAGGACGTGGGCAGGTCTCCAAAACGTCCTGGCATCGATCTGACGGCAAGGCACTCGGACTCAGTGCCGGCTACGACGACGTCAAGGCCATCAAGATTATCAAGCACGGCAATGGGCGGGCCCTAATTACCGGCCGGCATAACGGCCAACTATCTCTCCTCTCGGCAGAACCAGACCGGTTCGGCGAGAGGATTGCCCAGTTTGAACCTATCCCCGATCCAGACACCAGCTCCCAAAAGTCATCCGAACAGGATACTATCAACTCGCTCGATGTCCTCGACAATGGTAGTAAGAGGCTCCTCGCCTCTGCAACGAAACCCTGTGTGAGAATTTACGGCCTTCCAGAGGACGATGCAGTTGAGACGGCTCCTCTGGCCACCTACAACTTGGGAGACGATATTCCTGCGTCCAAATCGGCGAGGCTAGGGCGTGCCAGATGGATGGGAGAAGGGGAGTTAATGGCCTTGGCTCTCGTGGGCGATAAGGACCCTCTCCGATACTTGACTGTCACCCCATCCGGATGTGTTCAGCATAGCGCTGCAAAGAATGCCAGGGTTGTGAAGGAATTCGGCATCAAGCATGATGGGACCGTCTGCCCAAACTCCCTGGAACCCGTCCACTTCCAAACAGGGGCGAAACGAGGAACAAGCCTGCTTCTCAGCGCCTGGAGAGATGGCACTATCAGGCAAGTTATCCGAAGGACAAGCACCCCGAACTAAACAGTTGAGCTAACACTCACCACAGACTCCAAGACCTCCGCACCCCCTCTCCCTTCGACGTCGTCTACCAAGACAACGTTGACCCATGGTCCAACGCCGAAGCCCTCATGACATACGGCACAGAACGCTTCGTAGCCGGCGGTGGCGAGGGCCCAACAATCAAAATCTTTGACTTCCGCTGGACCAAAGACTACTACCACACCTCGGGACTCCCCTGCCTCAACCGCACCCCCTTCCCACGCCCACACCAACCCTTCATGAACCCCCCAACCCGCCAACCCACAGGCCGCGCAGCATGCGACCACCTCAAAAACCAACCCTGCCACTGGCACGACCTCTCCCGCCGCATCTACTACCGCCCCAACGCCAAATACTTCCTCTCGGGCTCGCTCCGCTCCGTCCGCACCAGCAGCGTGTGGTCCCTCGCCCGCGCCTCCGACGTCTCGCCCAACTTCTACATTGGCATCTCGGGCGGTGTGATCGAAGCCAACCTCGAGCCGTGCCCCGACACCTACCCGCCCGAGACGGCGACGGCGGACCCCAACTTTGGGTTTGACGATTGGAGAGCAACGGCGGCGACGGTCAACGGAGGGTACAAGAGCCGGGCGCTGGTGCCGTCGTTGATGGAGATTGGGGACGGGTACTCGTGCATGGGGAATGATCGGTCGATTTTGCTGTCGAGTTTGATTACATACCAGGGGCCGCAGGAGTGGGCAGGGATGGAGGGGGAAGGGGCGATGTTGAGGAAGCATCATCGGTTGGATAATGGGTATCAGCAGGAGGCGGACTTTCCGTTGGGGGTTCCGTCGAGTATGGAGGAGAGGTTTAGTGAGCTGAGGGTTGCTGATGGGCGTGGGTGGTAGGTAGTATGGATAGAACATGGTATGGGGTGGAACTAGATGTGTCTTTCACGGGTTTGGTGTTAATGGGGTTATCCGGTTGTTTACTCCGTACTCCGTACATATTACTTCCCCCTTGATCAAAGACGGGGAACTGTCAGGGGGGATCATGTGACGTCACTAGAACCAAAGGCCTCGACTCCCAGGGTTAGGGCCCGCTGCCGATCGGGCAGGGACACGGGGTTGACAAGAAAAACTGAAAACGTCACGCGGACATTCCACCGACTGCGCGCAGGCTGCACAACTGTCAGGAACACCATGCCTTCGCCTCAGCTGATCAAACAAAACTCATCCGAGTCTGGCCCGCCCCTCTTACCGGTCCCTCAGCAAACGCCCCAAACTCCCTCAACGGCCAAACTGGGGGGAGATAAAAGAAAGATTTCGCTTAGCAAACCAAGGAAACGAAGGCATCCGATTCGTGCAATTTGTTTGACAGCGCGCCGCGGCAGTCAAGGGAGCTCGAGCCAAGAAAAAAGCGCGCGCCCAGAATTTTGCCGGCCTTCTGGGGGCGGAGCCAGTTGCGGGTCCCGTCGGGACTCGGGGGAAAGCGTCTCGGGACAAAGCGCATGGCCGGTATGCAGGGCGTCCCGGGAAATCCCTCTTTCGGGAATTCGAGGTCTTGGGGGGTCTTGTGTTTGTTGTCTCTCGGTCCCCTTCGGCCGACATTGCTGTCCCTTTTTGCTGTCGATGTTAGACTGGATGGAGGATGATATAACCAATAGGGGTCCGGATGAGGAGAAAAAGCTCCTCCTGGCGGTATGAACAGGCTTTTGGGGTTCCTCCTTGCTTCTTCAAGCCAATTCCATGTCCGGCATTTGGAGCGTGTTGGAGACCTTGGAGACCTCTGATGTCAGATACCCGCCCCGCCTAGCCGCCCCGCCATAACCCCATAGCCGACGGCGGCCGATGAGGGGCACGTTCTCGCTGCGGGGAGAAAGCAGTCCGGGAACGATGTGTCAGGCACTTTTTTTGCTTTTGCAGGATCGATCCATTGAAGCATCGATTGCATGGATTCGATGGAAGATTACCCAGGGACGGACCAGGGGGGCCTGTGGATGTGCTGATTGCGTATTACATACAAGATATGTGAGGATGTGCCGTTCGGGTGCTGTCATGCACTAGTCAGGGCCCGGGCAACAAGAGATAAAGTTCGGGCGGTTGGATCATTGTTCTCGACTCTTGTGTCCCGTTCCTGTGATTTCATTTTAATACTTGACGACTCCACTTGACTGAACACCCGTCTGGTTCTGCCTTCTTGTTTTGTTTCCTTCCCTCTTGCATCAGCTGTCCACGATACCCAACTTGCTTCTGCGATATCCCGAGCGTATAAGTCGAAGCTTGGTCTCGGCCCTTGGACCACACGGTAAACAACAAAACAGCCACTTTCACACACACTCACACCGTCATCATGGGAGGAGTATCAAACGGCACTAGCGAGCCCGCTTCGGGGGAGAAGGTCAACACCAACATTGTCACCCTCACCCGCTTCCTCACTGAGGAGCAAGTAAAACACAAGGAGGCCACTGGAGACTTTACGTGCGTTCTTCCTGCCCCTTTCCCTTTTTACTTCTTCCCAAAGGCTCTCGCTTCGACATGCGGCTAACGCCTTTTGCCCAGCCTCCTTTGCCATGCCCTGCAGTTCTCGTTCAAGTCAATCGCCTACTACATCCGGCGGGCAACGCTGGTCAACCTCACAGGGTTAGCCGGCTCGTCCAACACGACGGGTGACGAGCAGAAGAAGCTCGATGTCATCTCCAACGACCTGTTCATTGAGGCGATGCGGTCGAGTGGCAGGTGCGCGCTGCTCGTGTCCGAGGAGGAGGAGAACGTCATCTTCTTCAAGGACGCCTCCAACGCCCGCTACGCCGTGGCCTGCGACCCCATCGACGGCAGCTCCAACCTCGACGCGGGCGTCTCGGTCGGCACCATCTTTGGCATCCACAAGCTGGCCGACGGATCGACGGGCACCAAGGAGGACATCCTCAAGCCCGGCACCGAGCTGGTGGCCGCGGGTTTCACCATGTACGGCGCGTCGGCGCAGCTCGTCATCACGATGCGCGGCGGCAGCGTCAACGGCTTCACGCTTGACAACGGCCTCGGCGAGTTCATCCTGACGCACCCGGACATGCGCCTGCCCCGCAAGCGCGCCATCTACTCGGTCAACGAGGGTAACTCGCTCTACTGGGAGGATAATGTCAAGGCCTACTTCAACTCGCTCAAGGAGGCCCCCGAGGGCGGCAAGCCCTACAGCGCTCGTTACATCGGCAGCATGGTTGCCGACGCCTACCGCACCCTTCTCTACGGCGGCATCTTTGCCTACCCGGCTGACAAGAAGAGCCCCAAGGGCAAGCTTCGTATTCTGTACGAGTGCGCGCCCATGGCCATGGTGTTTGAGAATGGTAGGCCCTCTTCCTTCCCCCTATTTGAGTTAAATCATAAGCTGACCCCCTTCAGCCGGCGGCCAAGCCGTCGACAGCCAGATGAGGAGGATGCTCGAGATCGCCCCCGAGCACATCCACGACAAGTCGGGCATCTTCATGGGCAGCTACGACGAGGTCGAGAAGGTCAAGGCCTTCCACAAGTGAGGGGTTGCTGTTTGCAGCGAGGTCGGCTTGGTGATTCCTTGTTTGGAGTGTTTGGATACCTGATATGAAATATAATCGGAAAACGGATGCATTGTGATGTTTTAGTTGACTGTTTGTCACTTCCACTGAGTGGTGTTGCTGTCGGTATCGGAGCGTGGTTGATTGAAATGGTGCACTCAATCCACTCGTCGGATTGAGATCGGTGTTCGCTATCGTGGGGCTAGAAAGTCTAGCGGAAGGCCGTCAGGCATGTGAAACTCAAAAGATTGTAATTTTCCAATGATGGTTTCTCGACTGTGGATGTAACGAGTTGAAGACACGAATCAATGGAAGGCACCCCAACTGGCGGTGTTTCATGAAGGGAATGGCAAGCGCGGCCCAGGCATGTGAAGATGCTGAGAAATGGCCCCCATGCACGCGCTAATCCGCATTTGGCAATGCCTCGGCCATTTCTGACATCACCTGGGGCCTCTCCCCGTTGCAGGCGTCCAGCGACTCGTGGACCGAGATCGAAGACGCCGCTCCGAGGTTAATCGTGTCTGGTGGAATCGTCCTCATCTTATATACTCCTGATACATCGCCTCATCCCATTTCCATTCAGCATTCAAATCTCGTCCTGCACCTTTTTTTGACTCTCTTCTTTTCCCGTTCACTATCCTTTTCCGTGCAACGGTTTCAGACACAACATTCAAGATGGGCGGTATGTTGTCCCTCGGCCCAGGCGTCGCTGGTCGGCGCCAAAGAAAATGAAGCAAAAGAAGGAAAAGAAGAAAAGCTGACCATTTTCTCTACAGCTCTCGATAGACTTTCCCAACTGGGCAACCAGATCTCGGGCGGCACTGCTGCCGGCGGCAAGGCCAAGCTCCTCGAGAAGAACCCCGACGATGTCAGTTTCACTTCCCAAACACCAAGACTCCAACCCCGCACCATCCGCTAACATGTCGGCCCCAGATCGTCGTCACCGCTGCTCTCCGGACAGCCATCACCAAGGGCGGAAAGGGTGGTTTCAAGGACACATTCGCTGCCGACCTCGTTGCCGGCGCCCTCAAGGGCATCATCGACCGCTCCAAGATCAACCCCGCCCTGGTCGAGGACATTGTCGTCGGCACCGTGCTGGCCCCCGGCGGTGGCGCCACTGAGATGCGTGCCGCCAGCTTGGTCGCTGGCTTCCCCGACAGCACCGCCGTGCGCACCCTCAACCGCCAGTGCTCGTCTGGCCTGCAGGCCTGCGTCGACATTGCCAACCAGATCCGCAGCGGCATGATTGAGGTCGGCATCGGCGCCGGCGTCGAGAGCATGTCGACCCAGTACGGCCCCGGTGCCGTCTCCGAGTTCTCGGAGCTGCTCGAGACCCACCCCGAGGCCGCCAACTGCAAGGTACCCATGGGCGTGCTCTCGGAGAAGATGGCCAAGGACCGCGGCATCACCCGCGCCAGCCAGGACGCCTTCGCCGCCGCCTCGTTCCGCAAGGCCGCCGAGGCCCAGGCCGCCGGCCTCTTCAAGGAGGAGATCCTCCCGCTCAAGGCCAAGTTTGAGGACCCCAAGACGGGCGAGACCAAGGAGATTGTCGTCGACCGCGACGACGGCGTCCGCCCCGGCGTCACCGCCGAGTCGCTCGGCAAGATCCGCGCCGCCTTCGCCAAGGATGGCAGCATCCACGCCGGCAACGCCAGCCAGGTCAGCGACGGCGCCGCCGCCGTGCTCATGATGAAGCGCTCGACGGCCGAGAAGCTGGGCCAGCCCATCCTCGGCAAATACGTCGCCGCCTCCATCGTCGGCGTGCCCCCTCTTCTCATGGGCGTCGGCCCCTGGAAGGCCATCCCCAAGGTGTTTGAGCTCACGGGCATCACCAAGGACGACGTCGACATCTTTGAGATCAACGAGGCCTTTGCCAGCCAGTGCCTGTGGTGCGCCAACGAGCTGGGCCTGCCCCAGGAGAAGATCAACCCCAAGGGCGGCGCCATCGCTTTCGGCCACCCGCTCGGCTGCACCGGTGCCCGCCAGGTCTCGACGCTGCTCTATGAGCTGAGGAGGACGGGCAAGCAGGTTGGTGTCACGTCCATGTGCGTTGGCACTGGCATGGGCATGGCCGCCGTCTGGGTGGCTGAGTAGAGAGAGGGTGAAGTGGGTGGTTTTTAGTCGTTTCTTTTTTGTATACCAATCTTTTTATGACATCCATGAATGGCCGTGTATTCTAGAGAGCAATGCATGTTTTGGGGCTCTGGGACGGTACTCTAGGGAAATCAGATGGTTTATCGTTATGAATACGCTTGAAACGTATCATTGCCCTGTGATAACTTGTGAGGTGTGATATGCCCACGAGAAGCTAATACGTACTGGATCTTCGAAATTAACAACAATAACGTTACATAATTAAAATGTTCCATAACCGGTCTGTTTGCTACGCTGTGTTGAAGTGTAACTACCACCATTTCATGACGTCGTAAAGTTTGCTCCTGATAAAGAAGCCGCTTAACCGTAGTGCAGTCTTCTGCTCCCACGCCCCGCAAAGAACGCCGCTGTAGACGGAAAACCAAGCACACAATGTGCCTCTAAACGTAAACACTCTTGCTGTCTGCTTATGCGTAGAAAGAGGAATTGAACCTCAAACTTGCGTTAACAGACTAGCTAACCCCTGAAGGGTATCCCTCGGGACGACCATCGTGGTCAACGCCGCGAACCGAGCTGGTATTCACCCCCCTCCAGATCCCTACGCACCTCAACCAGCAAATCCGCCGGCGGTTCATCATCATACCCATCATCGTCATCAACCGCCTCGACGAGCAAAGACGCCGGTGGCGAACCAGAACGCCCATCATAATCAGACCACAACATACTCCCATCTGACCCCGCCGCCGCCGCCGCCCCGTCCTGTTGGGACCCCGCAAACGCTGCATCCTGCCGCCGTCCAGTCCCCTAGTCCTGGCTCGAGCTCAGATTCATGTTCTTGTCCCACATCATGCGAAGCAGCGCCTCGGTCCCGGCGTCTTCGGCACCGTCCACTAGGCTCGACCCGCTCAGCCGCTGCCGGTCGTGCAGCACCCCGTTGGCGCCGTCGGTGCCCAGGCTGGAGCTGGCGCTGTCCACGGTAGAGAATGCGCTCCGTGGCGTCTGTGGTCGCCTGGCAGAGGACCGGCCGTTGATCAGGTCCGCCATGCTCTGGCTAGGGTTGAAGTCCGGGCGCTCGTCGGCAGTCTTTGGCGTGTGAGATGTGGCCGATCGTGGGATCTGTCGGCTGTCTTGGAGACTGGGCATCTCCATTACCCGAGAGATCGATCGCGCGACGGGATTTAGGTGCCGGCGCACTGTTAGATACTCCATGCCCGTCCTCTCCAGCAGCTTTCCGATTCTAGGGTCCCTCGAGTCGTACGCATTAGGTACGCCCATCAACGGCCCCGCGCCGGCGGCGACTCCCGGTATCCCGGGATGAGGCTGAGTAGACTCGAGAGTGGAACTAGCGCGTTGCAGGTTTATTTTTTGTTGAGTCCTGTTCATGTCTCTCGGCACCACGTTGCGTCGTGTCCGAGAAACCTGCTCAGGCTCGTCCTCATCCCCGAAATCGTCTTCGGCCTGCCTCGCATTCAACGCATCGATGCCCCTAGCCTGCGACAAGCTCCCCAAGGACTGCCGTCGTTGAGGCAAGCTAAACCCGGCCTTACCGTTCAACGCCGCTCGAGACAGCCCGCCTCGGTTTGCAGCCAAGATGAAGGATTCACCAGCTATGCCAGACCCGGGCTCTTGACTGTTGTGGCCGACGAACCGGGAGGTGAGCTCTGCCTTGCCGCTGCTGCCCGGTCGGCCAAGGGGCGCGGTGCCGGGAGTGCCTGAGAGAGAAGGGCCTTGGATTGGGCTCGAGGTTGGCGGCGAATGTTGCCGTAAGGAGGGGGGGCGGACTGAAACACTCTCTGTTGACATCATGGGCGGCGCACCGTGCGACGGTGTCCGGGATAGAATTCGAGACGTCAGATACTGGTTGTGACTGCTTTTATTTCGGGGGAGATTCTGGGTGCCGTTCTGTGGACCGTTGGCTGGCTGGTGTTCGCTGGTGTCTCGGCGGCGCGTCGGCGAGCCCTCGTCGTCGGTCGTCGCGTGCGTGGTCGGGCCAGCGCTGACGGCAGAACCACGTCTGGAGAGCAAAGGCGAGGCAGAGGTGCTAGCATCTACCCACTCGTCGTCGTCTTGGTCGTCGCCCTGGCCGTCGTCACCGAGATTGAACTGAACCCTGGAGCTGGCCGAGGATCTTAGCTTGTCGACAGCAGGATTGGACGCGGAGCGATTGAGGCTGGTCGTGGACTTTGTCTTCTTCCCAATTTCGACCTGGGAGCGATTGCGCTTCAGGCTTGTCTGGGACAGGTTCTTCTTGAGATTGGTCGACGACTGGTCTCGGGTGAGCTTCAGGTCCGAGGTCGCGCGTCGGTGGTGGTGGCCCGCAAGGGCGCCGGCGATTCCACTTCCGCGCTCAGGGGAAGGCGACCCTTGTCTGCGATTCAATTTCGTCGTTGACTGCGAGGCATGGTATTTGTGAAGACCTTTGGAAGAGGGGACCCGGGCATGCATGCGACCCCCTGTGCCGCCGCCAACAACGTGCTTTTGGCTCTTGACGCGGTGCGGCTGGTACTGCTGGTGCTGATGCTGGGCAGGGTGCTGCTGGGCTGGTTGGTCGGCATGGTCGAGGAAAGCCAGTGGTTTTTTTGATTGGTTGGCGCCCAACGCATCGCTCTCTCTGTCCTTCGCCATGACAGGCCAACTCTGTGCCTTTTCTGCGCCGTATTCCTACCTGACGACGCGCCCGAGTAACTCGACCAAGCACCTTCCTGGTGTGGACTGATTTGCCGAGGCCAATGACGAATTGTCCAGCGCTGAGCAAGCAGAGCGCCCGGTTGGTCGCCGACTCTTGGTCGTCGGATCAATTCGTCGACGGGGATGTGGGGGATGCGCAGACCGCGATCGGAATGTCTTGGTCGATTGAGGAGCGGGACTCGTGTAACCGGTAGCTGTTTTGTCTGAAGGGACGGGGAAAGGGTCCTGTCGAGGGATTGACGAGGAATTGATGAATCGACCCACGAGCGCGTTACGGGGTGCAGGGAAACAGTTTTGTTGACCTGTGTTGTTCTTGGAGAAACACAAATCTTCTTGGTAGAGTAACGGCGCTTTCTTTCAAACTGGAGCGGTGACGGAAGGCCGACTGGCCCAGAACGAATTGGCAAGCTGCTTTCGTTACATCCCCACTTTGTGATACGCCCGAGGAAAATGTGGCCCACATGGTTATCAACGGCTGTTCCACGACTTAGCACAGTGGTTTCACATGCTGCTGTCTTTGTCTTCCTGGGGTGGGCGCTGGGAGTAAAGGAAACACGTCATAGCCCTCTCACGTAGCATCTCTGCACAAAGAGCGATAAATTGCGACTCTCTTCTCTTGTCATTTGTCTTGAATTGGTCCCGGAAACATGGCTCCGTAATTACTCCGTACGGTGTCAGACTAACTCTTCCATGTGGCAGGGTGGACCTGTGCGATGAGGACTTATAAGTGCTCAACAGACTAAGGGCAAGTCGCCTGAGCCAACTCAAAAGAAGGACAATATAAAACGAACCACCCACTGTCAACGTAAATAGGCAAAATGGGCAGCTTCAGGTATGATGTTCAACTTACAAAGTATTTCGCCGGATAAAGACGGATCAAGTTGAATCAACAGGATATGATTCTTATCGATAAGATTGTTCTTTGATGGCCCGTGCATTGCTGCAACCTGCAACCACGGTTCAGCTGTGTTCTTGGCCCCGCCACTTTGACCTGGACCACGAACCGTCAGTGCTCCAACATACCCAACATCATCTTTTCAACAAGCATCGACAAAATGAGCGCACAACTCGAAGCAGATCGCAAGGAGTATGAGAGCCAGGTATGTGGCGGCCCAGACCCGGAAAAGGTTGATTCATTGCTGACCGTCTCCCAGCTTGAGCTTGTCTTCACCTCGCTGAAGGACGACCCTGACAATGCCGAATTGCTAGGCCTCAAGAGCGAGCTGGAGCAGATGATCCAGCTCATCGACGATTCGATCGCCGAACTCAAACCCAAGAACGAGCCACCCAAGGCCCCGCCCAAGACCGAGCCCTCACCACCGCCCGCCGAGCAGAAATGGTCACGCGAGAACCACCCGGCCTTCAAGAAGGCTGCCCCCGCAGAGGAGAAGGAGAAGGAACCCGAGATCATCACATATCAGGTCAATGACAATGTCATGGCGAAATGGCTGTCGGGAGACAAGGGTTTCTACCCAGCGCGCATCACTTCGGTGACCGGTTCGTCCACGGCACCCATCTACACAGTCAAGTTCAAGAGTTATGACACGGTCGAGACACTCCGTGCCAAGGATATCCGACCGGTCGCACAGAAGCGCAAGGCTGACGGCACCGCTGTCTCGAGCGTAACCAGCGGCATCGGCGGTGTGGCTACCTCGACGGCGACCGCCAGCCCGACCTCGCTAACGCCGACCGCGTCCAACAACGGCATTGTCATGTCTGCCGCTGCTGATATGTATCCGCAGGCACAGGCGGCGAATAAGGCAGCGATGGAGAACAACGATGAGAAGCCGCGGCCCAAGTTCAAGAAGATCAAGGCGACCAAGGAGCTCGAGAAGGGCAAGAACAAGTGGCAGGAGTTCACTGCCAAGGGGAAAGTTGGCAAGGCTGTCAAGAAGGACAGCATGTTCCGTACCCCAGAGGGTGTCCACGGCCGGGGTGAGTGCCCGTCGGTTCCGAAGAGTTTGTTGATCGAGATGTACTGACATGTTTTTAGTTGGCTTCACCGGCTCTGGCCAGACCATGCGAAAAGACCCCACGAGATCCCGCCACGTCTACCAGCCCAACGATGATTTGGATTAGACTAGACTAACTCGGGTCTTTTCCTTTCAGAGATTCAGACCATCGTCGCGACGGCACAGCAATCGAGCGACGGCGACGACTGGCGTTCGGGTTTTGTTCAGCAAGGGAGACACTGTGGATTGGAGTTTCGGTTTGGGACGAATCCTTTACTTTCCCTAGCTGCTCCATTTTTCAGACGGAGGCTAACGTGGTTTGGGTGGCCAACCTCTCGTGTATACCAGCTCCCATCTCGCGCTGCTGCCATCCGCCCGCCTTGCGGTCGAGGCAGTGGCCGTCCAGGTGGCGTTAGACTTGACCGTGTATAAGCACAATAGATACCCCGTGATTTACGCGGTGACCTTACATGAACCATGTTTCTCTGCGTTTGTGTGATTGCCACTGCCCACTGCTGTATATAAGGTTCCTCATCGGTTCGAGGTTCCAACATAGAGTCGGGCTCAGCTGTAACACACTATATCTAGACATATCAACGCGAGAGCCTGTGATATTTTACAACCTATCCTGCTCCGAGCCTTCAGAGGGACCGGACACGCCGTGTATCGATAAATAATACATGTTGTACACATTTTTTGACTCAAGTCGAGACCTCAGCTAACCTCCAACCCAACCTTCCCCGCCAAGTTCCTCGCCACATCCATAAACACCTTCGCCCTCTCCGACTCGGGCTCCGCCGCAACCGTCGGCTTGCCCCGGCTGCCATCCTCCCCAATATTCGGATGCAGCGGCACATCCCCCAACAACTCAATCCCATGTTCCTTACACATCCCCAGCACCCTCTCATTCCCCCCAAACACGGCCGTCTCACTCTTGCAGCACGGGCACTGAAACACCCCCATGTTCTGCACCAGCCCCAGCACCGGC
This sequence comes from Trichocladium uniseriatum, assembly GCA_017139535.1. Classification (NCBI taxonomy): domain Eukaryota; kingdom Fungi; phylum Ascomycota; class Sordariomycetes; order Sordariales; family Chaetomiaceae; genus Trichocladium; species Trichocladium uniseriatum. The sequence continues at coordinate 345,071 of WOUO01000032.1, read as the reverse complement.
ACCCCAACCTTGCCAAACATGCCCACCCCCTTGACCGCGTCCTTGATCGCGAGAATGTGCGGCGTCGTCACGACGACTGCCCCGTCCAGCGGCACCTGCTGCGCGATGCTCAGCTGGATGTCGCCCGTCCCCGGCGGCAAGTCGAGGACCAAGATATCCAGGCCGCCTGCCGCCGACCAGTCGACGTCGTGGAGCAGCTGCTGGATGGCTTTGAGAAGCATGGGGCCGCGCCAGACGACGGGGGCGGACTCGTCCGGGGAGAGGTAGCCGAGGGACATGGTCTTGACGCCGTAGTTGGTTAGGGGGAGGAGCTGGTTGGAGGGGGAGAGGTGAGGCGGGCCGGTGGTGGAGAGGTTGAAGAGGGTCGGGATGGAGGGGCCGAAGATGTCGGTGTCGAGGATGCCGGTTCGCAGGCCGAGGCGGGCGAGGGCGAGGGAGAGGTTGGCTGGGGTTGGTTAGAGTGTGTGGTGGTTTGTTAGGTTTCATTCAGTTAGACATACCCGCGATAGTGCTTTTACCTACGCCGCCTTTGGCTGAGGAGACGGCGATGATGTGGGAGACTCCTTTGATGGGCCGTTTCTGGGGGAGGCCGCGCTGGAAGCGAGGGATGGTCCCCTTTTGGGGGAGGCCCTGAGACGGATGTTAGGAAGGGTGAGGTGGATGAGTTTGGAAGTGATGAAACTCACAAGGGGGTTTTCATGGCGCAACACCCGCGAGGTGTGGATGAGGCGGCGTAAGATGGGGGACTTCATGGTTAAATTATTTTCCCAAATATATCATGGTATATTATTTGATTTTAGACGGGTTTCGTATGTACATGGTGAGTTGTTGCTCAACTTCCGTCTTGTCCATGAGCTCGATGAACTGCATGTTAGACTGCTTCAAGGTCCACTTGATGAACCCTGCAAGTTCCCCACTGTGACCCGCAGCCCCTGCAGCGCTCGGCTCTGCCACCCGACACCGCCAAAATTTTGGCTCAGTCGTCCAAACCCTCAGAAATTTCCATGTGGGGTGCGCATCGAGATCCTCTGGTCCAAGTCAGCAACCAGCCAATTGCCCACCATGCCGACAGCACGCAAGAGCCGCTCTCGGAAGTTTTCCGAGCTCGAGGAGAAGCCTGTAAAGGGTGCGTCCATATTTTATGCTAATTGTGCGGACTTGCCTAACTCGTTCGCCAGACTACGATCCCGAGAACGAGGCTCCCGACGCGGATGAAGAAAGCGGCAGTGAGGAATCGGGAGATGACCTCGCTGGGACCGAACACTACGTTGAAGTCGGGTAGGTTTGGAAACCCGATTGCCCATTTCGCATCTAACAAGGGTTCAGCAAGAGCAAGCTCCGTCAAAAAGATGCAATCTCTCTCGGGCCCGAATACCGGGGGTCACGCGTTAGCAGGGCGGCGCTAGAAGAAAGCAGCGAGGAGGACGAAGAAGAGGAAGAGGAGGAAGACAGCGACCAGGAATTCGACGACCCAGAGACAGCAGATCTGGAAGCCGACCATATCGACGACGACGGCGAGATTGAGAGCGACGATGCGCTTTGCGAGAGCGATGACGAACACTTAAAAGATTTTGTCTTCCGCGGGAGCTCCAAACCCCGGGTTCCGAACGGGCGCATCGCAAAGAGGCCGACCGCTGCAGACTTTATGTCTTCATCAGGGGACGAGGAGGGTGCCGAAGAGGAATCTGACGAAGAGGATGATATGGATGACCCTGAGGAGGAGGACTCCGACGCTGACGAGGACGGCGCACGGCTGTTTGATATGGAGGCCGAGGTATCTGGAGAGGATGATGAGGACGATGAAGAAGATGAGGATGAGGATGAGGAGGACGAAGACGAGGATGAGGGTGATGAAGACGAGGATGAGGACGAGGACGAAGACGAAGATGAGGAGGATGACGATGACGATGAAGATGAGGATGAAGAAGAGGAAAAGTCAGATGGCGACGACAACGACGACCGCGCCAAACTACGGAAGATGGCAACCGAAGGACAAAAGAGTATCGTGGCCGCGATGTCCCAGGCGGCCAAGGCCGACGCAGACAAGGGTGCGGCAGTCCGCGTGCAGCGGCGGGCATTTGACTCGATTCTAAACCTGCGCATCCGGTTGCAGAAGGCCCTGGTCTCGGCGAACTCGTTCAGCGTGGTCGACAAGACACAGGCGGACGGGACAGAAGCGTACCAAGCAGCCGAGGAGGCGGCTGTCAAGCTTTGGAACACGATCGACAGCGTCAGGCACACTTTCATGCCGGAGAGTAGCCGAGCCAAGGTCGGGGAGAAGCGGAAACGTGAAATCGACGTCGACACGCCGAGCCAGGCCATCTGGGAGAGCATGGAAGCGGTGGAGCAGGTTGCGCTGTCACACAGGCGAAGGGTGCTCAACAAGTGGTCGGACAAGGTGAAGAAGAGCAACGCGGCTCCCTCGACCAGGAAGCTCGTCAACGCAGAATCACAGTCCCTGGTCTCGGCGCTGGACGAACAGCTGCTGAGCTCGGAGCGTTTGATCAAGCGCGCGCGGACACCCCGCTCCTGCGCGCCGGCACAAGCAGCCAAGAAGGTGGAAGAGGACCCCGAAATTTTCGACGACGCCGACTTCTACCAACTCCTCCTCAAGGAGCTTGTCGATCAACGGAGCACAGACACGGGCGCGCCGGGCGAGTCGGTGGCGACGGTGCGGTGGGCGGCGCTTAAGGAGACCAAGACCAGGAAACTGGTGGACAGGAGGGCGAGCAAGGGGCGCAAGCTGCGGTACACGGTGCACGAGAAGATCCAGAACTTTATGGCGCCCGAGGACCGGCGGTCGTGGGAGGAGCACGCGATCGACAGGCTTTTTGGCACGCTGTTTGGGCAAAAGATGGAGCTCAAGGAGGACGAGGGATCGGACGACGAGATGGGCGGCGTCAATGTCGAGGAGGAGGGGCTACGGTTGTTCCGGAGCTGACCTGGTCATATTACCATACCCCGTTAAAGCTAGCTGTTGGATATAAATACAGTACCACGTGTTTGGCCTTCACCTCTATCCATGCCTTTAGTGATCACCCTCTCAATCCCAAAACTCCACCCCCAGTCAACGCAACAAAACACCCCAAATGCACCCCTAAATGCACCACCGGCCCTCCCAACACCCGTGTCCCCCTCCCCGTCTTGATTCGTGTATACGCCCGATAGACAGGCCACACGTGGTACGTCCCAAGGCAGAGGCACAGCTGTGCCGTAAGATATTGCTGCTGCTGGTCTGCTGTGAAAGAGGCCACATTGAAGAGAAGGGTGAGGCAGACGAGGTTGGTAGCGAGCAGCAGGCCGCCGAGGTTGCGCAGGATGAGCTTGGCTTCGGGGGAGGCCGAGGGGAGTTGGGAGGTGGGGGTTAGGAGGAAGGAGAGGGAGGCCGGGGTTTCGATGAGGAGGTGCAGGAGGAGGGGGAGGGTTAGGTGCAGGTTGGGAAGCATGGTAGTTTTTGAGATGTTGGTTTGGTTTATAGTAAGGGGGTTGGGAGCTACGATGTTAATCAGTTTCTGAAAGGGTTTGATTGGGAGGGGGACTAACTTGCGGAATCAGAGATTGTCGGTGTCGGTGACGAGTTGTTACTGGAAGTGTTGTTCTGTCGGTGTTAGACTTGTTGTTGATGTATTGGTTCGTTTGATTTCGATGGAAGAGCCACGCTTCAGATCGTTGAGGCAAGTGGTGAAGTCGCGATGAAATTAAGGGTCGGTTGATCTTGCCGTTGGCAGGGAAACGCCAAGAAGCCCCTTTTCAACCCTGGATGACAACAAGGTGAGAGAAAGGTATGAGAAAGTTACTGGAGAAATAGAAACACTGATAAGATATGTAAAGGTTTATTCTTCCGGCATGTAACGTCAGGCAGCTGCACCCAATACGCGTACTAAGCCCTCAGCCCCTGACCCTAGAACCCCTGAATCTGCGTCCCGAGGCCCATTTTGCTGGCATAATCGACGAGATATGTGCCGACGGTCAAATCCATGAGCCCCAGCCCAACGCTCTTGTAAATAACGTTGCCGGTCTCAAGCCATTGCGCCAACTTTTCGCTCCGTTCTCCCGCAACCAATTCTCCAAGTCTGTATCGTCGTCAGTAACCCCTTTTTACTTGCACACACAGAGAACGACTTACTCAACCAGCTGCTCCTTCTTCACCCCCTGATCAATCAGCTCCCCGGCCTCAATCAAAGCCCCCTCAATCGTATCCACAACCACCACCCCGGCCTCTTTCTCCCCCGTCCCCAATGCCGCCCTGATCAACCCCCCCGGCACCTCCCTCATCGCCGGCGTATAACTCCCAATCGCCACCACCAACCTCCCCTTATCCCCCGCCAACAACCCCGCATCAAACAACTCCACCGTCGACGGCGTACAACAAACCACCAAATCCGCCTCCCCCAACACCTCCCCCAACCTCTTCCCATACCCCTCATCCCCCATCTCCTCCCTCGCAACAACCCCAAACTCACAACCCCCCCACCCCTCTCTCTCCCTCACCTCCCGCCCCATCCCCTCAAACCTCCCCACCACCTCCTTACAACTCGCACTAACCCTCCGATTGACAAACCACACCCTCTCGACCTCGCCGCCGCGCGCCATCAGGGTCAGACGCACGTGCCAGTAGGCTTGCTCGCCGCAGCCAAAGACGACGAGGTTCTTGAGGGTGCCTGGGGCACGTTTCTGGATCATGCACAGCGAGCCGAGGGCGGTGCGGAAGGCGGTCAGGGCGCTGGCGTGGAGGAGGCCGAGGGGGGCGCCGGTGGGGTGGAAGAGGGTTATGGCGCCGGTGGGGCGGATGGGGGTGTTGGTTGGGGTTTTGGTTTGGGTGCTGGTGGCGGAGGTGAGGGTTATGACTGGGGGGTTGGTTAGTTAATGTTGATGGTGGTGAGGTGGGGGGTGTAAGAATAAAGGGGGGGTGGTACCCTTGATGCCGTTGCCGGCGGAACTGGATGAGGGCATGAACAGGGTGGTGGCACCGGTTGTGGTGCTGTTCACGGAGATGCGCTCGGGTTGGTGGATCGAGGGGTCGCCGGCGGAATACTGGTGCAGAGCCGAGGCCAGGTTGCTGAGGAAGCCCTCCAGCTCAGAGGCCGTTAGGCTCTCGAGCAGGCCCCGGATTTGGTCGTCGGTGAGGACTGTGAACGTCATTTTTGTTATGATGTAATTACTGTAGTTTTGGTATGTGTATGTATGTGTATATGCGCTTGAAATCACCTCTTGTAAACATCATCCCACGACCCCGGGCCCCCTTATAGCCATCGCCGGGCCGACGGGAGTCGGGGCTGCCCTCCGGCCTCGGAGCCGGGTGGGTCGGTAACCTGCCAAGGCCGTGTCTGGCCGGGCGTCTACTGCAAGTGCTCCGTAGTGACTTTGAACTCCTTCCCTCACTGACCTAGCTCCCAAAATTGCTGATCTCACCTCGAGACGACATCAAGAACAGACAATATTTCGTCGTACCATTCCGAAGGGAATAATTCGACTATTTACTCCTGAAAGTCCCCTCCCTCATCACCCTCAGCTCCGACCCCTCCGGGTTGATCCAATACCGCCGCAATGCCTCGGTCGCCGCCGCGGCCGACCCCTTCTCCACCAGTCCGTCAGCTTCAAAGTCCGACATCACCACCGACATGAAGAACCGGCAGCCTTCCCATTCGGGCGAGAAGTTGAACTCGTCCCTTCCCTTCTCACTGATGGACCCCATCACCTCTCCAACGGTAACTTCCCTGCAGGGCTTGTAGGAAAATGCGTGCAGCGTCTCGTCGGTGTAGGGTCTGTCGCCGATGGACGCCACCTCGATCTTGCCGCGCAGTCCGTCGCTTCCGTAACCCGGAGCCATATCCAACATGACACAGGCCGTGGGGGAGTGTTGGAGGCACATGGTCCAGTGGTTTGTCGGCGGCTCGCCGGCTTCGTCGCCCTCGTTCAGGTCGTTGCGCAGTGCGCAGAGGTGGATCATCTGGACTGGTGCCTCGAGGTCATTGGTGGTGAGCCTGTCGATATCCCAGTTATTGTTTTGCTGGAGCCGCTCGAGGCTAGTGAGGGGCTTTGTAGTCGACATTGTCATGGATGAAGAGGAGCTGTTGAGGTCTGACCAGCGACAGACAGGGCCGCGCAGGCGAGTTTTATGTCAGTGAAATTAACCCCTGCAAGATATGTAGGTATGCTGTGTCTGGCAGCGCCCGATTGGGCATTTTATGCGCCATCTCTGACACCTAAAAACAGTGCATGACCCACTAACACAAAGAGCGGACACTTCCAGACTTCCTCCCTTGTTTGTCTGTTAGCGTGGTAGCTACAGTTCCGTACTTCTCACTCCTCTTGTCCTGTTTTCTCTTCCTTTATTGTTTTGCCTCTTTCTTTTTGTCCTCGCTTTCTTCCCTCTCTTCTTTTTTTTCCCTATCCTTTCTCGTTTTCTTCCTCTCTTTCCCTTTCCCTTTCCCTTCCTCTCTTTCTTTCCTCTCTTTCTCGTTTCTCTTATTTCTCTCTCGTCTCTCTTTCTCTCGTCTCCGGGTCCCCTATGGGCTGAACTAGACGAGGTGCACTGCATGACCTGGATACAAAGCAAAGTTCAAATCCAGAACATTCCTTTACTCCAAAGTATCTAACTATTGTACATGCGCATTCCCCTCTATCTTTCATCCAACTGTTTACAAAACCTTGAAAAGCACCGATGCCATCCCATATATAGGCAGGTAGGGTCCGCCACCTGCAGGTGGTGACAAAAGGAATCGGCCCACCCTAAGCGCGGAATGTCCCTTTCCCAAACGCTCGTCTCTCGTTCCCTTCTGGGTTCACCCAGTAGGACGACAAGGCTTCTTCGGCCTGCGCAGAACTGCCGCTCGGAATGTACCCAGCAGCCTCCAAGTCTTGCAGGAAGACCAGGTTCCAATACCGGCAGCCTTCCCACTCGGGCGTGAACTGGTACTTCTGCCGCCCCTTTAATACAATCAGGTCGACCAGCTTTTGGACAGTGACCCCAAGAGTGGTGGCGAAAGTGAGGTTCTTGATGCTGTGATTTGTGCGTTTGTAGGCCTTGGAAGAGATCTCAATCTTCCCCCGCAGGCCGTCGCTGCCATAGCCAGGCATCATGTCGAGGCGGACGGATTTGTGGTCTGGCTTCTCAAGGAAGCAGCACCAGTGGTTGGTTGGAGGGAGTCCCTCCTCGTCGCCTTTGTTGCTTTCATTGATGTACGCAACGAGATGCAGAGCGACGACCTGGTGGTTGAGGTCGCTGGCGGCTAGCTTCTCTTGGTCCCAGTTCCCGTCCAGTGCGGTGGCCATGTTGGTTGCGGTCTTGGTTCTACATACACAGTCAGGATGAGAAGGGGTGTCACTGGATACGGTGCGGCCACTTACGACAGAATATAGGACTGGGAGGGCGAGAAAATTCGGGAGCGGGAGGTTCTGCGTCTTGGGGTGGCAGTTCGATCGATGACTTGGGAAGATACAGTACAACACAACTCTGGCATCGACTGCTCGCCGTCACCCTAATTATATATAGTTTCTCAAGGTCATGGTTCAAGAAACCGCGGTTCATCTTCGCGTCGCAGGAGGTTGTTGGGGTCCAAGGATGATTGGTGTCGAAACATGAAGGCCAGCTTCCACACCCTTCCCGCAAGCCGGCCAGCCTTGTGGTTGGCGCTACCATTGGCGTCAAGGTCAGCATCATGATAGGCGCGACAGTCGCCTCACTTCGCAATCTGGAAATAACGTGGAATGACCGGGGCCAGGGAGATGAGCACGGGCCCGAGATACCGTGGCGCCTACTCAATCCCACCCAAAGTTTTCCGGAAGGCGCTGAAGAAAGATCCATCTCTCGACCTGCATTTTCAGCCGCAGCGGTTTTCTTTTATACGCTCACGGGTTACATCACCTGCACCAAAAACTCGTCACAAACAAATTAGCGCCAGCTTTTTGTTTCATAATCTCCGCTGCTGCGAGCGGCTTCCTCGTGGCCATGAGTCGTTCCGGCCAAGATGGCATCGACACCATGTCGGACGTCGAACTGGCCGAGCACATTGGCCATCTCCGCAAGGCGCGAGGCGGAAACTCGGCCGTAATCGACGTCTCCGACTCGTATTTTACGAAGCGCTACGAAGAGGACGAGGTGGAGGACGCGAAACGCGCAATGCTCATGGCTGAATCACTCGGTATCGCAGCTCCAAGCCTGAAGCGCGTAGTCCCCAGAGGAGAAGTTCACGAGTTCGTCCAGACGCGCATCCACGGCCCCGATCTCATGACGGTCTGGCCTCAGCTTGGGCTCCTTTCGACCGTGAGGCTTGCCCTGCAACTCCGAGGAATGGTACGCCGGATGCGGACCGAGACGCGCCCAACAGCTGGTTCGCTTGGCACAGGACTTTGCCGCTCGTTTTGGATTGAGAATGATGTCTATGGGATTCCTCGCCATGCCCCGCCAGCTGTGATCTCGTCTATTGTCAACTTTTGGCACAACCTTGTGTCTTTCCGACGAGAAGTGAGTAAGACACCAGAACAGCACAGAGATTCCTGCCAGCAACCCATGACTCCCGAGGACGAACTTGTCTTCACACACCATGACCTTGCACCTCGCAACATCATCCTTGAGAGTCAGACAAGGAGGCTGTGGTTGGTGGACTGGGACGAGGCAGGATTTTACCCGCCATGCTTCGAGCACGCGGCCATGTATAACTTCATTCCCCCCCCAGAGTGGACTTGGTTCGCGCGGTGGAGATGGAGGCTCTTCGCCTGGATTGCCACCGGCTTTTATTGGGGCAAGAGGAAGATGCTGTTCGAAGTGCGACGCAAGACGATCCGATTTCCAGCGTCACGACGGTTCAACATCAAAGCAGGCGCGACTCCATCTGTCAAACCGGCGGATGATTGAAGGACGCGAGAGTGGTGCATAGAGCCCCAACTAGTCCTCGTGGCCGAACCTGAAGGAAAGATGAGCGCCAAAGACAGTGAGCAATAGCCACGAACCTCCAAACGAGACAACACTGATATATAATCCTGAGACATCGAACCAAAGTCCCTACTCCGTTGCACACCGAATCGCTTCCGAACCATGAGCCCGCAAAACCGAACTGAAACCTAACCCAATACCCTTCAAACTCCAAACACAGTCACCTCACCGCCATCGACACCTCACCTCCGTTAAACACCAACTGCGCATGCCTCCCCCTCACAACCTCCTCGGCCCCATTCACCCCCCTCCCATTCACCCCCTTCATGCCCCCCGTCCCTAACCCCAAGTCCCTCACCCTCCCACTGGCAATATCAAACAAACACCCATGCACCTGCAACCCCCTCTCCCTAACCGCCTCCTCCACCACCCCATTCGCCATCAACACCCCGACCCCGGCCTCAACATTCAACTCAGCCATCCTCCCCGCCCTCTCCCCCTCCCTCTGAATCCCCTCCAACTCCTCCCAATTCGCTCTCTTCACCGCCTTCAACGGCGTCAACCACGTATCCAGCACCCCGCCCACCTTTCCCCCCCCGAGCGCCGCAATGGCGCCGCCGCAGCCCGTGTGGCCGCACAGGACTATGTGCTTGACCTGCAGGTGGACGACGGCATACTCGATGACGGCCGACGTGTTGATGTCGGTCGGGGAGACAATGTTGGCGATGTTGCGGTGCACGAAGACGTCGCCGGGTTGGAGGCCCAGGATGGTGGTCTCGGGGACGCGCGAGTCGGAGCAGCCGAGCCAGACTAGGGGGGGGTGGGGGTGGTTAGTCAATAAGCTTTTTTTTGTTGAGGGGGTGAGGGGGAGGGGCGTGGGTTGGGTTTGTTGAGAGTTTGGAGAGGCTGAGAGGGGAGTAGCGTGCTGCGTGTTGCGTGGGGGGCGGCAGGGCGGCAGGGCGGGGTTTGGTTCGTGAGGGGGAGGATACAGAGAAGACAAGGGAGGGGAGAGAGAGAGAGAGAGACTCACGGATTTGGGGGGCTTGGCCGCTGGCGAGGTTGGGAAAGAACTTTGGGTTCTGATGGGCTTTGTAGCCAGCCCAGGCGTTGTTGGAGCTCAGAGCATAGAGGAAGCTGTCTTCTGTTTCATATCCTAGGTTGGTAGGTGCTAGAGTCAGCAACCCTCTTATACGCTGCGGCCCTCTTTTTTTCCCGAAACAGTCAAGTCTCACTCACCCGGCGTCATGTTTGTTTGCCAACGACTTGGTAGCCCACAACCAAAACAGAAAAACAAAAATGCGAGAAAGACAAGATATATCCCAGGGCGCAAAAAAACCAAGGGACTTCGACCAAGATATATGCAACGCGCGATTTTTGGATTTCCGGGCGTCCGGTGTGACCAGCACAACACGTATGTATGTATGCGGATGGTGGTGCAATTTGTCTCGAAATGGTTGGCACTTTCAGACCACCGCCGACTTGAAAAAGTAAGGCGGCCCCCGGCGGGATGGACCGAATTAATCACCACACCACACACCCGCGCCAAGAGGATGACTTGATTTGAGGGACGGGGGAGCTCTCAGCTGCAGGAGGTGAGGGAGAGAGATAAGAAAGTGGGAAGTTGGATCTGGTGATGTTAAATGTCAGTGGGGTGGTCAAGGGCAGCACACAAGATAAACTCACAAACAAGCTTCGGTCTGATCCGAAGAGTGAGACGGCCAGGCGGCGATGCTGTTCTAATAAGCACCACATCTCACTCTGTTTCAAACCCCCAACTTCCTCCGGACAGTTCGTGGTCGACCCTTGCCCGACCATCTATGTGCCCCCCATGGTAAGGCGACCCCTGACCCGGTCGGATATGCGGGGTGAAACGCACCTCCGGTTTGCCTTGTTGAAACATCCGAACCCCGGTGAGCAATAGTAGGAGACATAAGCCGAAGGTGTCGAATATCGTGAGTGGGCCACACTCCCAACAATGTGGTCTATGGGTGCTGGTGTTGAGTTGAGGGGTCGACCGGCAATGCTGCAGCTGCCGGGGTTCGTGCAGGAATAAGCGAGTCAGTTCAGCTATCTCCGTCTCCCCGGTTGAGTCTGGTATCAACTCCTTGGGACTGTCGATCTCTCAGTCGTGTCGCACAATGCTGGCGTCGGCCAGCAAAAACCCTGAACAGCCAGTTAATGCATGTTGCCAAGACAAGTACGGGAGTCCTCGAGACACCACAACCAAGGGTCAACGCCAGCACGGTCACACGGGATTGTCCATCCAGCATTGAAGACCTCGAAACAGTGCAACCAAGAGTCAGCAACAGGACCGCCACAGCAGGCACAAGCATGCAAGACATCAAGACACGGCAACCAGAGTCAACGACAAGATGGTCACGGTGCGTGGAACCGAAGTGCATATGGGGGTATCATTGCATTCATTGTCCCAACCGAAAAAGAAAATAAGAAAGTATCGACGCCCACAAGTGGCGGAGGCAAGCAGTTTATTTTCACCCTGATCTGGTTTTGGTATTCCCGTACGCCATTCGTAAGTGCAGCCAAGCCAATCCGACCGTTGCAATGCATCATTAGACCTTGATGGCGGTCTCGATGGCCTTCTGGCGCTTCTCGATGCGCTTCTGGGCCTTGGCACCCATGATGCCACCACCCCACTTCTTGCGGGCATCCTCGTTCTTCTCAACGTAGCCCTCCTTGATGGCAGAGACGAGCTTGGACAGCTCAGTCTTGTCCTCGGAGCGGACCTCGGTGATGGCGAGGACAGCGGCGGTCTGTGAAAACCTGCGTTAGAAAAGATTCCAAAGGGTCAAGTTTGGGAGATGCACACCTTCTTGTGGACGACAGTGCCGAGTCTGGCCTTGCCCTTGATGATGGCGTAGGGGACGCCCATCTTGCGGCAGAGAGCGGGCAGGAAGATGACGAGCTCAATGGGGTCGACATCGTTGGGGATGAGGACGAGCGAGGCCTTCTTGTTCTCAATCAGGCCAACAACGTGGTTGAGACCGTACTTGACAACGTAGGGCTTCTTGCTGACGTCCTCCTTCTTCTTGCCCTCCTTGATGGCGGTGGCCTCCTGGAGGAGACGCTCCTTCTTCTCAGTCTTGGTCTCAGGGCGGTACTTGTTGAGGAGCTTGAAAGCCTGGGCAGCGGTGTTCTTGTCGAGGACCTGCTGGAACTGGGCGATCGCAGGGGGGACCTTCAGGCGCATGTTGAGGATCTTCTTCTGGCGCTGGAGGCGAACATACTCCGGCCACTTAACCATGCGCGACAGGTTACGGGCGGGCTGGATGTCCTGGCCAATGCCGAAGTTGCGGGGCCGCTTCTCGATGAGCGGGTTCTAAAGGGACGTCAGCGCACGCGATGGGGGAGAGGATAGGACTTTGGGGAAGCGACTCACCTTGGGGGCCTTCTTGGAGCCAGCCTTCCCCTGAGGGAAAGGGGCCGCGGCGACCTTCTTACCGGACTTGGGAGGCTATCATTGAGGAGAAGACATCAGTAAATGTTTTACATTGACTGTGGTCTTCCTGAACTCTAGAGAGCGGCCGGGTGGCGTTTCCGCGCACCACGAGCCAGCTCAAGCCAGTCATCACCTGCGGTTTTGCAACCAGCAAGCGGAATCATGCAGCTCGAGAGATCCCCGAAAGGTCCTCCGAGCGCATGTTGCAAGAGTACATCATAAGACGCCTTGCGATGGCGTCGTAAAATCAAGTGCTTACCATTTTGTCGTTGGGTGATGGCTCAGGACCGGAGCTTGTTGACCAGAGAAGAATTCTGAAGATGGAAATTTGGCTGCGCGGCGCGAGAAAAAGAAGATTGTGGATTTGCTCAGACGCTCGGGCCAGCTGTAGGGTACGAGAGGGGCATCTTTGGCAGCCAATCACTAATGTGGGTTGCTGAGCTCAATCCTGGTGAGATCCACCCTGCCACCGGCCGGCAGCCCGCTGAGTCGAGTCCAGACTCTTGGGGCTTTTTGAGTCAACTCAAACTTGAAGTTCACTCTTGAGGCTCACTCACTTGTTATCGCGGTACCCTTTCGAAATTTCTCCAAAGCCAACCACCAGTTTATCACATACTCCAAATTTGCCCCTGCCAACTCAACCAGGGCCTTCATCAGCATGGCGCCAACTCTCTGCGTCAGCTGCAAGACGGAGCGAGCGCTCATCAAACGGCCCAAGAACCACGCCAAGCTGTGCAAGGGTTGCTTCATTTCTGTCTTTGAGGACGAGGTACACCACACCATCACTTCATCTCAACTATTCTACCCCGGAGAGAAGGTGGCAATAGGAGCGTCTGGCGGCAAGGATTCGACCGTCTTGGCCTCGGTTCTTAAGACGCTGAATGAACGCCACGGATATGGGCTCGACCTCGTTCTCTTGAGCATAGACGAGGGGATCAAGGGGTACCGCGATGACTCGCTGGAGACAGTCAAGAGGAACGCTGTGCAGTACGACATGCCGCTCAAAGTGGTCGGCTATGATGAGCTGTACGGTTGGACGATGGACCAAGTCGTCGAGACGATCGGCAAGAAGGGCAACTGCACGTACTGCGGCGTCTTCCGGCGGCAGGCACTTGACCGCGGCGCAAAGATGCTAGGCATCCAACACGTCGTGACTGGCCACAACGCCGACGATGTCGCCGAGACAGTCTTGATGAATCTCCTCCGGGGCGACCTGGCACGTCTCTCGCGAAGCACCAGTATCGTGACAGGAGACAGCAGGTCTGAGGTTAAGAGAAGCAAGCCCCTTAAGTACTCATATGAGAAAGAAATCGTCCTCTATGCCCATCATAAGAAGCTCGACTATTTCAGCACAGAGTGCATATACAGCCCCGAGGCATTCCGTGGCAGTGCCAGAGGCCTTATCAAGCAGCTGGAGAAGGTGCGTCCGACAGCCATTTTGGACATTGTTCGAAGTGGGGAGGACATGGCGAGGCTCGTACCAGGAGAGTCGTCGTCGTCTTGTGCCTGCAAGGGACAAACAGCTACCGCTGCCGTGCCTGCAGAGGACGACATTGGCGGATGCGGTTCACAAAATGGACGCACACCGGGGGGTGAGATGGCTGCCATGGACAAGCAGCTGAGGGAGAACGAGGCACACGAAGGGCTCGAGATTGACATCGCCAAAACCGTATCCGAGAACAAGAAAGGAAGTGGAGGAAAACAAAAGGAATTAGCTGTCAGGAGCGCTAACGGTGCTTCCAAGGGCGTTGCCCGGCAGGTGCTTGGGAACTGCAAGCGCTGCGGTTACATGTCGAGTCAGGATATATGCCAAGCCTGCATGCTCCTCGAGGGTCTCAATAAGAATCGAGCACAGATACAAATCTAGCATTTTGTACAGGCGGTATCGCCGCAGAAGAACTCCAAAGGCCGCACCATGAGTCAATGGCGCATCCGCTAATTGTCGAGTAATCCCGTGTCCTTCCGCAGCAATGCCGGCTTGTCTTTCTGATCTTATGAGATCCTCCTCTCGGCCTAGTAACTGTAAGCATAGGTCCCGCTCAGTGTTGCGTGAGAGATCACCTACTCTCCAAGGGTTGTTTAATTCGAACCCAGTGGGTGCTATGGGGTTGTCTGTTTGCCCTCGTAGGTGCCCCGTGAGTCTCCTGTCGCGGTCCATCACTGCAAAGGTCAAGTTAGTACATCCGGCCGTCAATCGGTATCGAGGAAGGAGGCAATCGTACTTTGCTGCGAGGAAGTTAGCACTGATCTCGACGATCCACAAATAGAGCATGACGTCGGCCTACCTTGTCCCACTGATCAATCGACCACCTGTGTCTCTTGCCGCCGCTCTGCATGTTCTTGATCTTGTTCAACCCAGCGCCCGAAATGCCAAACATCTGCAACGTCGTCAGCGACCATAGTCGGCTCGTGGTGGCAGCTCGGCTGAGCTTACAGCGACAATGATCCCATAGGGGATCAGCGTCTCGAAGGGAATCGGCATTGTGACGGATTTCTCGGCCTGTTCGTTTGAATTAGTCGCTGTGAGAGCAGTAGAAATGGCGTTGGAGCCGTACACGAAGCCCTGGGCGAGGATAGGGTGGTTGTCTGAGTGAAGTTGGAACCTCGAAGCTGTGGTAACTGCTCAACGCGGGCTCGACCGGATTGGCGAATCGATGGACGGACGGGAAGAATTGCCTGAGGCAGCCATATTGCCCCTTGCGAATTGGGTGCACAGACCCAGCTTTTTAACGATGACTAAGCCGCTAATCAAGCTCCCAAACCGGAACCCACCCTTCAGAAGGAGCGACCCGGCGACGGAATGAACCACACAGCACTTCTAGTAATCCACGGTTTTGAGCAAGTTCGACGCTGATTGACGACAAAACATTGGTGAATTTACGCGTCCACCGTCCCAATCTACGCAACAACCCGTCGAGTCAATTGATCCGCGCCTTCTACCAACCCTCGGTTGCGCGTTTAGGAACCCTCCCTAGTCGCGATCGTCCCCAACTTCCGCATCCAGCGCATCCCACCGGGTGCTCCCCACCTACCCAAACACCTTTTGCACGTCTCACACACCTCGAACGCTGCAAGCGATCACTATGCGCCTGGCATGAGTCACCCCATATTTGCCTGCCAACATCCGCTTGATATGCGCCGCGTTAGCTGCTCCGACGCTTGACGAAGCCCGCCGACGTTGTGTAACAAGCGTTCTCGCGGCCTCAGGGGGGTGCTGAGGAAACAAGCAATACAACGATGGCTGACGCACAGCTCATGGAGGAGGAGCTGCAACAAAGCGTCATGCGGTTAGAGCGCGAAGCCGAGTTGGCGCAGGGACATGCCGACGGGGATGTGATGATGGGCGACGACGGCTCGGTTGCTTCTCGGGGTCAGATCGATGTCGGTGCTGCGGCGCTCGATGGCGAAGAGGACGAAGAAATGGGGGACGACGAGGAGCACGAGCATGAATACGAGGAAGAAGACGAGCATGGCGAACACGACGACGACCATAGCCGCAGCAGCGAGTCTGAAGAAGATGAAGATGCCGATGGTTTCGATGAGGATGCCGAGGGAGAAGACGACGATGAACTCGAGCCCAGGCACCATCGTCCGCAGCGCAGGTCTCAAAGCACGGCGAACCACCACGACGACGAAGACGACGAGGACGAAGGGGTCGGTGCAGTAAAGATAAAGCCTGGAGAAACAGACGACGAGGATGATAGCAGTGCGGACTCTGCGAGCTCAGCTAGTGTTAGCGACGCTGGGTCTGATGGCGAGGCGGAATGGGACGCTGCCGACAACGACGACGCGGACGACGATGGCGAGTCTGAAAACGCGGCGGGCCACTGTATCTTCTGTAAACAGGACGAGGACCACGACCCGGCCGTGGAGTTTGAGATATTCCTAGCTTGTACCAGGTGCGGGGACAATGGTATGTTTCCCTCGGGACGCTGCTCTTTGCCTCGGCCAACTAACACGATGCAGCCCACCAACAGTGCGCGCGCGACAATGAAGCTCTGAGTCCTGAAGAGGGTGAGGTCAACCCCCGTGAAGTTTGAGGTTACCCAGCGCTAACTTCATCAGCACCTGAGAATTGGAGATGTCCCAAGTGCACAGGTGACGATTCGGATTCTGATGCCGCTGGAGAGCTGGATCAGGACGAAGCCGCGATGGACGGTATTGTTGATACCAATGCCGACCTACCTACACGACGTGCGAGTGCGCCTAAGCTTGCGCGAGATCTGCTCCCTTCACAGAAAGGCGCCGTTAAGCCCGACTCCCATTCCGTCTTCAACCAGCTGGTCCTCGACGAAGACCCCATGGATGGATCTCGGGTACTGAGAAAACGCAAGACATCATCAATTGAACCGCCAGATGAGAACATCATGGCTCTTCGCAAACGGCGTCGGAATACCTTGGACAATCAGAGCAACGATGGAACAGCGACTGGGCCGGACGATTCGTCCAGGCCCGTCTCTAGGTCTCTACGGATCAAGGTTCCGAACCCCCCTGCGTCGATCGTTAAGAGGACACGCCACAGTGTTCTTCTTAAGCTACGCGTTGACTCTGCAGAGCTCCGCCAGATACTGTCGAGCAAGCCCAAGGGTCCAAAGAAACGCTCAAGCAGGTCACGGAGGCGAGCATCAAGAAGCGAGTTACCTCGTGCACCCGCTTTGCCCTTGGAGGCAATTGCGACACCATTCACATCTACCTCTTACTCGCAGCCGTTCTACTCGTTCTTCGACAAGGAAACCGATGAACTGAAAGGGAAACCGTACGGCGGAATCTTGACCGAAGCCGAGGCGGATACTTCCAAGACCATGCCGACAAACGATGACCGTCGGCGTTTTGACGAAGCCAAGCAAAAGGCTGAAGAAGAATGGAGACAGCGGCTGCTCAAAATGCAGGCCGAGGTCGAAGTTCCGGCCAAGAAGTCGAGAAAGGCGTCAGGCCCGGCGAGCCAGATCGAATGTATCGAGTTTGGCGGTTGGGAGATCGACACGTGGTATGCGGCTCCCTATCCTGAAGAATACAGCAGGAACCGCGTCCTCTACATCTGCGAGTTCTGCCTGAAGTACATGAACTCCGACTACGTGGCTTGGCGGCACAAACTGAAGTGTCCGGCAAAGCACCCCCCGGGGGACGAGATCTACAGGCACGGCTCGGTGTCGGTCTTTGAGGTTGACGGCCGCAAGAACCCGGTTTACTGCCAGAATCTGTGTCTGCTGGCAAAACTCTTCTTGGGTTCCAAGACGCTCTACTACGATGTGGAGCCCTTCCTCTTCTATGTCCTCTGCGAGTACGACGATCTAGGCTACCACTTTGTCGGCTATTTCTCCAAGGAGAAGCGCGCCAGCAGCCAGAACAATGTCTCGTGTATTTTAACACTTCCCATCCACCAGCGCAAGGGCTACGGCAACCTGCTGATCGACTTTTCCTACCTCTTGACCAGAGCCGAGGAGAAAACGGGGTCCCCAGAGAAGCCTCTCTCAGACATGGGGCTGGTTTCATATCGCAACTATTGGCGGCTGGTCATGTGCCGGTATCTTTTGGAACATTTCTCTGAGGACAAGTCGGGGAAGACGGGCCTCAGCATCAAGAGCATATCAGACGACACCGGAATGACAGCAGACGACGTGATATCGGCCTTGGAAGGGCTGAGGTGCCTGGTCCGGGACCCTCAGACACAGGTTTACGCGTTTCGTGTCGACCTGGCGTACTGTCGTGAGTACGTTGGGAAGTGGGAGGCCAAAAAATATGTGCAGCTCAACCCGAAGGCCTTGACGTGGACGCCGTATGTTATGGGCAGAAGCAACGCGACAAACTTTGAGTTGGGCCCGGCCCTGAATGCGATTGCCCCGCGGGAGGAGGACGAGGAACAAAAACCGCCTGTCCTGGCTGGAGAATCGCTCGCCAATGGAACTGGCCCTGCAAGTCAACCAGACATGCCGGCACCAGAATCGAAAATCAATTTTGACACGACCGTTCTCGAGTCGACCGAGCTCAACGAAACGGCCAATGTTGTCGACGAGGGCATCAAACCGAATGGCGTCCTCACCAACGGTGATTCTGCCGAACAAAAGGTCGACCCCGAACCCAAGCCCGGTCCTGATCCCACTGTCAAGGCCACAGACGAGGACTGGACGCTTCAATATCGAGACATCCCTCCCGCAAGATTTGAAGCAGTACCGCCAGTCAACGGCCGCCGAACCGAGCGCTCCCGCCCCGTCCTCTCCCGACCGCCCGTCGTGCGGACCCCCAGTGCCACCTCACGGCCCCGGCCCCGACGCTCAACGGGCTCCCGCCGCTCCACCGCCCCGAGGCCAAAGGCCAGCAGGAGCAGCAGCAGTAGTAAACGGAAGCCAGGCGGGACGGGTCGCGGACCCGGTCGGTGGCCCAAGGGCACGAAGAAGAGCGATTATGGTAACGCTGAGAGCGGGCCTGGGCTTCCGCCGGCTTGGCTCGCGGAGCGCGCGAGACTGGCGGCGTTGGCGGCGGCGAAGAAGGAGGGGAAAAAGGACGCGGCGGGTGGTGGTGTCGATGTCCTGGACACGGTGCAGGTGCAGTCGCCTACGGTGAAAGAAGCTGGCGCTGCAAGGACGGGGAAAGGGAAGGGCAAGGGGAAGGAGAATATGGATGTGGTGATGCAGGATGCGGGTGCGGATGTTGATGCTGAGGGTGAAGATGAGTGAGTGAGCAAGTGACTGAGAGGGCGGAGGGGCCGGGAACGGGATACCACGGCGTTGGGGCCCTGTATTTTGGTGGCATATTATTTTATCTTTATTTGGGGGAAATAGCGTGAGCTTTGTTTTTATGATATTCTCTAGCTAGTACCTGTACTGTCTTTCTGGCTTTTTGGGCGACGACGTGGAGTTTTGTCGGGTAGAGATGGTGTTGTAGGAGCTTTTCAAAGCACTTCGAGTGGGCGATCACCGGGGTTGCGAAACAATATGTATTGTACAACGCGATAATACATTACTTGTACTTGTAAGCGTGACGATGTCCGGATTTACCCCTCGAGAATCCTGACGCCTCGTTGACCCCTGAATGGCAACATCTACGTCATGCCCCTGGCAGACGTGGCGTGCATCACTCGCAGATGGCAGACGCTACTCAAATAGGCTTAGTTTCCACATTCATCAATTTTCTGGAAGGCTTGGCGGGCATGGTTTGCCTGGCGCCACTGGAGCAATCGCCTCCAGGCTTCATCAGCTTTTAGATTTATCAGACTTGGGTTCCTAAATTTGACCATTTCGGGGAGGGCAGTGCTATGTATAAAACGTGGGGTCGCCGTGAAGGGAGCGAGGGGTTTTTGGGATGGACTTTAACCATAGCGCACCTGACACAGTCAACAGCTTTTCCACTTGCATATCAGAGACTTGAAAATGAGAGGGAATCGCGCGCTGTGCTTGAATTCCAGATTACTTGTACAGTGCCGATCGCTAACCGCGTAATATTTCCGGGCTGGCTTGCGGTTGTTTCCCACCTCTAATTACGGCGGACCGAGCTTCCCCCTCTTCACCTAACTTACTACGCCGCTCCAACCGCACCACTTTGCGCCCGCCTCCTGAACCGACCGAACCTTGAGGCGAAAAAAGTTCGAATCCTCCGACGATCATTCGGGTACCTAGTTACCCATTCGCCGCCTCCTAGAAGAGGCCTCTGACAGAGCTCGGCAACCATAAGTCACGCCAACCGCCAACCGGACGAGCGTTTGGTGGCGCGCGGCCTTGAAGACGTTCGCTGCCACCCGCCAAGCCACGAGCGACACGGCCGACCCGATCGCCGAGTCGCTGACACGCAACCTCCCAACGCTTCCATCTCCTCACCTCCCCTCAGGTTTCTGCGCCTTGCGGCATTCCCTATCTCCCTAGACGCAACGCAACGCATCTCCCGAATCGCCACTTTCCATCAATTCCGCTACCACCGCCAAGATGTCTAAGGTCATCCGGAGCGTCAAGAATGTCACCAAGGGCTACTCCAGTGTCCAGGTCAAAGTGCGCGAAGGTGGGTTGGCTCGACAAACAGCACTATTACCCGGCGCTATGCCGTCCAGGGTTCCGCGATCCGAGAAAGAACGCTTTGCTGACGCCAGCGGGATGCAGCGACGAGCAATGACCCATGGGGCCCGACGGGGACGCAGATGAGCGAGATCGCTCAGCTGACGTATAACTCGTAAGTGAGGGTGGTGAGGACCCGGCGTGGGATAGTTGCGCCGTCGTAGACAGGGCCAAGATCGCTGACATTACCCGTCTCGCCCGCAGGTCTACCGAGTTCTACGAGATCATGGACATGATCGACAAGCGGCTCAACGACAAGGGCAAGAACTGGCGGCACGTCCTCAAGGCGCTCAAGGTTATGGACTATTGCTTGCACGAGGGCTCTGAGCTAGTCGTGACGTGGGCGAAGCAAAACATCTTCATCATCAAGACGTTGCGCGAATTCATATACATTGACGAGGAGGGTAGAGACGTTGGTCAAAACGGTGCGCGCCCCGATGTCGGTGGTTTCAAGGGATGGGGAGCTAACTTGTTGGTCCAGTTCGTGTTGCCGCCAAGGAGCTGACCTCGCTGATCCTGGACGAGGAGAGGCTGCGAGCCGAGCGAAGCGACCGGAAGACGTGGAAATCCCGGGTTAACGGCCTAGAAGAATACTCGCCCCAGCACAGCCAAGGCCACAGTCGCCAAGAGCCACAGAGGCAGCGGACCCGCCGGTTCAGCGAGGAAGAGGACGCCGAGTACAAGCTAGCGCTTGAGGCCAGCAAATACCAAGAGGAGGAAGACAGGAAAAAGCGCGAGAGCCGAGCTGCTGAGGACGATGATGACGACCTCGCAAAAGCCATTAAGCTCAGCCAGGAAGAAGAGGAACGGCGCCGGCGGGAGCTGGAGGCCAGCAACGCATCTGCTTTATTCGATGTGGAACCCGCGCAGACGTCTCAGCCTCAATACACTGGGTTCAACCAGGGTTACCAGCAAGGCAGCGCGGTCGACTTCTTTGCGAACCCAATCGAGCAGGGTCAGGCGCAAGCACAGCCCACAGGTTACATGAACAACGCCTACACGGGATTCCAGGCACAGACGACCGGGTACCCGAATGGCTACACTAATGGATTTGCCCAACAGCAGGCAGCATTCGATCCATTTGGCCAGCAGCAGCAGCAGCAAATGCCGCAGCAGCAGGCCTTCCAACCCCAGCCAACGGGATTCAACCCCTATCTGCAGCAGCAACAACAGCCACAGCAGCAGGCGCAGCCGCAACAGCAGCAATTCCTCCAGCCACAGATCCAGGAGCCCGCTCTGCAGCCCGGCAGCAACAACCCCTGGGCCAGCAACAACGGCCAGCAATCCCTCAAGCCCATGGCGACAGGCTCCAACAACCCCTTCGCGCAGCGGCCGTCGACGGGCTACAAAGCCCAGTCCATGACCAGCCTCGGCACTCTCCCGGAGCAAAAGACGCTCTCCACCTTCCAGCCGCAGCAGCAGCAGCAGCAATTCCAGCAGCAATCCCAGTTCCAACAGCAGCAACCCCAACAGCAACAGCAGCAGCCGCAAAAAGAACTCAGCGAGCACGAGTCCCGGCTCAACGCGCTGCTCGCGTCGGGCGACGGCATGGACACGTTCGGCAACACGGGCAACCTGCGCATCCCCGCCCAGCACACGGCTCCAGGCGTGTTTGTCAACAGCGCGGGCGCGGGGCTCGGCAGGATCGGCGCCGACCAGACCGGCGCCGGCGGGAACAACCCGTTTATGCGCCAGCAGTTTACGGGCATGCCGACCGTGTCGTATAACCAGATGCCTGCTGCCACGGGCCCCGCAGGCATGGGTATGGGTATGGGAGCGACGAATAACCCGTTTGCGGCGAGGCAGCAGGGTCAGGGTGGACAGCAGGGGCAGGGGGATTTGATTCAGTTTTAGGTTGAGGGCGGAGCGGTGAGGTGAGGTGAGGTGAGGAAGGTTGTTTGGATTGATTGATCGACTGGGAGATTGTGGTGGAAGAATACAGGAGATGCATGAGAGGGGGCTTGAGCTTGGTAGTCAGGCAAGGCAAGGGTGGGTGGGTTGGTTGTATGTTTTCTTCCCCTTTGTCCTGGTGCCGGGGTGATTCACCGACCTAAAGAGGCCTTTTTTTTTATTCTTACTGGTTACACTTAACTTGTTCATCGTTGCTTTGTCCTGTGTGAAGGTGTGGTTTATTGGGGATGAAGTGGTAAGGAGCGCCTGGATAGTGCAAGTTGGGCTGCCTGAAAAAGGGTTGGCGGCCGACCGCGTCGTCAGGTCCAGGTTATGGGTGCAAGAAACCCAACAGTTTACGAGAGGGCCCTCGCGAGGAGATGAAACCTGCGGTGTTTTGAGCCTCGGCGTTGGCGGCTGACTAGCCTTGAGTCGGGGGCTTTGAACTTCCAAGTTTCGGTGCGCAACAGTTGACAGTTTGCTTCGCCGTGGTCCATGTTCTGGCCGCCGAAATTCCCTTGAGGGCAAGATGGCAGAATCAGGTAACTGTCAAAGAAATCTTACCATGCCCGAATACTGTCCTGGCTCTCCTGTCCGTGTTTGGCCGCCCATGGAAATGACGTCCGAAATGTGGAGGCAGGCCGCTGGCTGGGCTGTTGGAGCTGTGAATCATGCGTGACAGCGGGCGGGTTGACGAAAATGCTTCAAAGAATGGTATCCGTTGTTTAAAAGCCAACTAGTCAGAGCGAGCCCGAGAAAGAAAGGGAGCTGCGAGGGACAGTTGGTTGAGCGCTCTGGGGGATTTATAGTCGTCTAGGCCAGGCAGCCGTGAGAAGGGTCCTCCATTATTACTCACCAAGCAGCGATAGTGCGCCCGACATTTCGCAGCACAAATGACTAACACTGGCTACATGTCCAATCATTTCCTCTGATTTTTACCCCTTCTTTGTCCTGCCCCAGGCGCCGTTTGATCTTGCTGCCCTTCTCGCTCAGGCCTGGCTCTGATTTGTGCTGTGTTGCAAGGCAGAATCGGGAATTTGTAAGCTTGGCATGAGGAACCAATGAGACAGGCGAATTGAACTTGGGTCGCGACCGAGGGACCACGTGACTTGTTGCTCCATGACGCAGATTAGCAACGGACAGTCCTTCGTATTTCCTTGAGAAGTCTTTTACATGGTTAAATAGAGGCTTGCAGACAAAAGGTGTTGCGAGAAATGATCCATCATCTTACTGTTCTTTTTTTGAAGAAGCGTCTTGACCGACTCGACAACTGAAGAAGCTCGATTGTGGCCCGTGCTTTAAGCTCTCCCCCCCTGCCAACACTTTTTCGCGGGTCGCGCACGGCCCAGAAGTGAAGGCGCCATTCTATTGGCCGGTAAGCTCTGACCCACAAAGTCGGGCGACCAACTTTGGAAGGGACTGGGTCAGCAGAGCGAACTTTCGCGCGAGCTCCCAACTTCGCCTTCAATCGCGCCTCCCATCTCTAGAGGGACAGAACGCGGTGCTGTTCTCGCGCAGGCACCAGCTTCCAACCTGCGCATTCATCGATTAATTCCAGTCGGCTTTTTCTTTCCTTCATCCAGGAAGGATCCGATACCTGATCAATTTTACGCGTAAGGCTTGAGTGCCTCGCGCCTTTTTCCCACGACATCGTTGCATCTCGCCACATCGCGACGCCCATTTCTCGACATCGCCCATCATGACATTCGGCTTCGGCGGCGGTGGCGGCTTCGGCCAAAGCAATACCACCTCGACATTTGGTGGTTTCGGTACTACTCCCACGACCAACACAGGTACGTCAGCCTAGCATTCGCCCCATCGTTTTCTTCGTTGCCGTCATCGACCATCGCAACATGGCTCGGGATGCGGTTTCTGCGACCACAGAAATTAACTGCTGCAGGATTTGGCACAGGTGGAACTGGCTTCGGCGCGACAACGAATACAGCCACACCAGGCGGTGGACTCTTTGGCGGTGGAGGAGGCGGGTTCGGTGCCACCAACACCACCGGCGGCTTCGGTGCTGGTGGGTTTGGAAGCAAACCAGCCTTCGGCTCACCTGCTGCCACTACTGGGACAGGAACAGGAATGTTCGGTGCCACGACCGCAACGGCGGGCGGTACAGGATTCGGCTCTGGCGGGTTCGGCGCCACCAACACTGCCACTAACTCGCCCTTCGGCGGCGGCGCTGCCGGCGGCACGTCACTCTTTGGCGGCAGCAAGCCTGCCACGACAGGCTTCGGCACCGGGACGTCAGCATTCGGCAGTGGTACTACTGGCGGTGGCATGTTCGGCGGCGGTACAACTGGCGGCACAACTGGTGCCTTTGGTGCCACCACCAACCCCGGCATAGGCACCAACGTCGGTGATCCGCCCGGAACGGCCGTCGTTGCCTTCTCCCCCACTGTCGAGAAGGAAGCAAACAACCCTGCACAGAGCAACTCCTTCCAGAACGTCCTTTTCATGGAACCCTACAAGAAATGGTCTGCTGAAGAATTAAGGTTGGCGGATTACAACCAAGGCCGGAAAACAGGCAGCCCTGGCGGGACTGGCGCATTTGGCAGCTCTGGCTTCGGGACAGGCGGTTTCGGAACGAACACCGCTACCACAGGGTTTGGCGCGACGACCGGGACAGGCATGTTTGGGAACACCCAGCCGGCGACGACCGGGTTCGGCGCGACCAACACCAACACGGGCGGTTTCGGTTCTGGCGGTGGCCTATTCGGTAACAAACCTGCGACTAGCGGCGGTCTCTTTGGTGGCACCCCGACGACGCAACCCGCCCAGACCGGCGGCCTATTCGGCGGTGGCGGCACTGGGTTCGGGGCGACCAACACCACGAACACCAATGCCTTTGGGACCAATACCGCCAACACAGGAGGTGGCTTGTTCGGAAACACGAACACCGCGGCAGCCAAGCCCACCGGCTTTAGCTTTGGGAATACCACAACCCCCGCCGCCACTGGCACTGGCGCCTTTGGCATGAATACCGCGACACCCGGTTTCGGCGCCAACACTGGCACCGCAAACACAGGCGGTGGTCTATTTGGCAATACAGCCCAGACCAACACGACTGGCGGTCTGTTCGGAGGAGGCCAGCAACAACAGCAACAACCCGCGACCACAGGGTTCGGTGGCACAGGGTTCGGGACTCAAGCACAGAACACTGGAACATCCCTCTTCGGTGGTACCCAGCAGAAGCCCGGGGGTCTCTTCGGCGGTACGACGGCCAGCACGGGGGGCACTGGGCTCTTTGGAAACACTAACGCCGGGGCCACGACTGGATTCGGAAACACGGCCACAGCCCAGCCTGCAGCCGGCAGTCTGTTTGGCGGCGCCAAACCCGCAACTACGGGCACTGGGCTTTTCAATACTGGCACTACTGCCCAGACCGGCACCACCGGTGGTGGTCTCTTCGGCAATCTCGGAGGGAATACACAGACCCAGCAGCCTGCCCAGGGCGGTGGACTGTTCGGCGGGTTAGGACAGAACACCCAAGCCAAGCCGTCGCTCTTTGGCGGCTCGACCAACACAGGAGGTAGTCTCTTTGGCAGCACCCAGCCTGCGCAGCAGCAGCAACAAGGTGGACTGTTTGGGAACACTGCCACCCAGCAGCAGGCCCAGACTGGCCTCTTGGGCAACTCCCTCCTTGGCACCTCGCAGGCCCAGCAAGCGCCGCAGCAGGCCTTCTCGACCAGCATCAACGACATTTCAGCCTATGGTGCCGCAACCTTGTTTTCTGGTCTGCCAGATGACAGAATCCAGAATCCGGGCCCTCTTGCAACACCATTGTCTGGCAAGTCCAAGGTCAAGAGCCGGTCAATCCTGCCAATGTACAAGCTCAGCCCTGCGAACGCGTCACGCCTCGTTACCCCTCAGAAGAGAGGCTACGGCTTCTCGATCAGCGCCTATGGTTCCCCCGCGAGCCCGTCCAGCTCCTCCAGCACTCCTGGCGGCTTTGGGCAGAGCCTTCTGGCAGGCAGCATCAACCGTGGCTTGAGCAAGAGCATCTCCGCTAGCAACTTGCGCCGTAGCATTAACGTTGAAGACAGCATTCTTCAACCCGGCGCGTTCTCAGCCAACTCTGGCATGCGTCTCCTTGGAAATGCTAGCAGCCACAAGAAGCTCATCATCAACAAGGATATGCGCAGCGACCTGTTCACATCCCCCAACAAGGAGAAGCCAGTACAGGAGGATGCCAGTGGCGCCCGGAAATTGGCCAAGCGTGTCAGCTTCGACACCACCGCAGTCGAGACCCCTCCTCCCCGTGAGGCAGTCGTGGACGGGCCGCCGAGTTCTCGTCCTGCCACCAATAGCGTGAATGGCACCAAATCGTCTCCTGTCAGCGCGACACCGGAGATGGAGCAGGTCAAGGGCAACGAGCTTGCCATTGTTCACGAAGAGGAGTCGCCTGCTCCCGAGCGGAGCGAAAAGAAGTCCGGCCCCACCATCGAGGCGGGTGCCTATTGGATGTCGCCGACCCCAGAGGATATCCGTGGCATGAACAGGATGCAGCGCCAGAGGGTTTCGGACTTTACAGTCGGTCGCGAGAATGTCGGGAGCGTCACATTCAAGGTCCCAGTTGACCTCAGCAACATCAATCTTGACGAGCTCTTTGACAACATCGTTGTCTTGGTGCCCCGCTCCGCCACCGTCTACCCGGTTGCCGCCAAGAAGCCGCCGGTTGGAAAGGGCCTGAACGTCCCTGCCCTCATTTCACTGGAGCACTCTTACCCGCGCGGCGGGGCCTCGACCACTGGCCGTCGCCTTGAGCGCCACATTGAGAGACTCAAGACTGCAATCCCGGATACCACCTTTGAGAGCTACGACAAGGAGAGCGGTGTTTGGACATTCTCGGTTGAGCATTTCACGACCTACGGTCTAGGTGATGATGATGACGACGAAGATGACGACGAGACCGTACTCGAGCCTATCCAGGCCGGCCGCCCTGCCTCGAGCCCATCATTTACTAAGGATTCTACTTCTCCTGTCGACCCCGACGACACCTTCGAATTTCGGCGAAGCCGGCGTGCTGTTCCCGGCGCCTTCGACGATGCTGCGCTGTCAGACAATGAGGAGGCTACTGATGCCGCTCAACGCCAGGGTACGCTGTCTCCTGAACCCCAGGAGGCCGATGCCCCCTTGCCGTCCCGGGAATGGCCCGAAGATGAAAGCATGGCTGACGGACCCGATGAATACCAGCTCGAAGCCTTTGAACAATCGTCCCAGCAGGGATTCGAAGAACAGGATGAGCTGCTGCTCTCCCGGTTCGCCGACAACGACACCCAAGTTCCTGCTGGTATCATGAGGGCGCGCATGCGCGCCGTCAAGAAGTCGACAGCACCTACGAAGATCGAAGTGGCCGGTGGAGATGATTGGACGCAGATTTTGCAAGCAAGTGTGCGGGCGCCGCGGACGGTGGATCGGGCCACGCTGCGGGCGCTCAACGAGTCGGGGGCAGTCTGGGATATGAAGGATCGGGGAAGTCCTGCCCCTCAGAAGAATGCGCCTGTGCCTGATGGGGCGGGCTTCGCTACCAGTATCGATTTGATGAAGTCGTTGTTTGAGCAGGCAAAGGGCCCGAGTCAGCTGGCGTCGACAGCACCAGGAAAGGGTTTCGTGAAGGTCGGTGTCCCACTTGCCTCTTAGCCTCCCTCAAATTTGTTCTTTGCTTGGCATTTCTTAGCGCCATTGCCGATTGTACTTATGCATTATGAATACAAACTAAGACTGTTCTCTGCTTTAGTGGCCTTATCAACAACGTCCCAAGGTTGACACGGAAGAGGGCCCGCAGGTCCCGCGGACCAACTGGGGCCCTAATGAGCTTCTCGTCACCACTCAACATGGTGAGCCCAGTCTACAACCTATCGATGGGAGCCTTCCTGCTAGCGAGGAAGCAGCAACATCGCCAAAGGCTCTCGCCCGGCTCCAGCACTTTATCGACATCGTTTCTGGCAAAGATATCAGCCAGACCGCAGCTGGCCCGGATTTCCGCGACCTGGCCCAGGGAGACTCTGTCTGGGAGCTGGCCTCGCTTCTTTTCGATGACAATGGCTATAACGTACCTATTTTCTGGAAGCAGTTGGTCTCTGAAGCTACCGACCGCGCGCTTGCTCGGGAACCCGGCCTTGAGGAGAAGGCCATTATCTGTCTGGCTGGCAATCGTGTGGCTGACGCGTGCGGCCATTTGCTCGCTGCAGGCAATTTCCGACTTGCCACTCTTGTCGCCGGCATTGGGATGCAGAACAAGGATATCCGGGCTCAGTTGAAGGACTGGCGCGAGTCTAACGTCTTGGCCGAGTTTTCAGAGCCTGTCCGGGCCCTCTACGAGCTCCTGGCCGGCAATGCTGGTGTTTGCGCAGGCGTCAAGGGCGTTCCCGTCGAGAACCGGGTGAACTCATTCAACATTTCTCAGCGTTTTGGTCTGGACTGGTTGCGATCATTCGGGCTTCGTCTTTTCTACACCACCGGAACGACCCCGGATGTTGCCGAGGCGGTCCGCTCGTTCCAGCTCGACATTGAGCAGGATCGCGAACCGGAGCCCGACAGCCCTCTGTGGTCGCTCCTCAAGGCCTTTGCCAACCGCGAGTTCGACTGGTCCGATACTCGCCTTGGCTGGCTCATGACCAAGGCCATCTTTGCGACTGGCAAGGTTTCATTTGGAGAGGACGCCACTGAGAAGCTCGACATGGCTTCTCTGTCTTATGCCTCGACGCTCACGGCGCAGTCCCACTGGGTTCCCGCCACCTTTGTTCTCCTCCAGCTGTCTGAGCCTGCTTCGCGTGAGGCAGCCGTTCGTGACCATCTCGGACGCCACGCCCACCGCATCGGCTCTCCCCGCAGTTCGACCAACCCTACCAGTGCCTTCTCGGCGCTGCAAAAGTTTGGCGTCCCCGAGAACTGGATCTGGGAGGCCAAGGCTCTCGACTTCCGCTCCCGCCAGGACGCGCGGCAGGAGTTCCTCGCGCTCGTCTGGGCTCAGAACTACACCGAGGCCAACCAGGCCTTTGTCAACCGCGTCGGCCCGGACCTCGTCATCGAGCGCGACTTCAAACGCCTCTTTGACTATGCGCAGCTTCTCTTCAAGGTCAAGTCGAAGTTGCCCAACTGGGACCGCGCCGCTGCCGTGTACCTGCTGTACCCGATGGCGCGGCTGCAGAACAAGCGCCAGCCACTGGACCAGTTTGATAACCAGCTGCTGGACGGCCTGGCCGCGCTGCGCGGCACCACGCACGGCGACATCCGCCAGGAGGCGGCCATTGCGGATATGGCCGAGGAGTTGATCAAGTGCAGGGGCGGCGATCCGAGATTGTACCAGCTGCTGCCGCAGGATGTTCGGGGGAGGTATATGCGCGCGCAGGCGCTGGATAACATCCGTTGAGGGGTGATTATTCCGGAGGGGTGGATGCATGGAATGCGGTGGAAAATGTAGGACATTAGGGGGTTGTTAATTGTATTGCGGAAAAGGAAACGAAACGGTAGCTTAGCAGAATGGGCCTTGCTTATGCCTGGGATTGTGGGATTATGGGATGGAGGGTATTATTTGCTCGTCGGCTGTTGTCTGAGGGATGGGAAGATGGGAACAGGGCAGCTGCTTGCTTCTAGGTAGATAGACAATCCACAGAAGATTGTTATACATGAGTCCCTGGGTGTGTGTGAGAAGATCTATTAATGATCATGGTGTTCCTCATGCTGATTACCCGGCACCCCCATCCAGAACTCACTCACCATACGAACACCATGATCAAATTGCACACTTTCGTTTTTCTACTTAAGAAACCGCTTTCAAACTAAAACATCATGCAAAACTCGCCACTGCTGCTCAGCAGCCCCCCAATCATCCCCATATCTATCCATCGCCCCCTCCGTCCGCTCTCAGGTACTGGTCACCTCACCTGTGCAACAACGGCGACCCTTTGCTCGGCGTAAACACCGGGATGACCCCAAACGCCGACCCACCGCCGCCCGTCTTACGAGCCGGCGTCAACGGCCCCGCGCCGCCCTCCACCGTCACAGGCGGCGTGTCCGTCCGCTGAATGACCTGGTCATCCTTGCGCGGCGCCTTGAAATTGGTCGCCCGCCCAGCCTTGTAGATGTCCTCGAGCATTGCCTCCAGGATACCCGCGTCCTCAAACTCGAGGTACTTGCGATACAGCTTGAGGGCGGTGCGCGCATCCTCAATGGAATCGTGCGTCTCAAGTTGGATGTCCTCCTTGAGCAGGTACCAGGCGAGGAAGGCGAGTGATAGCTTGCGGAGCCGCGACTTGAGGTAAAACACCTGGATTGTGTCAATGACCTGAGCGCGAGGCACCTGGATATTGATGACTCGGAAATCTTGTCTCAGGCCGTGGCCGAGGAACTTGCAGCCCAGGTTGAGAAGAACCCAGAGCTTTTTGTAGGCTGTCTTAAGAGAGACGAGGTTGTGCTTGGTTGTCCGCGGGTCCAGGTCGCTGGCTGTGATGCCCGAGTATAATGTTAGGTAATCGACCACGGGTTCCCGAATGGCGATGTAGTCGTCGATGAAGGCATTCCCTTCGTTTTCGCCCTGACCCCGGACCACCGACACTCTGGCCAGCGCGTGGGACATGGGCCGGATTGTTTCCCTCTCCCCGTCCGAGTTCATTTGGATCTCGGGCTGCTTGAGCGAGACAAACTCGGTGTCCAGCGCCACAATGGTGTCTGGCCCGGGCCGCTCCGTCTCCTGATCCAAGAGGCGGTAGGTTTTCGCCTCCGAGTGAGGACTGTGAATCTCGAGTCAGCACTAGTTGAGAGATGAGAAAAATATCAACATACCTTAGATCCTTATACAGGATCGATGTGTCCAGCTTGGTCTTCCAGTCCATGCTACTCTTGTTATTGGCTGTTTTCAGCTGGAACAAAAGAACAGCCGGCATCTTCCATGCGGCGTTGAATGTCAGCGCCTCTGCGCTCGAGACGGGCCGCACAGAAAAGTCGTTAAACAAGTGCCACTTGTTCTCCCCGGTGGCAGTTGGGTCCGCATGCGCAACTAGCGAACCGTTAGTATTTCGACACGCAAACCTAGCAGAATCCAACTTACCGTTGATCATGCTCACCAAATGCGACTTCGGCGGCGCGTTACTTTCAATATTGACCACTGCTCCGATCAAGGAGTAAACCGAGATATTGTGTATCCCGCGCTGGAGATGCAACTTCAAGTCCTCGCCCTCGAAGCAGAAGAACTGCCCCTGATCCACTATGATACCAATCTCCTCGGGCAGCCAGCCAGGGGTTGACCAGAGCCTCCGGTGTTCCGGGGTGGAGATAGCTGTGTTAATGGCAAAGACAGCCGGGACGCTGTGAATGGTCTTGCGCATCTGCAAGTTCTGATATCGCTGGCATCTGCTGCACCACCCTTTCGATGCAGTCTCTCTCTCGACCCCCATCTTGAGCACCTGCGAGAAAGTGGTCTTGGTGGACCTGGCACCTCTAGCCGATGGCTTTGGCGAGGGATACATCAAGTCGCTGACATGTGCGGTACCGGGACGCGTAGTCTCGCTACGGCAATTGATACATTTGATCGTGACGACGGCCGACGTCGCAAGGACTCTGGACACTAATTCGTCCGGGCTGGGGGGTTGTGGGAGCTTGAAGAGTGTCTGCTCCAAGGTGGTCGAAACCGGGGTTATGCTCCGGTATTCGTGGTTGATTCGGTCAAAGAGGAATCGACTCAGCCCCTGAGCCATTGTTGCCAACGACGGCACATGGGTTTCCTCTTCAAGCAGTCCCAAAGGTGCCGCTTCGCACTATTAGCCATCCTGCTGTATACTCAGATCCACAACGGCGGGACAAACCTTGAGGGGTTGCGCTCAGGGCTTTGAGCATGTTTGTAGCCTGACACGTGGAGCCTTCGGCCTTTTGTAGCATGTCGAAGACGAAACCCAGCTCACATAACAAACACAAGTCGCCCACACAGGCTGTCGCGGCGTGCTGAAGCGCCATATTTCGGAGAAGGGGGGTATAGTTCATGAGTTGAAGGAGTGAATTCGCATATGAGTTCGGGATGTGGTTCTCCAGGCCGGCATACCGTGTCTTATTGTAGTAGCTTTAAACGGGCCAGTTAGCCTAACACAGGGTCACGCGCTGGTGAAAGGTCAAACTTACCCAAAGTCAAAGTCGTCCACACCAAATTTGCTGTACTTGATCTCTAGGTCCCGGTACAAATGCGGTGCCTCGGGCTTCAAACTCTCCAATTCCTTCGAGCACGCGTCAGGCGTGGGCTCTGTCTTTGCCTCGGACGCAGAGTCGGTATCAAAAGACATGGCAGACTCGCGCGCCTTTTGACTGAGGAATTTTGGCGCCCGCATGGCGCTGGATGCCTTGCTGGCTGCCCGCGTGTCCTCGACTTGGTTTCGGCGCAGTCCCCGCGTGTTCCGTCCGTAAAGGCCCCAGTCGGTCTGCTTGAGTGTAGCGAGAAAGGCGGGATCAAGCTGCAACGGTGGAGCGCCAACGTCGGAGATGATATCGGAGGGCCAGGCCGAGAATAAGGATTCGCGATAGTAGGGCATGCCTATCGAACTCAGGGGTCTGGCAACAGCGTCAGCAGGGAGGCGTAAAGAAGAGCGAGGTGTTGAACCCACGTGTCAGGAGACCAGTCAAGTGCCGGCGCCGGCTCTTCGGCCTCTGGCAACTCGATTGGAAGAGCCATGTCGGTAAAATGGATCTTGGATGGTGAACCCCAGAGATGGATGTTGCATTCAGTGTCGGCCATGACAAGCGCCTCCCCAGAGGGCGCGATCTCAAATAGGTTAATAAAGGACACGATGTTCGCGTAGCGGACATTGCTCGTGTTGGGATTCATAATATCGACCACGTGCATCTGTCCATGTTGTGATGTGACGATGCTGGTGGTCAGCATTCTCGGGTGCAGCCTGACATGGGCTGCCAGGGGCGGAAACGGCATTGGCTTCATCGAAGTCATGTTCTTGAGATCGAAGACGTTGACGTAGGGATCCAACATGTAGGTTTGAGCCGTCTGCTGTTTAAGAGAGCCGCCGCAGGTAACGATAAAGTCGTTCTGGGCGTCCATGTCGTTGATATATGACGAATGGGCCTGCCAACTCCGAACGGTTTTGAATGAGATGGGGTCGAGGAGATCAACGCAGCCGGTTCGGGTGGCTGCGCATATATACTTGCTCTTCTTCATGATAGTATAGTGATGGTCCGTGGGAACCTTGATCTGGTGTCAGTGGCAGATTCGGCGGTAACAGGTGCTGTGGTCCCGAGAAGCACTCACCTGCTTGACAATCTCCCCCTTGACGACGTCAATGACAAACATGGTATCCTGCCAGCCGGCGACGATGATCTCGGAGGCGCCCTTGGAGGTAAAACTCATGCATTGCAGGTCCTTCATGTCCTCGTGCCTGCAACCCGGCGGTATGTAAGCATTTCGAAACCCCAAACCCCGCTCCCCATCAATTCCCAGAGCAACCGTACCGGATATTCCACAGAGCAGGCCCCCTACGCATCGCCATGTGAACGCTCCGGGTTCCCAGAGCTATAACACCCTTGTCATGGAAGAGGAATTGGCGGACGGGTCCTTCGGAAGGGGGTTGGATCTTGAAGGCAGTGTACCGCTGGAGATCGCGGCCGTAGAACGAGACCACGCGGCCCTGTTTGATTGTACTTTCGTCAGAAAACAGGCTGGTAGACGGCATTGGAAGAAACGAGAAGCCATACTCGGTCGTTGCCCACCCATAGCAGCTCGGCGATGGCGTCAAAGGCCAGGGCGGTGGCCGGCCTGGGGTAGTCATTGGTGCCGGGCGCCGGGAAGGCGATGCGGGTGACCTGCTCGAGGGTGTCGCACGGTCAGTGAAGCTGTACGCCATAGCGAGGGAGGGGTGGTTTGTCCGGGGGAGAATTGGGATGCCCAAAGTCCCGAGTTCTGCCTCGAGTGTACCGTCGCGGGGTACCGTGTCGTGCCGAGCGCGCACCCACAGCACCCACCCAGGGGCCAGCTTCCAAAGCTCCCAACAGGTCCGAGACGGCAACACAAAGAGTAACTCTCGGGCATCCCAGTTTCTTTGCAGCTTGTGCTTGTCTGGGAATTGCCAACTCACCTCGTCCCAGTCCGCATCCATGACCAGCCCCCAAGCACATTTTCAGAAGGTAAAACGGGAGAGGGAGGTTGTCCAAAACTGGTGGATGTAACAATGGCCAAGGCCAAAATCGGTGCGGGATGTTCGAAATCCCCACTTTGATCCTCAGCCTTGCGTCCCCGCCTTTGCTTCGCACTCTTCGCTTGCGGGCGCGTTTCACATTCAGCCGAAGTTTTACCACAGCTGAAGCCTTGTCGATTGCAACACAGACCAACGGCCCGCCAAGCGCTCTGATCTTGAATTCTCCACCAAAAACTTCCCCAAACTCTCTCCCTGGTAGGCTGTCAAACTCGTCGAGAGAAGGGCAAAGATAAATCATAAAAGCGAGGCAATTATCCCTCGGCTCACCATCAGCATTGCAAGCTATATCCTGCCTTGTCTCGCAAGGCCTATGGTATAGTAACTAACAGTCCATCCCCCAGAAACCAGCCGGCACTGCGCCTTACCCAAAACACCAGAAAAAGAGAAGCTTGCAGCTCGTGATAACTACTCCGTACAACCCTTACGAAACCAGCCGAAACAGTCAACAAACAAATCGTCTACTTGGTCAAAAACCCGAGATAATCAGCGACAATCAATGTCACCATCCTGTCAAAAGAAACCGTCAGCATCAAAGTCGATTCACCAGGCGAGATCTGATCCACGGGCATGACTTACGCGTGGGGCGCAATGCGCACATAGTACGTGCTAAAGCCGCGGTAGAAGCGCAACGGGCCTTCCTGCTTGGCCACCTTTGCAAAGCAGTCGATCATGCTCTTGTAGGGGAGCTTGCCGTCGGGGCCCCTCTGCTGCTTCTGCAATCGCGTCTTGACAAAGTCGAACGGCAGCGAGAAGAACGAGGCAAAGAAGCCGGCAATGGCGCTGGCGCCGAGCGTTCGGGCGTTGACCGACCAGTCCGTCCTCGCTGCAAGTTGCGCCTTGGCTTCGCTGAAGAAAGCCAGCTGACCAAAGTTGAGCGCCATGGCGCGCACCACCGTCGGCGTTGCTCCGTTCCACAGCGCCCCGACGCCTTCGTTCTTGGCGATCGAGGAGAGCGCGTCGATTACTGACTTGTAGTTCTTGCGCTCGGCCAACGGCTTGAGGCCGTCGCTCTGCATCCGGATCAAGGCGAGGTCCGCCGGGTTTCCGATCATGGCTGCCAGGCCACCGGCCGTGAGGCCCGCCGTCGCGCGCTCCGCAAAGCCCACTTGTTGTCCCTTCTCCTTGGCGCGGGATGAAAGCGTGCCCATAAAGGTGTCAAAGAAGCCGAGACGCGCCGTCGTGTACACTGCTTGCCGGAGCAGACCGGCTGACAGGCCCGTGTACAAATCAAGCGCCTTCCCGCTGGCCAGGATCTCTCGAGTGACTGACAGCGGTGTCGCCTTGGGGCCTCCGGCCTTGCCCTCGCCCGCGAGTTGGATGCGGACCTTGATCATGTCGACAGGCTGGATGACCGTGGTGGCGACCATGCCGGCAAGGCCACCGTTGATGAATGGCAGGGCTGCCCGCATGAATGGTGTGTGGAGGAAGTCATTGGCGACGGCGGCGCTGTCGCTCTGCACTGTCTTGCCCATCACTTCAGATCCCCTGGATCGTGCCGTTTCAGCTGCTTGCTTGATCGTGTTGGACATGACAGCGGTACGTGTTGGAGGTGTGGTTGACGGAAAGGGACTGACCACGCGGTCCCTATTGCGCCTCCAACTCTTATATCACAACTCACGACAGGGTCGGTCTAGGACCTGCAAGTCGCCATGAAGCGTTAGCCCAATCCGCGACTCGCTTTTATCATCGGCTTTTGGAGACGGGTGGGTAGCTATCCACCGGCTCAGGATCACGGCCCCTGGTATCAAAAACACGCCAGATCCTGAACCAAGTCGGGCAGCCGAGATTGGTGCCTTGCCATCTCAAGAGGCCATATGGTTTGCAAGGGTCCTTGGCGTGCTGACGACACTAGAGACGATCACCGGCAATGGTCGGCAAGCGGGAGCCTCCACGCGGACGGCTGGAGCCGGCGGGTTGGGGGTCTCGGGGAGCATGATCGGGAAGGCTTCGGAAAACGCAGGCTTCCCGGCTGCATTATGGCCGGGATGCTCGAAGCTGTCGGCAATGAGACGCCATTGTGGAGCTCCCAGCCTGGAGCTGCGGGATGAAATGGGATACAGACAAGCAGACCTACCGAGGAAATGCACAAACGTGGGGGAACACGCCAAGAGCCAGCTCCCACTGATCTTTATCAAGAACAATTTTTTTGTTCGTGCAGCAAAGCGAATGCGTTGTTGCTGTTTGAAGCAAATATGTTGGCGGCGGCTCGGACGATTGAGTTCGGGCCTGCGGCAGCTCTCGGGGTGGTTTGAAGCTAAAGCGGGGTCGCGTGCTCCAAATGTCATCGGCCGGACGGACTCGAGATGAGATAACCGGGAACCGATGCCGTAGTAGCAACGGCGAGATAATGGTGGGATGGAATGGGGGTTCTTGTCATGCGATTCTATTATTCCGTGACGAGGTTTGGGAAATGAAGCAAAACAGGATTGCTTTCTCCGAGGACTGGAGATAGTTGGTTGGGGGAAGAACCGGGCTAGAGAACAAAGAAGGGGCCGAGGTCAAGTAGTACCTTTTCGTACCCTTGTGGTAAGGAAGGCTCAACTCACGGCGTCACCAATTGCCTCCAATTACCTCGATCCGTGTATTTATGGCAAGTACCCTGTCCCGCGGCAGCAGGTCAGTTCCCGTTCTCATGTGCCAGGTGTGAGTGAGGGGTCGGCAACTCCAACTCACCATCTAACCTCCGTTCATGCCACTGCACCTGCTAACAAGCCACGACGGGAAGGTCCGGGCTTGGGTGCGACTTCGCTTCGAACCGATGTGTCCAATCTTGTCGTCTGTTTTCACATTTCTAATGGTCCATCGCAACCTGCAACCTCGGAGAGCGGCAGAGTGTGGTATTTGGGCCTAACGCATGTGTTTACATGCATCCTTGCGCCACGCCTCGCCGGGGGACTGGCATCATCATCCACAAGCAGGTTGAAGGTGAATGCAGCTGCCGCATTGTACATACGCATCGTCGAGCGGGGTCATGGGTATTTCCCAGCAAATACCGACTTTTTGTTCGAGAGCCAGTTTGCCCATCTCAACGGGCTTGGTCGCCTGTCCAGGCACGGTGATCATCTTCCCAGGCAGGTATCCCCAAACACAGCGCCACCCTCGTCACTTGTCCCATGTTCAACTTGGTACTGGTGATCCCCAGACGAATGCGAAACGAAACTGGTCAGATCAAACAACCAACCACGTCCAAAGCTCGGGCCGGCACCAGCGTGGCAGGGTTGGGTAGGACAGCATCGTGTTGGCCAGGTTGGATGGATCGTCGAAGGGACCTGTTCCTGTTCTTGCCGACGTACCCCTCTTCCCTGTGATATCGGCCAGCCCAGATTCGCCGGGCAGCTAGCCGGGTCGGGTAACGACAAGCCGGGCGATCTGAGTTGGGGAATTGCTGCAGGCCATGGTCGCACTCAACCTGTTTATTAATGGCAGTCTTGACAGGCGCGTCGCGCTGATCTCGACGAAGCATACTCCAGAAGACAGCTGCTGTATCGTTTACCCCGCCATCTTCTTGGAAAGTTGGCCAGAGCTGTTGACTGCGTCATTCGATCTCATCTGGGACCTACATAATTTCAAGGGTCCTCCATCTCCATCTCTTCTAGAACCAGCCCAGCTCCATACCATCAACCCCATCGTTGAAAACTTACTGCCGCGCCTGACCCCGAGCTGACTTACACGCCGTGGCCCAGAGCGGGTCCGACTCCATTCCCGGCCGCATGCAGCTCCCGGCGGGGCCCATGTTCGCGATTCGGCTCTATCGATGAGTGGATCCTTCGGAACCTGTCATGGGGAACACTTTCCGCCAACCGTAGGGCATCTTTTGAAGCTTGGCTCTGAGCGAGCTTCAAATCTTCTGGGGTTGATTTCATTTCTTCGCGATAAGGTCCCTGCCGTTTCGAACTCCCAACAACTTACTCCAACAACTTACTCCACCCTTGGCTGACCAACAGTGGAGATGGTTTTTCCGGTGGTTGGAGACTAAAGGTGACGTCATTGGATACCGCTGGATGTCCAAGGGTCTGCCCCACATCGTTGACCTCTTGAGTCGTGGGTTGTTGCATGACAAAGTCGTTGAACCCAGCAAAAAGAACTTGGACCGGGAGCAATTCTCGTCTTCCAAGATGGGCAGTTAACTCTTGGCGCGGACACCGTACCCTTGTCATCGGATTCAAAAGCTGCCGAGACCTCAACCACAAGATGGGCGTGAGCTGCTGTTGAGTTGAATGCTCTCAGGCTCCTGTTCCCAACAGAAAGAAGAGAGAAAGAGAAAAAGAAGGAAAGAAAGTTAAAAGCAAGTACCACGTTAACAAGCGGGGGAGGAAGTGTACTTCGTACTGTCAGAGCCGAGTTCAAATTCTTTGATGCTCTGGTTATTACCAAGTACTTCGTAGTAGCAAACTTCACCAGACTTGCCAACTACCACTCTCGTCATCAAAAGATAGTTTCACACAAACTGACCCATCCTCCAGACAAGCCACACATCCATCCGAAATACAGCAAAATACAGCATACAACACCACTCTTTCAGATACCCCCTTAGCAATTGGTAAACTTGGTCTCCAAGTGCGTCACCTCGACCGTCATCCCCGCCGACACCCTCCTCGAGCCCGCCGACCTGAACAAGTCCGGCGGGACAGGCTCCCCGCCAATCTTCATGCGGCCGCCGATGTGGTGTGTCTGGGCCTTCCATGAGATCTCCTTGTCGTGGCCCGAAGGGGGGAAGAGCTGGTGGTCAATGGGCTCCCACTGCCCGCGTAGCGCGTCGTCGCCCTGGGTGGGTGAGTTAGTTGGTTAGTTACTTGGTAAGGGACGGTAGTTTACGTACGACAGTCATTGTTGTTGTTGGGCGTTGGTTCTGTAGATGTTGGCTTCGATATGAACTGGATAAGTTGCAGTCGTTACTTGCGATGATGATTCTGAGGAAGTTGTCCGCTTCTGGTGGGAGGAATACCCTCGGCACTTATTCAACGATTCCAGCTCATGACGTTGTTGTGATGTATTTTATAACGACTCAATATACCTCACCACATCCTTGTCACAGGTCCCCGTGCTCTCCAAATATTACGCTCTGACATCAGAAAAGCGCGACAGGCTGGTAATAGCTTTGCGACGACTTCAGCTTATTGAATGGTCGTCGGGGGAGGTAAATACGTATAACGCAATCTTGTACTCGGAAACGGGCTCAGGGTTCAAGGTTGTCCCTTGGAGCAGCGACTTCGAGATGACCATAGACCGCCAATGGCATTGCAAAGCTCAACTCCCTGAGTCTCTGAACACCCTCATGTGACAATACCAGATATATACAGAGGGCATGGCTGGTAGAGACATAGACAAGGGACCCCGTTGCTTAATGACAGAATCTCGGCCATTAAACGACTTCACCTATCCTGACCTGACCGCATGTCCCAGAATACCTCCTCCCTCAGTACCCCGTGCTCGGGAACGTACCCAACCGGCCGCCATCGACAATAATAGTATTGCCGTTCAGGTACGCGCCGGCCCGCGAGGCAAGATACAAAATCTGGCCGGCCATGTCCACCTCGTCGCCCATGCGGCCAAGCGGGACGGCACTCTTGTCCAAGGGGATGGTGCCAGAGCCCGTCATGGAGCCGCCGGCCGCCTGGACGATCGGAGCCGCCATCTCACTGGGGAATACTAATGCTCGTTAGCACGTCATCAACCGGACTAAGGATGAGAAGGCACTCACAACCGGGGCAGATACAGTTGGCCCTGTCACAAGCTAAGGTTAGCAACTAGCTCGAAGAACAACGAACAGGGAAAGACTCACCGAATCCCCCAGTTCGGCAACACGTTGCTTAGCATCTTGGCAATATGCGTCGCTGCCGCCTTGCTCGGTCCATACGCCCTAACCAACAGTCAGTGATATTCCTCTTTGAACCCTTCCACGACGTCCCAGAACAACCCCCAAGGTCAAAGGAAAACAAAAGGGAAAAGAACATACCACCCTCCCGTCGGCACCTTGTTAAACCCCGCAATACTACTCGTCACCACCACCTGACTCCCCGGCACCACCCCCTGCCCACCCCCTCCCACCTTATTCCCCTTATCCAACAACCCCAAAAACGCCATCGCCGTATACCACACACTCGTCCCATTCACCCGAAACGTATTCGTAAACTCCTCAAAATCCCCCGCCATCTGCCCCTCCCGAAACTCCTCGAGCGTCGTCACCCCGGTCACAACCGCTTTAACCTGCGGCCCACCAATGCCCGCATTACACACCAGCAGGTTCAGATACCCCACGTCGGTCTCGACGACGCTGACTATGCTCTCGAGGCTGACCTTGGAGGTGACGTCGCAGTACAGGGGCACGACGACGGCGGGGCGGTTGATGGAGGCGGCTGCGGCCTGGAGCACGTCGACGCGGCGGCCGACGATGTAGACGCGGGCGGCGCCGGCGTCGGCGAGGGCTTTGGCCATCATGAGGCCGATTCCTGGGTTTTTTGTTAGTAATAGTCATTAGGTAAGAGATGATGGGATAAATAGTTATTAATAGGAGGTGAGTGTGTACCTGTGCCGCCACCTGTGATGAGAGCCACCAGGCCCTTGACTGAGAAGAGGCCTTCGACGTTGATGGGGGCGGGGGTTGCCATGGTGAGCGGTTGGGGTTGTGTTGTGGTTTGGGGAGGGTTTGGTATTTTTGTTATTTTGTTTTTGTGATTAAAACAAAAGAAAGTAAAGAGGCAAAAATATCGAGTTGGAGAAGAGAAAGGATGAAAGTGCTCGCGGTGCTTGGCTTGCTAATCAAGTCGCGATTCGGCGGGGCTTGGTCTGTAGATTTTGAGGGAGTTAGGCAACCGCGAGAAGAGCAATCATTAGGAACAACTACATACAGGAAATTTAGGTATCTGTGCGGTGTGGTCAGTTGCTACTACTCAAATACAAGCTGAACTCTTGTCTCCAGCTCACTGTCGTCACTTCTGGTGGTTGTTGATGGTCTCAGTCTGCCCCGCCTCAACTTTATTTCCCCGCTGACGTACGGAGTACACTCGGCAAAGACCCACACCCAGGCAACGGAAACCATGAACCAGGGGTTAAACTTCAAGGGGTAAATCATGAGATACGATTTTAGAAAGAAGAAGAGGTATCGAACAACACATCAATGGAGTCACTCGGACCGTTTCAACACAGAAGTTCGGAAAACCAGCTTCTCCACTTCG
Organism: Trichocladium uniseriatum; assembly: GCA_017139535.1. Taxonomy (NCBI): domain Eukaryota; kingdom Fungi; phylum Ascomycota; class Sordariomycetes; order Sordariales; family Chaetomiaceae; genus Trichocladium; species Trichocladium uniseriatum. The sequence continues at coordinate 303,438 of WOUO01000032.1, read as the reverse complement.
CCATACGGGCAAATCTAAGACAGCTACCTATTCGACATTAACCAATCCCTTCACGGCCAGGCCTTAAGCGCTGGCGTCCTGGATCAACCTGGTGATCTTGCCAATGGCGATGGTTTGTCCCTGTAGCCGTTATTAGTACATGTATCTGACAAACCTAAGGGCAAGTCACTTACTTGGTCACGCAGAGTGAAGCGGCCCATCTGGGGGTAGTCCTCGAACCTCTCCACGCACACTGACCCGGCACCGCCCGTCACCTGCAGGATAGCAATGATGCTGTCGCCCTTCTTGGCGTGCGACGGAGGAGCCTTGCTCTTCCTGCCCGTCCCCTTCTGCAGCTTGTGGAGCAGGGCCGCGAAGGTGACCTCCTCGATGGCGGCATGCACGTGGAGGACGCAGTTAAAGCCGGCCGACAGGATGCTCTTCAGGTCGAGAATGCGAATCTGCGCCTCGAACTGGGACACATTATGCACCAGACGCTTGGGCGAGCAGAGGACGAAGCCCGGCATGATCTCTTCCTCCTCGATGCCGCGGAGCCGGAGACGGACCTGGTCACCGCACTGGGCGATGCCCATCTCATCTTCGGTCTCGCCGTAAACAGCCGCGATTTCAACGCTCTGCTTGTTGGGCATCATGGTCACGTTCATACCCTTCTTGATGACACCCGCCTCGATCTTGCCCTCGATCATGGTGCCCATGTCGCGGTACTTGCCAGCAACCGCCATCATGAACGGCGCGTTGATCTTGCGCTCCAGAGCCTGCATGCCATCAAGGTACTCGAGAAGCGACGGGCCGTCGTACCACGGGCAGACATCCTTGGGCACGCGGTCCTTGATACCCAGCGTCTGCTGAGCGGCGATGGGCATGAAGAAGACGTCGGTCTTGACGTTATACCCGGTGCCCTTCAAGAACTGCTGGAGCTTGGAAGTGCACTCGACGTAACGCTCGTGGGACCAGTTGACGGTAGGGTCGTCCATCTTGTTGATGGCGACAATCAGCTTGTTGACACCCTGCGTCTTGGCCAACATGGCGTGCTCGCGCGTCTGGCCTCCCTTCTCGAACCCTGTCTCGTACTCGCCCTTGCGTGCACTGATGACCAAGATACCGACATCGGCCTGCGAGGCACCGCCAATCATGTTGGGCACGTACGTCTTGTGGCCGGGGGCGTCGAGGATGCTGTATTTCCGCTTGTCCGTCTCGAAGAAGCCACGGCCGACCTCGACAGTCTTGCCCTTGGCGCGCTCCTCGTTGGTCAAGTCGAGAGCCCAGGAGAGGTACCACGTCTCACGGCCCATGTCCTTAGCCTCCCTCTTGTACTTGTCAAGCGTTCGCTGGTCGACCATGCCCGTGACGTAGAGGATGGAACCGCCGAGGGTGCTCTTGCCGGCATCGACGTGGCCAATGAAGATGATGTTGACGTGTTCCTTGCCGTAGATTTCCTTGAGCGTATCTTCGTCGACGTCCGCAGTCTGCTCCTTTTCGACCGCATCAGCGTCGCGGGCAGCTGCCTTGGCCGCCGCCGCGCGAGACGGGCTGGACCGGCCGGACGAGGGAGTAGGCGAGGTCTTGCCGCTGGCCGCCTTGGAGTCTGTCTTCTCGACCGCCTTCGCCGCTGTGACCTTAGCGGCGGCTTCCGCCGTGCCCTCCTTCTTCGCCTCCTCCTTCTTTGTCTCGTCCTTCTTGGGCTCCTGCTTTGCTTCCTCCTTCTTGGGCTCCTCCTTGGCGGGAGCAGTCGCGCCAATCGAGAGCACCTTAGCCTTGGGCTTAGCCGCGTCTCCCCCGATGCTCAGAACCTTGGCGACTGCGGGCTTGGGCGCGCTCGCTCCGGCCGCGGCGTCGGTAGGGCGCTTCGCGATGGTGGGGGCGGGCTTGGGGGCCTGCTGTGTCTGGGCCTGTTGGGGCTGCTGCTGGTAGCCCTGCCACTGACCTAACGGCAACATGAGCGTTTGTTCCGAGCACAGGATCGATCATATCGTCCTACCGTATCCCTGGTTATAGCCCCCCTGGCCGTAGATGGCCCCGTATCCCTGCTGAGCCTGCTGGCCCTGCTGGCCGTACTGCCCAAAGTTCTGCTGGCCGCCGTATTGGGGGTAGTACCCCTGGCCGCCGTAGTACGGCTGCTGGTACTGCCCGTATCCGGCGCCGCCGCCAAATGCCTGGCCGGGCTGGAAGGTCTGCGCTGTGGGCTGGAATGAAGCGGCGCCGGGCCGGAAGCCTCCCCCACCGATGTTCATTTGCTGCTGGGTCTGGCGGGCCAGGTTCTCATCCTGGGCCGCCGGGTCGTCCTCCCATGATTCCTGAACGTTGTTGGACATCTTGTCACAGTTGCGCGGGGTTGTTCTGACGAATAGTGTTCAGTGTCTTGGCTCGTACGAACTAATCGGTCGACTCTGCGACAAAGCCAACTGGGGGGTCGCCTTTAGTGTTTTTAGGTGCAAACTCGGGATCGGGCCACCTGGCGATGCGTCAGAACTGGTGGTGACTAACTGAGGATATATGGAAATTCGGCCTACCAGGGGATGACTTTGTGATACTCGAGGCACTCTCAGCGATCGCGGGGAGGGAAACCAAGGAAAGATTGTGCTTTGCCCCACCATCGTGGCGGGGAGGGTTTCGGGTTTACAGTGAGGATTCACAATCGCACGGTGTGGACCAAATATCTATGGCTTGTCTCAGTGGCTAGTAGCCATTGTCTCGGGTCATCTCTGGAGCCCTACAGACAGTGCGAGTATATGCCTAGCACATCCACTCGCCGTCGGCTGCCTAACAGGTACGCGACCACGCTGAGCTGCTTGCGCCAGACCGCTGTTATAGACCTGGGCAAACAAGGCCCAACCTTGCAGTCTCAACTTCGAACGAGACGGTCACCAATATGCCCAACTGTCCAGATGCACGAGAATGGACAATCTGAGAGACCATGGATGCCCTTCTACAAACTCTGGGAGTTCAGACTGTCAACTGTGCCATCAGATTTGGCTTGAGATCGGGAATCGTGCTCACGTCCAAATATGCGATCCAGCAGTACTCGCGCCTGGTGAAAACGGTTAATGACAAGGCAATTTACACGGAGCTCAGGGCGCTACAGAAGCATTTGGACAGCAAAATCAAGGTTTGTTCTTTTGCTAGTATCCGAGGCATCATAGTTGCTAAAAACTAAATCTAATCTGACTTCCAGATTCTCTCCCCTGCACTCGACCTGATCGAGTTCAAGTAGGCAGCCTCAGACTTATTATGTCGAGACATGAGGCTGACAGTCACAGATCAGGCCGCGGAAATGTCTTTCTTGAATCAGCAGTGCCGCTCGCCAAATCCCTCCATCGAGACATTGTGCGCCTCGGGAAGCGGCTGGAGAATGCAGCGGCTGCCGAGGAAGACGCTGACGGCACGGGGCGTAGAGCCCGCATGTCAGAGGCACGCCATGCTGAGCTGTTGCTCATAATCAGCGACATAAAAGAGCTTCTCGGGCGGATCGACCGGGATATCCCTCTTCTCCAGCTTGCCATCAGTGCGTCGGGCGAGAAGATGTCGACGACCATGACCCCTGGCATCTCGCCTTCGAGGATGATGCAGGCTAGCACCCTACTCTCCTTTGCGGATGCACAGTTTGTCGTTGAACCAACCCGGCCCGTCCAGGTCGGCACCTCCTTTACACTATCCCTCTACATGCTGTTTCTTGGCCACTCTCAAGTGAGTCACGGCATGCAGGGAACCTCACCGTTAACACCTACGAGCTTTGAGGACGGCGCTAGGGAAGCTCCTTATGGTGTCGGGGAGGGTGAGAGAAAGCCCATATGGCAAGAGGTGATGCACAAAGCACGGGTACGGCTTTGCAGGACTCCCGTGGATTGGACGTTCGACCCTGCTCAGGGGTACCGTCCGAATGGTCTCACTGGTTCGCAGCTTACTGGGGCCGCGTCGGGCAGGCCAGCAGCCACAGCTTTTGGACGCACGGACGAGTACTCATATCATCTAGAGGTCATTGAAGACTTGGATGACGGCAGGCTCCACGATGGAGATGGACAAAAGTCTAGGGCCTATGATGACATGGAAATGGCTGGGATACGAGAGTCGATCCCGATACACCAGATCGCCAAGATTTTCTACACAGATACCGGACGCATTCTCAACATCGGAAACGCGGATGACGGGGACAATAACCCGGTTCTACTCTTGAAGAGGGATATCAATGCCAAGTCCCCGATCCGGATGCGGCAAGAGTGGTTCGATGAGCCAGAGGAGTCCCAATACGAAACAGCCGACGAAATTTCTGATTCCGACGACCAGGATGACGTCGATCGACAACTCAGGGAGGAGACTGGACAGTTGACAGGGCCATCCAAAAACCAGATCGGGCCCAAGGCGACGTATCTCCCGCCGCACCTGGATCCAGAATGGCTGGCACTTGAGGTATATACCGAAGACCAGGACGACGAGGATGAAGATGAGGATGAATCCGATGACGACGACAGTGAGCATCAAGCGCCCCGACGGAGGTCCACAGGCAACAGTCGTGGGCCAGGAGATAGACTGTCCGTCGACTCCAAACTGATGGCCCAAATCCGGACCATCTCGATCCGGGATCCGCCCTCCCAAGATCTCCTCCGCCAGCCGTCATCCGAGGTCCAGAGAGACCAGGAAAGGACAGTGGAATCACACGTCGCCCGCTCCCCGTTCGGGTCCATCGCCTCGTCGCTCTCGCTGCTCGAGATGCTCATACGGCTCACGAGCCTCCAAGAGTTCCAGCAGGCGTCACACCTGGCAATCCCGGATCATATCTTGACTTTCTTTCTGGAGGAGACGTCGACGACGGGCCTGCAGGGCGAGGCGCACTGGCAGGTGCGGAGCGAGGCGAAGCGGCGCATGGGGTTTGATCCGTATACGGATTCTCTTCCAAAGTAGGGTGTGGAGTGGGAGGTGACGGGGCAGTCGGGGAATGTAGTGTTGATAATGAGAACGAGGGAAAATCATAGAGGAGATATTATACGGCAGACCTATGCCATCTACCTCGGAACCAAGCCGAGTCCATTTACACTACGTAAACAGAGCTGAGGCGCCCAGTCTTCAGTCGGATAATTCTCTCACCTCCATGCGTTCACTGGAAAGTACTTGTAGTCGTAGCCATGTTATCCGTCAAAATGGGACCTGCAGGAGAGGTTGAGGGGGTTGTGAAGAAGGAAAGGGGGGGTGTGGGATAATAACTAAAAGGGTGGATGAGCTATGTTGGAGGATTCGAATGGAGAGGGCGGTGTCTTTTTGGGGCAGGTTGTGATTTATTGGCAAGGGAACGATGGGAGATGTGGTTTATGTATCGGGTATTATTGCTCTGTGGAAGGCAACAATTGCCTGGAGGACCACCCGATGTATAAGAGCTATGAGAATTACTTGAAAGCATCTATTTGAACCTTGAAATAATTACAAAGGGGATTATGGAAATGTCATGTCCCTCGCCCAGCCTGTCATGCACACACACCCTTTCCCATGGCCTTTCATAATCGTAAACTCGGAAATCAAATGACGACGAGGAACTAGCCAGTATACCAGGTAAATCCCCAGTAACATGAATAAAAAACGTAAAGTGACAACGCTACCTCCCTTACCGGCCCATCCAACCATTAATTACCCAAAAACACCCCCGACTCCTAGCACATAACCGAGAAACATTCAAACCACTCACCCACCTCCCACTACCCATACTACTCCGACTCAGCTGAGCACACACCACCCCATGTTAATCAACTACCACCTAGTTACTCCCATACCCCGAGTCCGGCAGACAGAAAGCGCACTCGTCGGGCGACATCCACACCATCCAGTTGCCCGCCCGGCCCGGCGCGTGGGGTGCTGAGGGCGCGGCTTGCCCTCGACGGGCTTGTCGGGTGCGGCAGCGGGTGATGGAGCGGCCAACGCGTCTGTCGCATGTCGGGCAGTGCGTGTCGTCGTAGTCGCACATTTTCTTTTCGCCTTTTCTCTCTTCGAAGGTGTTGTTGTTGGTTTTTGGTTGTTGTTAAAGACCTGGAGGAGAGATGGGAGGGGGGTTTTGATTTCGAGTTTGATTGACTCAAGTCGGGGGTTGGATGTGGATGGGAGATGGAGGGTGGAAGTGTTGATCTCTGACTTGGGTTTGGGGAGTTCTGAGAGACTGTAGAGAATTAATACTCAACTCGGTCTTGAATGGCAACTCATTGTTTTTGAAGTGTTGGGCCCGTCAAGGCTGCATTCTCTGCTCGTGCCATCAGATGTCTAACTGCACTGCCCGACAGCGTTGATAGGCTCGGGGCGGTTTTGCTGTTTGGTCAGTTGTCACGGCGTGGTTGGTTGCGATGCAGAGAAACTGCCCTGCTGCCTGCAACCCAACCACCGGATAGGCAGCTAGGCTCCATCTCCATTATTGCCGCCATTGCCGGCGCTGCTGGTCCCTTACAACTATCGAACATTTCGCCTTCATTTTCGCCATTCCGTGCTCGACCCAGCCTCCTCAAGAGAAATCAAGGCTCTCGGATAGGCAAAACTGCATGACAAGCAAATATGTCTTGTGTTGCCTGTAGCATCAGCGAGGCAGGCCACCAAACTGACTCCAGCCCCCGGGATTCTTGATTAGGTAGACATGAGAACCCCGACAACTCTTGTCCCGCTTCCATCCGCATGCTCAAACTTGACAGTCATTACATTAGATCCACCGCTAAACGGCCCATATGGCGCAACGAAAGTTATATCCCGCTGAAACATTGCTGCATCGACCAGAGCGAGCTTTCCTGTCCAGAGACTAAACCTGTCTCCACCCTCTCAATTTTCCTGCTCCCTCCTAGGGAGCCTCCTATCCTCAAAGAGCCAGTCCGGACCGTCCTCAATACGAATCCCATCGTCATAAACAGGCGGGTTCATATTGTCGCTAAAGTACGGCCGCGGACCTTTGTCGAACCTCCGCAACGCGGCATACTCGCGGGCGACTCTCCCATCCAAGGCCGGATTTCTCTGCAACTGATATGAATCACCCAGTTTGTAGATAGCATGAATAGGCTGGCCCACGCTCTCATCTATCCTGGTGCGGACATGGTCTGGGCAACCTGCAAGGAACGCGTCGAAGCAGATGAGGAGGCGGTTTCGGCGGAGTGTTACCGCATTCAGCTTCACATCTGCTGCAGGCGTGATATCGGTTTCGTATGTAAGTTCCGTTTGGGCGAGATTTGCAAGTAGTGCCTCTGTGATCTCGTTCACCAAGTCCTGGGCCAGAGCAATAGCTACAGAGGACCGCCGAGACGGAGATTGAAATCTCGTTTCGGCGAGACACCGGAGTGTGCCATCTGACTTCAGGGCTGCATAACTTTCGGGCGCGATATTGAGTTGCATAATTCATGTAAAAACAAAAAAAACAGATAATAGGAGGTGGAAGGGGGAAAGAAAGTTGGAGGGAAAGGGGGAGCAAGCCTTGTTATACCTGGGTTAGGGTTACCCTGGACCTCTTTGGCGGGGCAACTGAGCTCACCTCGGCGTGTGCAGTGCGGGGCATCCTGGGAAACAGTTTTGGTTGCCTTGGTCACCTCGAGCTGAGTAAACACTGCGGGCAGCCACCAGCACAATTCATCAACCCAACCAAAGCGCTGCACGACTGCGCCCTGCACCTTCGTTTCGAAAAAAGAGGGGAATCGGACCCCTCTTCCGACAAATTTCGCCTCTGTGAGGGCCGCCGATGAAGTAAACCTCTCCTTGGCCGTACCCTTCAAGCACAGCAGCACAGCAGCAGAAGTTGACAAACGCCGGCGAACCCAGAAACCCCGGTACAAACTTTGCAGTCCAGCCCAAGAACAGTCTCGCCTCTTCCGACAAACCAGAATTTGTCAGACGTGATAAACCGACAAACGAGCACACCAAGCCCCGCAAGACGCGAGCCGAGCTGAGGCAGAGCTTCTACGACCTGATTCAGTCCACGACCATCAGCTATTCCTCGCCCCCTCCCGAACAAAAGAGCACCACCATGGCGCGGTCACGATCGAATTCCTTTAGCGACGATGATCTCGAAATCCTCAGCTCCCAGGCGGCCAACATGTCGCTGGGGCTCGGCTCCCAAACAGCGCAAACCCCGTTGCGCCCAATCAGCTCCCCAAGCAAGGGAGTGATAGACCTGACAAACAGCCCTGCCACCAAACCTGCCGCTGCGACCCCGACACCTACCTTTGGCCACCCGACAAGGCTCCCCCCGCGGTTCGGCCAGCGGAAGGATAACTCCAACAACATGTTCCTCCAGCGCAAGACCCGCCCAGAGTTTCACAGCGACCTGTATAGGGACTCAGGTCCGTTGAAACCAAAGACGGAAAAAAAGACGCCCGCGCTTCAAATGTTCAGCTCCATGGGCGAAGATGCGCAGCCAGCGTACCAGTACACCCAACCTGCAGGGTCCGCGTACGGCGACAGGACTTTCTACACAGATCCTGCCAAAGCGTCGGCAGACTTGAAGGCCTTGCTCGAGGGTGGTATGGAGGAAGAAGAGGAGGACAAAGAGGAAAGCAAGGATGAGAGCAGCAAGCCAAAGGAGGAGGAGACCATAGAAGATGGTAGTCTCGATGGCATCAAAGTCAAGCTCCTCCCACATCAAGTGGAAGGAGTCAAGTGGATGCGTGGACGGGAACTGCCCTCCAAGAAAGGATCGCCAACCAAGGGCGGCATTCTGGCGGACGATATGGGTCTCGGAAAGACTCTGCAGAGCATTTCGCTGATCGTGAGCAACCCGATGCCTGGACCGGACGACAAGGGCTGGCAGCGGCATTACGATCAGATCAAGAAAGCGACTCTTGTGGTTGCGCCCTTGGCGCTCATCCGGCAATGGGAGGCCGAGATCAAGGAGAAGGTGACCAAGTCGCACGAGCTCAAGGTCTGCGTCCACCACGGCCCCCAGCGGACAAAAGACCCCAAGGTGCTGGGCCGGTACGATGTGGTCATTACCACCTACCAGATCTTGGTATCCGAACACGGGAATAGCCACTCGGATCCCACAAAATCACCCCAGGTGGGCTGTTTCGGCATCCACTGGTTCCGCGTCATCCTAGACGAGGCGCACAGCATCAAGAACCGCAACGCCAAGGCTACCAAAGCCTGCTGTGCGCTGCGCGCCGAGTACCGTTGGTGTCTTACAGGCACGCCCATGCAAAACAACCTCGACGAGCTCCAGTCGCTCATCCACTTTCTCCGGATAACTCCCTACGACGACCTACCCCACTGGCGAGAGAATATCGACGCCCCGATGAAGAACGGCAAAGGCCACATTGCCATCAAGCGACTACACTCTCTGCTCCGCTGCTTCATGAAGCGGCGGACCAAGGATATTCTCAAAGAAGAAGGCGCCCTCGTCGCAGGCGGCAAAAAGGCTCTCGAAGCGGCTGCGGCAAAGGCCAAGGAGGAGGGACGGGAGGAGGAGGAAGCACCCAAGCCGGCATTCAAGGTGACGGAGCGCAAAGTCGTCACGGTCGAGACGCAGTTCTCGCCGGCTGAGCGCGAGTTTTACGACAAGCTCGAGGAGCGCGCCAACAAGAGTCTCGAGAAGATGATGAAGGGCAAAGTGAACTATGCCAACGCTCTCGTGCTGCTGCTGCGTCTGCGCCAGGCATGCAACCACCCCCGTCTGTCCGAGACGAAGCTCGATAAAGATCGAGATGCCCTGGCGGCAGATACCGCGGCGCAGCCCAAGGCGAGTGCCGGGGACGATCTGGATGCGCTGGCTGATGCTTTTGGCGGGATGGGCATTCAGGCGAAGCAGTGTGATATGTGCCTGAGCGATCTGAGCAAAAAGGAAGTGTCTGCGGGGCAGGCGCGCTGTACGGAGTGCATCAAGAGCCTTGACAAGGTGAACAATGAGAGCCCCAGCCGAAAGAAGCAAAAGAAGGAGGGCAGGAGGGTTAGCATTGTCAAGGAGGAAATCAAGATCGAGAAGATGGCCAAGCGGAAGCCGAGGGGCCGCAAAATCATCGAGGATAGTGACGATGAGGAGGAGGATATGGAGGGGAGCTGGCTCGTGTCAGAGAACGAGCGCGGCTCTCTGCGTCTTGGGAAGGCCGGAGGCGAAGAAGATGAGAATGCCGAAGGCGGAGGTGAAGACATCGCCTCGGAGGATTCGGAACATTCGTCCGAGGATGAGGGGGACAGCAGCCAACTCGATAGCTTCATCGTCAAGGATGAAGAGGCGCCAGAAGGGGAACAATCAGAATCGGGCTCCGACTCGGAAGACGACGACACATTCGTGTCAGTGTCGAGACTCCACTCCCAGGTCGTCTCCGAACGGGTACCCGACTCGTCCGACTCGGAAGCAGACGCTTCAGACTCTGACTCTAACCAAGGCATTTCCGAGTCCGAACTGCTTACCGATTCCGACTCCGACTCTGACGCCTCCCCCATCAAACGCCGCACCAAACCCCCTCCCAACACCATCGGCAGCAACGGCGTCATGGTCTCGGCCAAAATCCGCGAGCTCCTCTCCCTCCTCCGCAAAGAAGCCCCCGCCCACAAATTCATCGTCTTCTCCCAATTCACCTCGATGCTCGACCTCATCGAGCCCTTCCTCCGCGCCCAACCGGGCCTCAAAGCCGTCCGCTACGACGGCAAAATGGCCAACGACGCCCGCGAGGCCGCCCTCCGCGCCCTCCGCACAGACCCCCACACCCGCGTCCTCCTCTGCTCCCTGAAATGCGGCTCCCTCGGCCTCAACCTGACCGCCGCCACCCGCGTCATCATCGTCGAGCCGTTTTGGAACCCTTTCGTCGAGGAACAAGCCATCGACCGTGTTCATCGTCTCACCCAGACGGTGGATGTCGTCGTGTACAAGCTGACCGTCGCCGACACGGTCGAGGCGCGGATTGTGGAATTGCAGAATAAGAAGCGGCTGCTGGCCGAGGCGACGATTGAGGGCGGGATGAGGAGGAAGGGCAAGGGCGCGCTCAAGCTGGGGCTGCAGGAGATTTTGGAGCTGTTTAAGCACGATGCGCAGACATCGTTGGGTGCGGGGGATGACTTGGAGAGCAATGCGGTGGTGGTCGGGGATGTGAGGGATATGATGCGGAGGGGGAAGGTGATGAGGCGGAAGGAGCATGAGGTTTATGGGAGGCGGTGGTGAGGTTGATTTGTAGGGTGCTTTTTCGGGGAGTTGGTTTGGTATAGATGAAAGGGATACTCTTGGTGGGAAGGTTGGGATGGATGGCGCTCTTGTCTGAATACTATGAATGGATGAATCGGATTTTTCTATTGTCAAGCGATACTAGTAGTGGGTTGTGTACTTGAAATCTCAGGGGCCAACCCCGATTTTACTTGCTCGTCTTGGTTTGTCACATTCAAGTTCAAAACACTGGATGGCTGGATGCAAAATATTCATGGTTGATTACACACTGAATTCTCCAAGCAGCGGACTGAATTTCCCAAGCGGCAGACTGAACTCCCAAGTGGCAGACTGAATTCCCAAGTGGCAGACTGAATTCCCCAAGCGACAAATAGAGCGGCTTGATGTGAGTAAGAATTAAGAAATTAAGAGACCAATAGATAGGTTCTCCTGCAGTTGATGCGGTGTTATACACGCTGTTATCCAAAAAATCCCCCTGATGGATGCCCCTGGCCCATATTCAGTTTCCTCAACGCCTAGCAATGGTATCATAAACTCCAACCCAAAACATAGCAAATCCGCCAACTCCATTTTTTTCATGCTCCTGCACCCATCAATACCTCCCCGAATCTTTCATTTCCTGCGCCCTCGTTCCGCCCTTGACATACTCGCTCAGCCGCATTTCATTATCCTCGCCGGCGTGGCCCTGCATGCGGTTATCCCCAGGGTGGTAAGGCGGGAGGGTGGGTTCCGGCCGCATACCGTCTGACACGAGCGCCGCGTCGGCCGCCTGGTCTTCCTCAGATAGCATCGGCAACATTCTCGGGTACGTAGGGTGCGGGGGATGCTGGTCTCTCGATGACTGGTGTCGATGCTGCATGCCGTCTGACACAAGGGCGGCGCTGGCAGTCTGTTCCTCCTCGGATAGTATCGGTAGGGTTCTTGGGGGCGGGTGGTGCGGGGGTTGTTGTTCTCTTGACGGCTGATGTCGGTGCTGCATGCCGTCCGTCACGAGCGCCGCATGGGCGCTGTCCTCCTCGTCGAGCGGCGTGGGTACGCCCAATCCCAGGCCGACGGGGGCATGGGAGCTTGGCGGGAGTGGTCTCTGTGGTAGTGGTGGCGGGGCTTGGCCGATTGGGCGTCGGGGTATGAAGTTGGTTCGGTAAGGGTTGGTGGATGATGTGGCTTGCGAGGAAATCGAAGATCTTGCTGTTGTGAAGGTGCTGCGGAGAGACGTGTTGCGCGTGATGACGCCTTCGCTCGGCGGTTGGGGCGGGTTTGTGTCCAGACTCGGTGATCGGGGATGGGGTGAGGGGATGTCCAGAATCTTGAGGTGGATATCCTCGGCTCGGTCGAGTGAGTCGAGCAGCTCGCTGACCTTGGTGTTCTTTGTGTAATGTTGTTCCATGATGCGGAGGATGGTAAGGACAATGGTGAGGATGTATGAAAAGCTGCAAGGGGTTAGCTAGTCCGACTTGGTATAAGGGGTCAAAGGCAACGGACACAAACACCACCGCGATGGTAAAGAAAGATCGCTCGAAGCCGCAGAACTTGTCAAGCTCGCCGCGCTCCCCCGGGTCTTCGTCGCTAAAGCGGACTGTGGTATAGCCGTTGTCGGGGTCGTTCGGTTTATCACCCTTGAGAACTAAGTGGAATTGTAAGCGACTGCAAATGATGGTCGTGTTGGTCGGCGGAGGGGTGCTGACAGAATTCCTCAGTCATGCCTCCACAGTGAACCGGTAACCCGGCTTGAGCGAGCAGCGTGATGATGGCGAGCATGACGCCGCAGAAGATCACATCGCAAACGACGAAACAGGTGAGACGAGATGTGTTTTTGGCCCGGCCCCGTTTGCTGAAGAAGATGCAAAGCGTGGTGTAACCGAGAACGGCGCATATCTGGCGCCATGTCAATGATCAGTCTTCTGGTGTGACGAGACGAGTTGAGACAGGCATACCAGCAGCTCAAGGGCGACCATGTGTTGTGAGAGACCGAGCTTTCCAACATAGACCCGTATGGTTAAATAGCCGTGCATGCCGACGGCCGCGATGGAGCCGAGCAGCTGGAAAGAGCGGGCAAAGGCCAGCCATGATGAGAGTTCCCATCCCATCCTCAATTGCGTGCTGACCGACTTCCACTCGGAAGACGGCGGGGAGCGGGGAGCGGGGATCAGGGAAGGCAACAATGGTAGTTGACACTAGGGTCAACCAAGCATTGATGATGGAGAAGGAAACAAAAAAAAGAGAAACCGAAAAGACGGAAACAAAACCAGAACCAGGATGGTTGCTTGGGTCTTGGGGCTCATGCAACCTTATCGAGGAAGCGCTGTGCAATCATCTGAGGGGAGCTCAGGGGAGAGATGTGCGGGAGGTTGGGGCTGTGTTCCTGTGCCATGCCCCAACTCCAAGAAGTCGGATCTGGCCATGCTGCTTTGAGAGAGGGTTGCTACCGTCTGGGCCAGCCGAACGACGGAGATAAGTGGAGCCCGTCATCCCCGGCGCGACCGTGACGATGGGGCCGAGTTGCGGCTTTGCTGCTTCGGGAGACGACGAGATGATCATTGACCACCCCCGCCCCGAGATCGACTCGGAAATAAGCTTGAATGTTGTGAAAACAAACACGCCCAAACCGGCAAAGAATTGTGTTTCAGGTACGGTCACTGAGGGTGACAACCGCGGGTGCTCGGCCTCTCGAGGAAAGAAGCAAAGGGCGCTGATTTGAAGGTTGCAGTTGCACTTTCTCGTTCTGCCTCCACTTGCCTTCCACTTTCTGCAGAGAACACGGGGTTGACGCGTCATCGGCTTCTCCCGGGCAAATGAGACCAGCTGTGGCCGACAGGGGGCACAGCCCCGGGCAGGGCTGGCCAAGACCCATCAAGACGGCAGCGTAGGCCGTGATTGGCTCATGGCCTGGAGCCGAACTGGCAGCAGCCGCTCAGCAAGATCACTTATCACTTGCCCAGTCCCAGCCAAGGCCGTTAACGTTCCGCTGACAAGTGAGCTGAACCGACAACTTACAACCGACGACGGAATCCAATCAAAAAAGTTGTGAACGTCGCGACACATTTCATGCTGTGTTCGTGTGACGGACATCTCAGCGTTTCAAGATGTGCAGATGCAACATCTTCCGGCGTTTATCGCAACCCGCCAACGACGACAACACGGTTCATGAGATGAAAGAGAAACCGACGCCGAAGCGACGGAACTGGTCCGGCATATTCCTGACAGTCCTCCGCTTCCTCCAACTCGCCTATTTCGCCTTTGCCTATTGCGCCCTCTTCGGCTTCCAACGATCGGGTTACTTCCGTCACGATAGCCCTTGGCAGCGTTCGCCAGATCACAGACATGATGGGCCGCCGCCGCATGGGCCGCCTGGGCGTGGTTCGATGCGGATGATGCGCTGGGTTCGCACGCAGGTATGTTGGAGGCGAGCCGGCAATGACAAGTTGAGCTTAGCCGCTGACCAAGTACTTCTCCAGGTTTTCGTGACTCTGGTTTACCACATCATTGTCCTTGTCGTCCCTGCCCTGCTTCGGATCTTGAAGTCGAAGAAACGCGCCTTCATCAGCTTGATCACCGTTTTTGGCGACGGGTGTGCCGTTGTGGCCATGCTCAACAGCACCATCCTGCTCGACGGCTCTCATGAGCGCTATTGCCACAGCCCTCCCGGGAAAGGCGGTACGTTCTGCATCACGAAGAGCCAAATTCAAGATTCCATCTCACTGACACTATCCAGCCTTCTCCGACAACGGCATATTTAGCTTCGCCAAGCCAGGTCCTAGCCACCACCATAAATCCGTCTGTCGAGCATTAGATGTGGCCTTTGGTCTCGGCGGGCTCATCATGTAGGTGCTCCGATATTGTGTCTCTTGCAAGCATGTCACTTACACATCATCCCAGCCTCTCCTACCTCCATTCTGTCGCGATCACGATTTGGCGTGCCAGCAAGTCCGAGTCGTCCTTTGCAAAGGTCCAGGAAGCGGGTGATGTAGAGCAGGGCATGGTTCAACACCCGGGTCGTGCCGAAGGGTTCAGCTCGCAAGCTGCCTCCCAAAGACAGCACTCGCCGCCACCGCCCTACCACCCCGACTTCCCTGAGCTGGCTCAGGAGTCTACGAGGAGCGTAGAGTTACCTGCCGAGATGACCAACATTCCGAGAGGCCGGACCTCTGTGGAAACAACAACATCGTCTCTAGGTCTGGACGCCTACTTGGTGGCGGACGGGTGGCGTGCCCCTGAAGAGCCCCCCGTGTACTCTAGTAGGCCACCAAGCCTGCATGCTACCATGTCATGATGTAACGATAGCCCGTATATAGACTTGTTTTTGAGCACTCACGACTGTTTCTCCATCAGGTCTTGTTGTGAACATGAGCTGTTTCGCTGAGCATGACATGATACCAACAACCTCAACCCCGCCTCACCTGCCACCCCCCACACATGCCTCCTCAGGCCACCTCAACACCCACCCCGTCACCGTCTTGAGCACCTCCTCATCGCCCGGATCCTTCTCAAACAGCGGCCGCTCCATCTTCTTCTCCAGCACCTTCTCCACCTCAAACCCCCTCTCCCGCGCCAGATCAAAAAACGCCAGGTCCTTGTGCTGCAGCCACGGCCGGTAGCTCGTAAACACGACAAACGCCTGGCTCTCGCGCGTCCGCTTCAGCGCCTGCTCCACCGTGCGCAGCATGTTGCCGTGCTCCGAGTGCCGGAACAGCAGGTCCGCCAGCACCAACACATCAAACTTCTCCCCCTCTTCCTTGTCACCACCCTCATTCAAATACCCCAACACCTTCCCAACATCCGCCCCCCACACGTACCCATCCACAGCGATGTTCAACTCCCCATCCTCTTTGCCCTCCTTGATGCCAGGGATGAGCTCGCACCCGCGCACGTTGCGCCACATGGTCTCGATGAGGTCCGGGTCCGGGAAATCGGTGACGACGACTTTGCGCGCGCCGAGGGTGGCGGCCACGATGCTGGGGAGACCCGCGCCCGCGCCCAGCTCGAGGACGGTGCGGTTCTGGATGAGGGAGGGGTGTGTTTCGAAGTGCGTGGCGACGACGCGGGAGCCGTTCCTGCGGGTGTGGTTAGTCAAAATATCGGTTTTTGTTGGGGGGTTTTTGGAAGGGATTAGGGGTTGAGAGCGGTTCAGGGAGTGTCTGGGTGGTGTCCTGGTACCATCTGGGTGGTATCTGTATGTTCAGGGGGTGTTTGTGTGGTGTCCAGGAGGGGTCCAAGAGGAACCCAGGAACTGGTTCTTGCCCCCACCCGATCACGAAATGATGAAAGATAGTCAGAGAATACATACCAGAGGTGGTGAGCCTCAAGAGGTGAGTGGCCGACCAAGTGTAGCGTAATGACATCCCCGGAAAGTGTAGTGTAGGTTTGGGATGTCGGCGGTGGGGTAGGGGGGTAATAGTCTGCGGGGTCATCGAAGATCCCAAAGCCGTCTTCTGTGTCAGACATTTTGGCGGTTTTTTTGTTTATCTATTTTTTCTGCTTCGTTGTAAAATAGTAACGATGTATATCCCAGCTGCAATGAGAGATGAAATTCGATGTTGTGAGTGAGTGAAAATGAGTAGTGAGTTACAGTTTGGTGGAACCCTGAATTTTTTATGGAGCACACCCACAACCCAGACAATACTTCCCTTGGTACGGGAAGTCGTCTAGGTCGCGACCAGGAGGAGTCTAGGCTTCGAACAGAACTCCACCCCGAAACCATCCTTACGCAACAGAGGAGTGCCAGGATTTTTGATATGGGGGATTTTAGATTCCCCGAATTTGAACTTTCACCTGGGTATTAATGTCAACTCAACGCCCTTACAGCGCTTGCGAACAAACGTACTGAAAACCCCTTTCCCTTCCTCCATAATACACGAACAACCACCCTCCCATCAACTACCCCCACCCCCACCCCCACCCCCAAACCTCGCCCTAGCCAACTCCCTCAACCCCTCCACAACCCTCCCCTCCCTCTCCCGATACTCCCTCACCCTCTCCTCCCTCTCCGCCCTCCTTGCCCGTTCCTCCTCCTCCCTCCTCCCCACCCTCTCCTTCTTCCTCTCCTCCCGCACCCTCACCATCTCCTTAAACTCCCCGATCGAATCCCCTCCCCCCATCAGCTCCCCCTCCGCAACCTCCATCCCCGCACCGGGCGACTTCTCCCGGAAAGCCCGCATCTTGTCATTCACCTCCTTGCGCTTCTCGAGCTTGCGCTCGCGCGTGCCCGCGTCGGCGCGCGGGACGAGGTCGTCGAGTAGGGCCTTTTGGTCGGCGCGGTGGGCGCGGCGGGAGAGGCGGTGTGCGGTGAGGGAGAGGGCTTGCTCGGTGGCGAGGTCGGCGTCGCGGAGGGTGAGGTCGGCGGAGGTGGGGATGGAGGGGCCTGGGGCGGGGGTGTTTGTTGATGATGGATGTGGGGGGTGGGAGGAGGAGTGAGAAGGATGGGCTGGGGGCGGAGGCGGGCCAAAGTCTTCGTCTTCTCCTTCTTGGTCTGAGTCGGGTCTGCTGTCGCCGGGGGAGGTGGGGTGGGAGGCGGAAGGGGAACGGGCGCGGGTGGGAAAAGGGGACGGTGGACGTTGGGGAGCCGTGTCGGGGTAGTCTTCTGTGGCGCGCTGAAAGACTTCTGGGTCGTACCACCCCTCTGCGAGCTCGCCCCGGTTCCATTTCCCGAGGAAGCTCTTCCAGCGGCCGCGGAGTTCGGTTTCGTCGAGTGTGGTGATGTCTATTGACTTTTGCAGGTCCAGGTAGTGAGCAAAGAGGGACTTGAACGCGGTGAGGTCGTTGCGGGAGAGTTGGCGGGCGCCAAAGGGGAGTTCTTTGCGGGATAATGCCGTCTCTGCTGGTGGATCCCGATGGCGACGGGAACGGTCATCTCGGTGGTGATGGTGATGGTGATGATGTCGGTGACGATGACGGTGAGACGACGCGTTGCTCTCGACGGGCGAATATGAACGTGCCGCGTCCCTTTCCCGAGAATGGCCACGACGGCGCCGCTTGGAGTCCCTCTCATCCCGCCCCCTAACCTCTTGACTCAGGGCCCCGTCCCGATCCCGCTCCCGATCCCGCCGCCGGTGTCGATCCCCATCCGGGCGTCCCTCTGAACCTCCCCGGTCTAGCCTTGGGGACCGCGACCGCGAGCATGACTTGTATTTTTCCCTCTCCCTGTCGCCCATTCCCAACCTTGAAGGACTCCTTCTCCTAGCCCCAGCCCGAGAACCAGAGTCGAATGGTGATGCCGGCATAGCCTTTATGCTGCGCTCTCCTGCCGGATATTATCGAATCCTTCAATGCCGGTCCAGGTGTTGATGTTTCCCGAAAAATGGAGTTGCGGCTCAGAATGTCAATCAATTGCTTAATTGGACTCCGACGGCTTTCACTGCCCTCTCTGTACGTTGATGCAAGTTCCGTTTCTGCCAAAGCCAGCGTTAAATGTCGAGTGTTGTTAAGACGAAGCAGACCGGTGAGAACCTGGAAGCTTGCAAATGCAAAACGCCGATCCTCCGTTTAGCTCCGTTTTAGCCGCGGATCCCCTGCAGGAACTGAGCGCACCATCAACAGCCGCAATATCAAATGGACCGGCAGTCATCATTACGTGTATCGTACTGCACGAAGCACCCTGTATGAAATTCGCTACTATATAAACCCAACATCCATTTTCCTCGCTTCCCGACGGGGTATTTCCTTCCTATTTTCGACAATGCCACCCATAGCTGCCCAGGCCCTGCCTGAGCCACCCCAAATCCACTGATCATGGTGTTGACATCTCAACCAACCCCT
This sequence comes from Trichocladium uniseriatum, assembly GCA_017139535.1. Lineage (NCBI taxonomy): Eukaryota > Fungi > Ascomycota > Sordariomycetes > Sordariales > Chaetomiaceae > Trichocladium > Trichocladium uniseriatum. The sequence continues at coordinate 284,591 of WOUO01000032.1, read as the reverse complement.
AACAATACGCTGGTGCTCCCTAAAATTACCCAACAGGTACCGCCGGCCCCCAACCCCCTCAAACCGGCACAGCACTGCCATGAACTAAACACCCCGGACAGGCACAACTATCCCCGCACGGACAAGACTCCACGCTTCCCTCACAAAGCCCCGAAATCGGCAGGTTCACAAAAAAATAGTCCAGCGTCGATAGGGACTGCTCCTCACGCGGAGGCGACCCGTCGCTCGGCGTCGGCGTCGGCGCTTCCGGCGGAGACTCGTGCCCGGCCCCAACAGCCGTCGCCCGCCCGTGCCCTCCTGCTTCTGCTGCTCCGTCCGCAATAGCCCCATTTGCTCCTCCGGCACCAGGACTGCTGCCATTGCTGCCCCCGTACGCGTTATTGACGTACTGAAACATCTGAGCGTTGAACGGATGGGCCAAGCAGCCGACACACTGGCAGCCTTCGCCGCAGCTGCACTCGTGGCTTGCGCCCATATTCTCCGCGTCCCCGTTGGCGGCCGAGGGCATGGTTGTGCTCAGTGGCATGCTAGTTTGCGACAGCATCTGCTGCCATATTGCCGGGTCGATTGGGTGTTGCCAAGAGCCAATGTCGGCCGGATACGTGAAGACGGTTGGGTACTGGAACGAGTGCACGCTCTGCGGCTTGATGTTTTCTGACTGATACTGGGGCATATATGGTTGTCCGTATCCGTGGTTCGATACTGGCACATTGTTCGGCCTCGAGGGTTCCTTTTCTTTGCCGCCGCAACAGCTGCCACCGCCAGATGTGATGCTAGGGGTTTTGGGGGTCGGGGACGGTTCGAGCATGGTCAGCTGTGGTGTACCGCTGATCGACGATGGCGTGTGGCTACCGTTGACATAGGGGGAAGGGGGCATTGCTGCACCGAAGTTGCCATTGGGGGGCGAGATGAGTCCGCTATCCTCCACCTTGATGGCGTGCTGGAACTGGTTCGGCTGTGCATACTGAAGCCCTAGACCGTACGGTACTGATGGCCCGTAGTTAGGGTCCGGAGAAGGTGCGAATGTGTTACCGGAACCCGCCGGAATTAGTCCAATCCCCGCCCCCAACCCGGTCAAATCGGCTTGTGGTCCTTGAAGGTTCGGGCTGCCGGCCACGGACATCCCGTTCGTGACTCTGTTGTTATTCGGCGCGGCTATGAAGTTGATTGATCCAGGGTCCATCCTCTGGAGGTTGACAGGGTCAAAGGATTGCTTCCGGCTGTTGGCTTTGGAGCCAGCATTAGACTTGCCGACTCTGAACGAGGGTCGGGAGGGCGACGTCGGGGTTTCGACCGGAGACTGCTCTTTTTCGGACCCGTTGGCCGCATCTGCTGTTTCAGTAGGGCATTTGCACATCTGCTTCTTGGGGATCGCGACCCGCACACCCCCACAGGAGCAAGGCCGCCCAGGCGGGCAGGGACAGGTGCTCAGGGGCCGGCCCGGCTTCCGCACAGGAACCATAACTCGCTCGTAGAAGTGGTTGCATTTCGTCGAACGGTGGCCTCGGATACATGGCGCGCTATGGTGTTACGAGTTAGTATGCATTGTGCTGCGGCTCTGCGAGTCGAAGACACATCTTAAGGATCTTGGGGTTGTGACAAGGATCCATGCTATGCGGGAAGAATGGGAAAGGGAAAGGGGTAGGTATGCAAGAGAACATAGAAGGAAGAAGCGGGAAGAGACGTACCAGGCCATTTTCTGGCCGTTTATGATAGGCATCGTGACGGTTCAAGGCGCAATCGCACTCTTTGCATATGCGGGCAAGGCTGGTTGGTAGATGCGTTGGATAGAGGGGTGTGGCGGTTCGGCAAGAGTCGAAAATGAGCAGGTTTTCCCAGCTCGAGCAATGGTCGACTTTTTTTTCATGAGTGACGCGCCAAACTGAGGGGCTCCTGAAACGGCCGAGGGTTGGCGCCAAATAAACCCAGAAGACGGGAAATCCAGAGCCGTCCGAAGGAGAGTCGAGTTGCTGATTTCCAGTCCACTAGCAATCCTCGAACCAGTTCGTTGGGTGATTGTCCAGCAAGAGAGGCCTGAGCTTCCACTTCGGGAAGTGAGTGAGCCACACAGGCTTGCCCGGGCAGACAGCGACAAGTCCGCGGAAGTCGAAGAATGGAGCCGGAAGGCAGGCCGCGATACCAGCCGACGAACACACGTTCTGTTCTAGGATCAGGCCATCGCAAGCCGGCGCCGTGTTTTGCGCGGGGCAGTCGAGTCGGGGGAAGAAGCGAGGCGAGAGGAAACGAGAGCGGGTCCGGCCGAATGTTCCACTGCCGAGAGGGATCTCGGAGAATGGATCAATCGCTTGGTATGTGCGTGCCTAGAGCTCGGCGCCGCAGCGGCGACGGATGTTGCTGAGGAGGCTTGTTTTTTGTTGTCCTTCAGGGTGAGGCGAGTCCGGAGGCGTTGAGGCACAGGTGGAGATGGTGTTTCTGATGGTCACTGCCATGCGAGTTTGCTGACAATAACCCGGAGCTGCTCGCTCTTGCCCCTCCAACCGTGGGGTGAGGTTCACTCTTGCTTCGGGATCAGTGAGATGTGTGTGTCAGCGATTGAGTGCTGCCTCTTTCTGTGTGATATGTACAGGGTACTGGAGCTTGAATCCAGGACCAGGGACGCACGGTCTTGGTTGGTTGTGTGCACGCATGCGGAGGGGCGCGGCGTTTTGGCAGTCGGGATCATTGAGCAAGTTTCCATTGGCTGCAGGGAGAGCTTTCCGGGTTGAACGAACCCGGGGATGGCTCGGCGTGGGATGTTAGCTCGGTAAGGGCGAATGACTAAGCAGCTTCACCAAAGGTACCGTGTACAAAATGAACCCTTTCTTCGCGTCAGGCTTGAACTGCCAGAGCTTAAATGAGAGGACCAATTCATATTCAGGGAATGAGGGGTCCGCCATCCGTCATCTATAGTAGGGTATATTCTCACCATTCCTGTCGCCGCTACGTGAAATGACTATTTCCTGAGTTCAGCTAGAACCCCAATAGCTGATGGTTCTGTCCGCAAAGAACGGACAAGGTGCATCATCCTTTTTATGCAACCCTCCATTTCATCGTGTCATTGGAATGCAACATTGACAGCCAGCCATGGACGCGGGCGGCATGGATGGTTGTTGGGTTGTTACGGGGTACCACTCAGCACCGAAAGCGGCAACCCTCTGCAGTCGTTAGGGCATGCAGGTAGTAGCAGCATGTCCCACTTCGAGTCCGAGGATGGAGTGATGCAGCCCAGCGTTTATTGAATCCACGAGGCAATGTCGACAGAACGGCACGGCGGCACGGTTGTACTTCCGCGATCAGCTCGAGGCTGATGGACTTCTTGGCGATCTAATCTTATCTCCATGAGCCCCCTAGGCGCCTGTCTCCGAGTCGGAATCGGCAAACATGTCCATAGCACGCATCCGCTTTCTCGACGCTGCCAGTTTTGATGCCGCCATCTGGAAGCCGCCGACTGATTTGGCCTCCTGTTTTGCCGGCAACGGTACCGGTGTCTCGCCCGGCTGCTCTGTTGCGACCTGACCACGGGCGGCGTCCTCCCCGGAACCATCATCTGCCTCGCCATCGAGGTCGAGGTCGGAGAAGGCGTCGTCCAACCCGGCCAGGTACTGCAGGCGGACCGGGTGCACCTCGCCATCGACGTCGTCGAGGCCCAACACCTCCTCGACGTTGTTGTCCGCAGCGTCAACGGCAGGTTTCGTGGACACCGGCAAGAATCCGCTGCCGTTGCCCCCATCAGTAGCAGCAGCATCGACCGTCTTCCATCGTCCAGCCTTCCGTTCCGGTTCAGGCCCATTGGCCTGCTTCTTGGGAAGAGGTGGGTTCTCGAAACTGCTGACGAAGAACTCGTGCGTCTCAACCGGGAACACGCACCACCCCTCCCATAGGCTCAGGACAAGCCCTACGCTGCGCTTCCACTTGTCGGCCCGCAGACGGCCCCAGTTCAGCTTGTCCGCCATCGTGCCGAGCACCTCGAACGTCTTGCGGTTCCGAAGCGCCGTCTCGAACAACTGCCGGTAGCGCCAGGCATGGCGGATCCCGCTGGTCGATGAAGAAGATAGAATGTCGCTGATGACGTAGAGACCGAGGAGCCGCGACGCGCTAATGTCAGGAACGTCCGAGGCGGACTTTTCTTCCGGCACAGGCGAGCCGTCCCGCGAGTCCTCTTTCCTTCCTTCCTCGTCCTTTCCCCCTTGTTTATAATCTGGATTTGCCGGGGTGTATGCGAAGGGGTACTCGATATTAGAGACGATCATGTCTACAATCTCGTCGGCGCCCCGGCTGGCGTGAGTAATGGCGAATGCCGCTATTCGCGCAATATCGCCCTTCCTAATCTTGGACAAAGTAGTCGGTAGCCGCGCCAGCAGGTGGGTCAGTTTGAACTTTTCGATGGGGTTCAGGAACGTGTCTTCTTGGTCATTGCCGTCGCCTTGTCGAGCCTGATCATCATCAAGTTCATCTTCGTCCGAGGAGTCGTACTCGGAGTCGGAAACAAACTCGTCGACATTTGTCGCGTACTCGTACGCCAGCTGCCGTTCCGGTGCCTTCCAGGCATGGCTTCCTTCAAATAGCGGGATATACTCGGCCTTTCCTCTTGGTGATTGTAACCCCGTCACAATCTGCCAGAGTCTCCACCGATACCACACTCCGCCCTCGCTGCGGGCGTCCCAGATCCAGGCCCATTTCTCATCCCGCTGGACGTCCGGACGGGACATAAGAAGCGCCTCAAATTCTGGCCCATGCTCCAGCACGGATTCTATGACTTTATGTATCATGCGCAGCTGTTTGATGTCACGCGGGGGACGGACGGGGACGTGAAGAATGCTGGCCCGGTTAAGAGGGCCACCCAAGGGAGGGCCGTATGAGGATGGAGGCGCATATGCGCGGCCATGACCAATGGGATGGTGTGCAGATATTTTGGGGCCCTCCTCGACCTTCCTTGCGCCAAAGGGATGCGAGACGACCGCCGCCGTTGTCAGAGTAGTCAGGCCCGAGGAGAGAGCCGCCGAGGAGAGATGGCGGTGCAAGGACAGGAAGAAGCCGAAACCGAGGTAGCGGTTTTGAAGAGAGCTCACGGCATTATCAATCTCGGTCGCCGGTGTCTCTTTGGACAAGGTGACGATGGCGGCGATTGATTTTCGTTCAGTCCCGCCGGGGCCAGACGGCGGCACGATTTTGACATTCTCGACGGTCAGACTCGACGGCATCAGGGCTCTAATGACAGCAAGCGATGTGCCGGGCGGCAGATTTGCTAGGCGCAGCGTGGGTTTCGATGTCGCCTTTTCTTCGGCCCGGTCGGCAGTTGCGGCGTCTCCCTCGTCGTCGCTGGCTTCGAACGCCTTGGAAATGGGCAGAGCGCCAGAGTCCCTGTCTTCAAACCCCAGTCTCCCCCGCCCCTCATCCGAGTCCCTGTGGAAGCCATCAAATGGCCTCTTCTTCCCATATGACGACGGCGCAGGCCCCAGGCTACCAGGGCCACTCTTTAATGGGGTTCCGGTAGGTACGCCAAAGTGTCTCTTGCCAGTGCCTCCCCCAAATGCGGCCTGGGCCCCGAAGGACGGTCGCTCTGGCGGGCCAGAGCCCAATCTCGACGGCGCTGGTTTGGATCCGCGGAAAGCATCGTCGGAATCGTCGTGCGCAAAGCTCTTGACAAAGTCCTCGTAAACGGCAGCCGTCTCTGCGGCTTCCCTTTTGCGCTTTGCCTCAGCCTCGGCCTTTTGGCGTTCGAATGCCGATTGCTTGCTCGGTTTCTGGAGCTTGGCCTCGACGTCAGGGAACTCGGCAATCTTTTTCGTCGACGACATCTTGGACGGCGCGTGTGTGTCGGCCACACATGTTGGTATGCCGTGTTCTGCGACTCGAAGTTACAGAGGTGCGCGGTCTTGATGCGGAAGTGGTTACGCGGTAATTACGGATGGGCGTTGGATTGGTCGTCGAGGTGGTCTGTGCGCCAAACACTTGCAAAAGGTCCTTTGTCGCCTTGCTTGGCCCCCAGAATACCTACACAGTGGAACAGTTTCTAGAACTAAGGGCCCAACCAGCAAGTGACACGGAGTACAGAGTACACAAGATACGGAGAAAACAAAAGCGAGGATTGCGTTCAAGAATTGGTCACATTCCAAGTGTCTTCATCCACTTCTCATTGCCAGCCGCTCTCAACTGTAAAGCGTCACTCCAAACTGCAGACGGCCCGTCACTGTTAATCTGCTGTCAGTCCTCCGTAATTTGTGTCAGACATGTGTGGGGCTGAATCATCATCCGTCACTGCTGCTTTCAAAAGGGCGTCCGCTCCCGCGCAACTCGAGAGTGTAGTAGACCTTCCCGTCATCCAGCATTTCTCCGAGAGAATTCCCCAGACATTGTTCAGGACAGTCCATCACAGCGCCATCACAGCCAAACTCCCTTTGTCCCCAATCTCCATTCACCTTTCCCCATTCTCCAGAAGCGAGTGGATCTTCCCATTCCCATCTTCCCCGCCCTCAAGTCCCGAAACCAAGCCCGAAACAAACCATCTCGCCGTTCATCCCCTCTTCGAGCCACCAGAGTCTAGACTTGTACAAGTTCTTACGAAGGGCGTGGAACATGATGGCTTCTCCACCACTCCACATTCCGCTCTATTTAAGCATTCGTATGGACCATATCCTGTCACTCCTAGACAAGCGTCTAGGCTGCACAGCAGAATTCCAAACCCGGCATCAGAATCGCGAGGGAGCCGCTCCAGCATTGTCTCACACGGCCAACCCGCTCTGACACCCCGACTCACCCCTTCACTTCCCCTGTGAAACTCCGGGCCTCCCTCCCTAAAAATGGGTTCTACCTCCTCTCCACTTCCTTCCTCTCCACCTTTCTCCTCTCCTTCCTCCATTCTCATCATCGGCTCCGGCGTCTTTGGCCTCAGCACCGCCCTCGCCCTCACCCGCCGTGATGCCTTCACCGACTGCTCCATAACCGTCGTTGACAGGTCGGATCCCACCCAGCCAGGCGCGTTCCCAGCTCCCGATGCGGCCAGTGTCGACACCAGCCGTATCATCAGGGCTGACTACGCCGACCCGGCTTACGCTGCTCTATGCGATGAGGCACAGGTGAAGTGGCGGAAGCAGGACAACCCCACCGATCTCGGTTCTCAGGGACGGTACCACGAGGCCGGGCTGGTCTTGGTTGGTGATGCTGCGCCTCCTGCGCCGGCAGCTGCGCCGGCGGTCGAGGATGGTCTGAAACCCAAGATGACTGGCATGGACTATGCTCGCGAGAGCTGGGCCAACGTCCAGTTTCTGGCTTCAAAAGACCCTTCCCTCGCTGCCCGCATCCGAGAGCTCCCCAACCCCGACGCCATTCGTGACGCCCTGGGAACTGGTGGCAGCTCGGGGTCATGGGGGTACATCAACGCGAACAGCGGCTGGGGCAACGCCGGCGCTGCCATGGCATGGTACCTCGAGAAGGTCCAACAAACCGGGCGGGTGAAGTTTGTCGCCGGCACTGTGGTTTCACTGGACCACAGCGAGAACACCGTCACCGGTGCCAAGCTCTCCGACGGCCGCGTCTTGTCCGCCGATCTCGTTGTCGTCGCGGCGGGCGCCTGGACCGGCGGCCTGGTTGACCTGGCCGGGCAGGCAGTCGCGACGGGCCAGATCCTGGGCTACATGGACATTAACGAAGCCGAGCAGGAGAAGCTGGGCAAGATGCCGGTCATTTTAAACCTGTCCACTGGCCTGTTCATCATCCCGCCCGTGGACCGCGTCCTCAAGATCGCCCGGCACGCCTACGGCTACATCAATCCCACAACCCTCGAGCACCCGCCACTACCTCTGAACCCCCAATCCGCCTCCCCCTCCGCAACCGCCGTCTCCCTCCCTCTCACAAGTCTCAACAACCCGTCCCTCACCATCCCCACCGATGGCGCCGCCGACCTGCGCCGCGCCCTCCGCGAAATGATTCCCTGGCCGGCCCTCCACGACCGCCCCTTCAGCAAGACCCGCCTGTGCTGGTACTCGGACACGCCGACGGGCGACTTCCTCATCGACTACCACCCGCACTGGCGCAACCTGTTTGTCGCGACGGGCGACAGCGGGCACGCCTTCAAGTTCCTGCCCGTCATCGGCGACAAGATCACCGACTGCATCATGGGCGCGTGCCCGCCCGAGTTCAGCGGCAAGTGGGACTGGAAGGCGAAGAAGCCGCTGTCGGCGGGAGCGACGGTGGCGTTTACCGAGGATGGGAGCAGAGGTGGCACACCGGGTCTTGTGCTTGCTGAAGAGCTGGCCAAGGCCGACGAGGTTGTGCCCGCGAAGGTGTGAGAGGGGGTGAGTGAGGTAAGATCACACACGACGATGCCACAGAGTCACGATAATGCAAGCGGAACGCAGTTTTATCAATAGATGATGGTATTGGTGGCCGCAAAAACCACGACTGAAAACGCCCGAGTTCTTCCCCAGAGATGCCGTCCCCAAATGACAAACCCGCGCCCAAGCGACCATCAATGATGGTGGACTTGTTTGCAAGCCGCCAGGAGCCAGCCAAGGAAGCTCAAGTGATGCAGCAGATAAAGTCCACGCCACCCATCACCTACGGGGTGCAAATACCCCCGCGGCAGTGCCTTGTCTTTTTTTGGTGTTTTTTTTGGGTTTCCCACACCGAGACTCTGCTCTCCCTCCCAAGAGTTCGCTGCCGTCGACGTTGATGTGATGCTGCCCTCTGATGATGCACCTTCCGGCTTGCCAAGCCGCAGTCTTGTCCCATCGTCTCAAGAAAAGCCATCCGCATCCATCCCATCCGTCCGTAACGCTCTGCTTCATGTCCCCCCAAACCAACCTTCTGGCCGCGGTCGCCAAGTGGTCAACCACGCCACACGCTCATTAAGACGGCAAGCCGCGCTGAGACAGCTGCCGCCGTTGCGCAAAAATAGAAAAGACCCGGCGCGCAATCTTTCTATGTAATATCCCGAGGCAGGCGCGCCCGTCGCCTCGGTCCAATCCGCTGTGCGGGAAAAGAAACGCGCAAATCCTGCTTTAACTGTTCGCCCCCTCCGAAACGCCGATGCAATGCTGTGATGTGATAAAAAAACAAAGCGCAAGAATGATACAAATGACCGGGACGCCAGCTTTTTCGCGTGAACGCCGAGTAGGTCGTGCTTTTTGGGTGGGTATGATTTGTGTCGTAGAATCATGACCGGTGAGTTAAGTGTAGTGTACAGGTCGCCGACAAGTTTGTTGTAGGGTAAGGTATGTTGGCGACGTAATCTCCTCGTGCCAGTTAGGCTGCGCAGGTTTAGACCTTGCGGAAGTCTGGGGAATTGTTAGCGTCCATGCTTATTTCAACGAGCACATCGCAAAGAGCGCTAAAAACTGACCTTGGAGCACAGGGTAGATCATCTCAAAAGCCTGATAAATCTCCTCGCGCACTTTGGCGCCGGTGAGAACGATCTTGCCGCTAACGAAAATGAGGAGGACGATCTTGGGCTTGATCATGCGGTAGATGAGACCCGGGAACAGCTCAGGCTCGTAGGAGCTGAAGTTGTGATGCTTGGACGCAAGACCCTCGAGGCGAATGGGGAACTTGATGTCGCACGACCCGACAATGTTCTGGATCTTGAAGTCGGTGAACTTGGCGTTGAAGCCGAGCTTCTGGATGATGCGCGCATACTTGCGCGAAGCAAGCTTGGAGTCATCCTCGGACTTGGCACCGGTGACGACCATCTTGCCGCTGGCAAAGATCAGGGCAGTGGTCTTCGGGTCGCGAATGCGCATAATGACAGCAGCGAAACGCTTGGGATTGTACTGTTTCCTGTCAGGACATGCTTGGCTTAAGCGGTTGAAAACAAGAACCACGAACGCGCCCCTCTCACTTGAGAGAAACGCGCCCAGGTTCCGGCTCAACACGTACCTCCGCATTGCGGGCATGCAGCGCGATCGTCTTCAGGTCCAGACGGCAGTCCAGATTTACCGTAGCGACGATGTTCCTGAACTGGTCAGCCCACAGTCTCAGTGGCAAAAGCTGGAAAAGGTTTTCCTACTGGAGCGTGGGAGTGATACCACTCGGCCCCGTAGAGCCAGCTCCCGGCGTCGCAGCGGGGGTCGCGGGAGTCACCCCAGTACCGTTTGTGGCTTGGACGCCCTGCTGCTGGACACCGTTGGACGCGACTCCGTTGCCTTGGGCGGGCGCAGAGTTGAACTCATTGGCGCCGCCAGGAAACGACAGCGAGCCGGGCGCAGTGAAGGCCTTGGCTTGCGCAGCGTTCGAAGGGTGAGTTTGAATGGACTCCATCTTGGGCAGATGCAAATCTAAGCGACTCGATCAAGGTCGTTGCTTGCGCGAACAGATCTGAGGACAAAAATTAAGGTTAGACCAAATCTGATAAAGCAAACGAGGCAAGTTGCAGAATCAAAAAATCGCAAAATTCGTGGTGATGCGATTTTCAGATTTCCAATCAGAAAGTCGGTCGGTTGGTTGCTGGGGAGAGGAAACCCGAGAACCCTTCCGAATCTGTAGACGTGATGGTGGCCCGAGCGTCCTTCTGATTGTCACTTGACAACAGGATGGGTGGTAAATGGGCAGGGCTTTATCGAAGCCAAAGAGTGGCGACGACAAGGGTGGTGAAGTTCAGACGACAGAGGAAGGGGGGGCATACCAAAGTTGGGAGATGAACAAGTTAATGTGTCCCCCTTGACTGCTGTTCGTCTGCACGACAAACACCCTCGAGAAGACTAGTCGGGATCTTTCGATCGACGACTCTCAACTAAGCTTTGGAAGAAGAGCTGTTGTTGGCGAAGTAGGTGCGCTAGGCTGCGACGGCGATGATGGCAGTTCAAAAACCGTGGCGGGTTGCGGCACACGTAGTGTTGTGGCTGACGGCTGCCCACACTCAACTCACGCAAGATGATCTTCGTCCGGGAGAACTAGCAAGGTGCACTGTGACTTGTGCAAACGGATCTTTTATTGCCCTCGACGATTAAAGGGTCGACCGTGACAGACGTCGGGTTCCTGGAAGGTCAAAGGGCGCCACGAATGACGAATTGACGGGAAGCCCTTGTCCAGAAACGAGGGAACGATCGCCTGTCGTCGACAGATTAATCCTCAGATTCTAAATGAGAGATGCGCCCACACAACGCAGGGTTTCGAAGAGGGAAAACGTTGGCAAACGTTTAAATAGACGACAAGCAACCGGCGAGGCTGAAGTGTCGTTTTGTGGAGGTGGAGATTCGGGTCAAAGAGATAAGGGGGGTGTGTGGGGAAAATTTCAGGCCGGAGGCAGGGTACAACGGCCGGTCGGGACTTCCGCGCGCAGGACCTCAAAACAACCGGTGGGAGGGAGCGTGGCCTTCTTATAATTTCGTGCCGGAAGCGCATTGCAGCCTCAGGCACTAAGACTAGCGTGGTGGCGGTGGGTCCCCTTGTTCTTTCATGTTTGGCCATGCGCGCTAGGGCGCCCTGCGGCGAATCAGAAACGAGAAGGCCCAAATTCCATCTCTTTCCCACCCAATCCGAACCATTGTTCAGCGCCCGCCTCCTGAACCAAGTACCGGTACCTCCCTGCCAAAAGCAAACAGGTCCCCAACTCGATTTGATTTTCAGGCCGCAAGATCTGACACCATCGACCAACCGTTCGCGATCTCAGCCAGAAACATGCCGCACACCAATACTACGCTGCTGAAACGGCTTCCTTCTCCTCGTCTCCTACTTTTATGCACGCACGGTACCATCTTCTTCGCTTCCCATCGAGCGGCGGCCTCGAGACACTCTAGCGAAGTGCGACGCCTTTCAGTTGCTCTACCTAGTAGCGAGAGCAGAGCATTCCCATGCGCCATACGGAGTACACCGACCAGACGATGATGAGGATGTGACTACCCAGTCGACACCACCAGGCGTGGACGACAACAACAACTACTACAACAAAGCGAAACAATGCATTCACCCTGTCCTGCACATATCCTCGCCAACAAATATCAAAGGGAACAAACCGGCAATTTTTGATGGCGTTACCTTGTTCAAGAGGTTGTGGTGGATTACATCGCGAAAGAGTCCCGGTGTGTCTCATCAACAACTCAGGTCAGACGTCTTCTGACGCCAAAACCTCCCAACATTCAGCACGCAGCCTGCAGAGGTTAACTGTGATGCTGTTGCACTTGCGCCAGAATGACGCGTCTTGTGGCGCGGCTGCCCAGTCTCGGGAGGACAGAGTTGAGTCTAAGAAGCGGGATCAGATACCGACTCTGCAGTCCGACGCAACAACAGAAAGCAGCAACAGAAATCAGCCACAACCAACAACACATGGTTGCTTTCATAACCTTGATGCTTGAGTTAATTGCTAATAAAGTTTAGGAACCTGGCAGCGGGCGCAGCCCGAGGGCGCCAGCCACCTTTGATCTGGGTTTTTCGAAGGCTGCAAATGAAACAGAGCGCTCCCAGCTGATTGCTTCCACTGCAGCGCAAGATGCACTCTCGATTCGTTCGGCCATGAAACCTGCCTGACGCGGCTTTCCATGTGGATGGGATGGGGAAGCGTCAACGGGGTACCGAGGTCGCTTGAAGGCCCTTTCTGGTTTCCCTCTTTATCACGGTTTACCGGTATGGGAACTGACACAGACAACGGAAACACCAAGCAGTGTTCTCTGGTCTGCTACGCTGCCCCTGTGGTCGGGCGCATGGCAACCGTGCCCTGTTTGTCGGGCGCAAGCGTCCTCGAGCGCCGCATCAGGAATGTACCGGTACTTGCCGGGGGGCGGAAATGGGAGGTGGGCCCGTGCAGCTCTGTGGCCCGTGTGGCGTCAGGTCTGTCCAACCCCTGCGGTCGCGCTCTTGCCGTCCTCGGTCCAGCCTCGTTTGTGAGTCACATCCCTGCCCTCCATTGCCAAAAAAATTCCTGCCTTGAGAAAACAAAAGAACTGGACACATCACCGTTGCTATCCACTGTCCGCGGAGGAGGAAAAAGACGCATAGTGATCTTCTGGCTTTGCTTTCTCTTGCTGCCGCTCGGTATCCAACTCCATCAGGAGCAGAGGAGCAGCTGAGGCATATGCTTCTTCCAAGTTGCCACTGGCCGCGCACCCACCCATGGTTGCCTATTCCGTCGGCCGCCGTCCTCTGCCAAACGTGCCCCTTCGAAAAGGCTCCCGTGCCTTCTTTCCCAACAGCCGGGCTCCTCGCCGCATCCAACCACTGGCCCGTCAACCAACCAACCCGTTTCCCAAAAGAGCGGGCGGGTTGCACGAGGGGTTGAACTGCCGCGACTCATTGGATGTGCAGATCCTAGGCTTTTATCCGCGAACCTAGACGATAAGAGTGTGCCTTGTCTGATAAGACAGGAGAGGGGGTTGCAGGAAACAAGCTGGGGGAACCTGACAAAACGCCCCGGATTGGCTTCCTCACTTGTAGGGTCAAGAAGGGGAGGAAACAACGACAGTTGCATTCCGGTGATCCTATCGGCCGCTTTGGTTTTGTACAGATGCTCCTACCAAAAGAATGGGCCCACCGCCTAAAATATACTGCCAAGCAGAATCACCTGTAAGCCCACTGTAATGAACCCCTAGAGCGTCTTGGCAACGAAAGCGGTGAGCCTGTTCTTTTGGTAGGGTCTTCCGTACCGCTCTCCTATTTGTTTGTGACAGTGATGGATTGTCCGCCATGCCGCGAGCTGATTGGCTAGCCCACCTTTTGCCCCTTTTCATCGCTCGGGTTTGCCATCGCGTCACCGCAAGTCCGCGACGCGATTTCCCCCTGTGGGATGGGGCGACGAAGGGACTTGAGGAAAACGTCATCCCCAACATGGTTCATGAATTTAACTTTATCAAAACATCACGTATTACTTCGTACCATGAAAACACTTTCTGCACAGAAATAGAGTTGAAGTTTGTTTCCAATTTTTTCCCTCACCATTTCTCCTTTCCAATCTAACAAAACACCCTCCCCTCCTCCTTTTCTGTTGAAGAGACTACACACTACGACGCAGATACACACTTGCTTAAAACCTCACCGCTACCGCTATATACATCCGATATAACTCCAGGCCCGTGGGTCTTTGCATCCATCTCAGAAAACTTGACAAAACCCACCAAAAGCTCGTATACTAATAACACCCTAACCAATCAGTCCATCACCTGGAACCAGACGACAGCCGAGAACCAAAAAAAAAACACCAAGTGTTGCTACAACCCATCATGTCTTGTAGTACTTGGGACCCTCGCCGCCCTGGGGCACCTGCCAGTTGATGTCCTGGTGGGGCGCCTTGATGTCGCACGTCTTGCAGTGAATGCAGCTGGTGTGTGTTAGCAAGATATTCATCAGAAACTAGAAGAGGGCAGAGAGAAGCTCACTTCTGTGCGTTAATCTGGAAGCGCACGCCCTCGGGCTTAGACGCATCCTCGACATACTCGTACACGCCCGCCGGGCAGAAGCGGTTCTCGAGCCCCTTGAACGCGGGCCACGTCTCGGCCGTGTGGCGCTCCCAGTCCTTGACCTGCAGGTGCACGGGCTGGTCCTCCTCGTGGTTGGTGCCGGTGCGCGAGACGCTCGTCAGGATGTCAAACGAAATCTTGCCGTCGGGCTTGGGGTACTCGATCTTGGGGCAGTCGTCGGCGCGCTTGGTGGCGGCGTGGTCGGTGACCTTGTGGCGGAGCGTCCAGGGCACGCGGCCCTTGAGCACAAAGGCCTCGAGGCCCGAGTAGAGCATGCCGCCGTAGACGCCGAGCGGGCTGTGGAACGAGGGCCGCATGTTGCGCACCTCCTTGAGCTCCTGCCAGATGGGCGACTTGCGCAGCGTGTCCTCGTACTCGTACAGGAACACGGAGCCGCTGTCTTCGGCGTCGCGCAGCGCGTTCCACGCCGCGTCGGCCGCCAGCATGCCCGACTTCATGGCGTTGTGCGTGCCCTTAACCTTGGGCACGTTGACGAACCCGGCCGAGTCACCGATCAGCGCACCGCCGGGGAAGGCCACCTTGGGGATCGACTGGAAACCGCCCTCGATGAGGGCGCGCGCGCCGTACGAGATGCACTTGCCGCCCTCGAGAACGTCGCGGTACAGTGGGTGCTGCTTGAGCTTCTGGAACTCGCCGTAGGGCGACAGCCACGGGTTGGGGTAGTCGAGAGCGACGACCTGGCCGATACTGACGAGGTTGTCACCAAAGTGGTACATCCAGGCGCCGCCGTACGTGTCGTAGGGGAGCGGGTAGCCCATCGAATGGGTGATCTGGCCCTTCTTGAACTTTTCCGGCTGCACCTCCCACACCTCCTTGATGCCGAGTCCGTACGTCTGCGGCTGGCTGTCGCTCCGCAGGTCAAACTTCTTGATGACCTGCTTGCTCAAGCTGCCGTGGCAGCCCTCGCCAAACAGCGTGACGCGTGCGTGGAACTCCATGCCGCGTTCGAAAGTATCCTTGGGCTTCCCGTTGCGCGCGATTCCCAAATCATTGGTCGCCACGCCCTTAACACTGCCGTCGGACTTGAACAGAACTTCGCTGGCAGCAAAGCCGGGGTACACCTCGACGCCAATCTCCTCCGCACGCTCACCAAGCCATTTTGTAAACTCGTTCAAGCTGACAATGTAGTTTCCGTGGTTGTGCATCTGCGGCGGGGTAGGCACGGGGATCGCCATGTTCTTGGTCAGGAAGCGCATGCTGTCGTTGCCTGCAGGGGTCGCTCCGGTAAAGTGGTTTTCGTTGCTCTCGTCGAGCCAGTCGGGGATGAGTTCGTTGATGGCCGTCGGCTGGATCACGGCGCCCGAGAGGATGTGCGCACCGAGCTCGCCGGCCTTTTCAAGGAGCAGCACGCGGAAATCCTCGTTGCCCGCCTCGTTGGCCAGCTGCTTGAGCCGGATGGCAGCCGAAAGGCCCGCAGGCCCGCCACCGACGATACACACGTCGACTTCATCGCTCTCACGCTCAATGCTCGCCGGATCGAAGGCCTCGTCGACATCGGCATAGGGGCGGGCCCGAGTCGTGGACAAGGCCCTTGCGGTGACTCGTGCTGTAAGCGAGGTGCTATATGTCGCGCGAACATCGGTCCTGCGCTGTAACCGACCGGGCGCGGCCGAGGACAGACATCTGATGGTGCGGGCCTGTTGGAGTCGTGTTGTCGGCGTTGGGGCGGGGGCTGCGGCGGCTCTCCGACAGAGGCCGGTTGTGAGGCGTGCCGAGGCCGACATCGTCGCTTGCACGCCTGGGAAGAGAAAAAAAAGAGAGGGATTAGCTGCCCCGCGGCAGAGGGGCAGAGCGTAGGAAAGGGATCTGCAAAAACAGTCAATTGCCCTCACAGCCCACTCTTCAGCAGCAATATCGCAAGTGTCGAAACCCCCGAAGTATTATGACTCCCTTTTTCTCCAGGTTGGAGTTTCCCGCGGACGCCGTTTCTTTCTCGGGACAATGACGTTTCCACCCACGAAAGGCCCTCCAATTGACTTTTTGGCATTTGAAGGCCGGTCTGTGCGCTTTCGGAAGGGACCCCAGCGACCAAAAAGAGGGTCCAGCTTACCCGAAGAAAGCCGAGCTCGGCGCGGCCAGTCAAGTCAAAATGGGAACTTTTGCTCCACCATGTTTCGGCCCCAAACTCACGACCCTCCGCCGCCTGCGGATGGAGGGAATCCCCATGGGGTATCGTCACCCGGTCAAGGTGGCAACTCCGGCTTAGTACGGATACTGTGCTATCTTTCCGAAAACGAAGAGGGGTAAGAACGACGACGGTCATATGAAGCTCACATCTATCAGTGTGTAATGTGGCTCATGGGTCACGCTCACAGGTCATGTATTGTGCTAGTTTGAAACAGCCATATTAAGCCAGTCCTAGAGCTTTGCATTCAGCGTTTCCCCTAGACGGCCTAGATAGTCGAGACACCGCTCCCCGCTCTAAGTCAGGCCCCGGCCCGTCAAAACCCGCCCCGACACCAACGGCTCATTGCCGTTCTGATTCTGGTCCGGGATGCGATAGCGTGCGTTGCTCTGCTGCTTCTTGACCATGGCCCAAAAGTCGTAACCTTGGTCGTCGCGCCCCGCCATCTGCGCCTCCCTCTGTCGCCTCTTCTTATCCTCCCTCCGCTTCTTCTTAGCCTGCTTCCTCGCCTCCGACTCGAGCATGCCCTTGAACCCCTTCCACGTGCTCTTGGCGCCCCTATATGTCACCTTGAAGATTCCCTGCACGCGCCAGTTGAAGGCGGCCACCAGCGAGATGATGATCAAGAAGACGGATGCGGGCAATGAGATGGCACCAATCTCCTTGATGCTGGGTATGTCCTCGTCCTGCCACTCGATCGTGTTCATGCCAAACAGGCCGGTAAAGAAGGTCAGGGGCAGGAAGATGACGGTGAAGGTCGTGAAGATCATGGTCGACAGGTTCTGGCTGGACGCCAGTTCAGCTTGCAGACGGGACCAGCGGACCTCGTCAACCTGCGCCTGGCGCTGCACCATCTCGAGCATCTTCTCATACTGTAGAATACGTCAGCCATTGGTTTCAAAGCAGGCGTTGGCTAAACCCGACTTACATCGTTTCGCGTCGTGTCTACCCTCTTGAGCATCTCGGCAGTCTGCTGCTTGTAGTCGTCCAGATACTCAAGCGCCTCATTCAGGTAATCCTGGCCATTCTTGGTAATGTCTCGGAACTCCCTGCTCATGTATATCTCCTTCATTTGGTTGATTGTCGACTCTTGTATGTCAAAGAGCTTTTGCAGCGTCGTCAACTCGTCCTCCAGATCGCGGAGCTCCAGGAGAGCCGACGTGTTTTCCCTATTTTCACGCTCCGACCTTTCCAGCTCGCGTTTGTGGCGTTTTTTGATTGCTGCCGGGCTCTCCCCCTCGGTGTCTGAATCATAGTCCTCATCCTCTTCAGTTTCCAAGTCGAAAGCGTGCATCCGGAACTGCTTCATGTTCAACGTCATCCGTTCCGCCTACGGCGCTGGTGAGCAACTGTCTCCAAAAAAAAAAAAAGTTATCCCTGTTGGGGAATACATACCAACATCCCAATTGCCTCATCAAAGATGCGGAATATCTCGAGGTCGGGATGGGAAGATCGATCGAGAAAGACGGTCACGGCGTGCCACACAATCAGTGCTGCAAGGTCGAGGGTATTCTCGGTTCTTCCCGTAAGGTCCCCGTTGAGCTCGTTATAGACACTATTCCGCAGGTCTGCCTGCTGGAACAGTGTCCCCTCTACAGGAGACGACTCCCGCTTAGGGAAGAAGGTGGTTAAAGTGGCTACTCCAAAGTAAGCATCTTCAGCTCAACATGCGATCCATCATTGGACTTACTCATGTCGATAGACCACAGCCACAACTGATCAACCATGAGAACATAACCGTTCTTGAGATCAGGCTCGGTATCAGCCTCGAAATCCACGCTGGAGCCGCCATAGTTGCTGGCGTCATATCCTTTTACCGATAGCGAGGAGCTTCTGGAGCCGTTGTTGGGTGACCTCCTAAACTGCATTGGCGCATCCTTCTTCGTAAGCTTGTACAGCATTTGGTCGTCGTCCCGAGATTTGGTATCGTGGAGCGAGTGGTGGCCAAACTGATCCAGAGTCCGTCGGGAATTCAGAGGCGGATCATAGCCAATGTACTCCCACATCACTTTGAGTTCGAGAGACTCCAAGTCAGCAACCTTCTTGGGGACGGGCTTCGCCCTTCCATGAGCCCGGCGCTCTTCCACTAGTTTCCGGCGGTCGATCATGCTGCGATACGTGTCGAAATGGAGGTAAGGGAGGTAGAGATAGAGGCAGCTGGGTGTATTACTGCGCAACGCCGGGCCAAACAAGGGCGAAGGGATCCTCGGCGAACTGAGACGGTCTGCAGCTGAGAGGTATCTGCACATGGGTTTAAGGTATGCAGGCTGCGACTCCGAATTGCGATTTTGGATCTGCTTTGATACCCAGTTATCATAGTCGAAAAGCCTCGTGAAGTCCCGTCCTTGGGTCTTTGCTAGTGTAGCAAAAATATCCTGTCCAGCCTGGTCAGTATCGCGACACCGGGACCATAAAGCGATGAATCATTTCGTACCTTGACCCAGACTGGGTTGTTGAACGGCAGGTGAACCCACATGAACTTCCTCTGCGTCGGATTGGGCCGGGAGAAGCCAGCCACGGTCGTAAGCTCATGTTCCTTTATATACTCTTCCGCCTGCTGCTTGGCCAGGTCCATAGCTTGCGGGCCGTCTCCAGTAAGATTACTGGTAAATGGAAGAGCTGAATCGGACATGGTGGTGCTAACGCTGGCAATACTTTCGGGGCTTGAAGGGCGGAATGTTGTTGGTTCCGACTGAGCTGGTACCCTCAGAAGCGGTGGCCTCTCGCGAGGGCTTGTCACGACGATTTCCGGTGAAAGGGTCGCGCCAGTGCTCTGCGACGACTCGGTCGTGGAGATTCCGAGGCTGTCTTCCTGATTTAGAGGTCCCCTAGGGACGCGGTCTCTGCCGCCTTTGCCCCGACGGCCCCGTCGTTTATTAGTGTAGAGCCGTTCCGACAAGCATCTCTCGGGCCCTTTTGCGAGGTAATCCTTAAATGGGTACTTGGTAGAATAGAGGCGGATGATAGAGGCGCTCTCCCCGCCCGGATGCTGGGAAGGAGATCGGGCCGTTACCGCATCTGGGTCCTCGTAAAACCCAATGATCTCGACGTTGACGTGGGATTTGAGATGCAACGGTGTGTGAGCGTATTTGTGGCTGAGCTCCGC
Source organism: Trichocladium uniseriatum (assembly GCA_017139535.1). Lineage (NCBI taxonomy): Eukaryota > Fungi > Ascomycota > Sordariomycetes > Sordariales > Chaetomiaceae > Trichocladium > Trichocladium uniseriatum. Next base: position 264,958 of record WOUO01000032.1, on the reverse strand, counting down.
CGCTTTGACGACAGCAGCCCCAAAATCTGCGAGGTATGAGGCCAAGATGCCCTTATTACTTGGCCCAAATGAGGCGAGGTGGGCGTGGTCACTGTCGACTGCGTACACGTCTTCCTGCCAGACGTCTAGCAAGGCCGACTTGACCGAAACAAGGGGGGCGCCGAACTGCACTTCACTGGAAAGACCGGCACCAGCGCCCGAGAGTGATGACTCCTGGGTCTCGTAAAAGGACCAAAGACGAAGTTCGCTCGCAATATCGACAAACTCGTCGTGCAGGGTGATGAGCTGCGGGGTGTTGACACGAATTTCGTTGGTCAGGGATTTGGGCAAGGTTGCCTCCAAGCGAAGGAGTTCTTGGATGCTCTCCTTGAGGTTGGACATGGACATGTAACTCGATCCCCGGTGAGGGGCACCTTGGTGTGTCAGTCCCGGGGTAGTCCCATGTCATTGTGGTAGACGAAGTAGCTTACCGAAAAAAGCCACACCATGGCAACTTTCCATAATCTCCGTATAATCAGAAGGCCGGCTGGCCTCGACTAGCGCTCTTTTGACAACTAAGCCGCCGATACTATGAGCGAGGAAAAATAGGGGCCGCCATTGCTGTGTGGATGGGAAAGGTTAGTATGAGGCGGCGGCGCATAGACGAGCAATGTACGAATACACCTACAGCTCCTCTACGCATCTGTTGTACCTGGTTCAACAGATCTTTTGAGAGTGATTCTAGGGTCATCCCATCCTCCAGCGCCCGGTGTTTGTAGAGCAAGACCCTCCCGATGCTAACATGACTACGCAAGTCCCTCGTAACCCATGGACTGGGCCTGCGAAGTGAGCTACGCGATTCAATGTCGGACGGGATGCTGTAATCGCTGTCGAGCCCGAGATGGTAGGTCCAAGTCTGTAGCGGATCAGCGCCGGGGCAGGGGACGGCGATGATATCGACCGAAGTCTCATTGTGGCCTGAGCCGCCGACATCACCATCAATAACCACAAAGCCCGAGTTGGACGACGCTGTTTCCGCACCCGGCTCCTGCCCTACATCCTTGGCGCCCTTCTCGTTTTCTTCCGGTTGTTTACCGTTCCCATTCCCAAGATCCCTTCCTTCAACGGCCGTAAAATCTTTAACTTCGGTCGGCGCTGGAGTAATGACGAGTTCTTCTTGATCGGTCTTCTCCACGAGGACTGCCTCCGCCTTTTCAGTGTTGGGGTTTTGGTTGCTGTCTCGCTCCATGCCGTTCGCTGTCTCGGGTGCCTAGAAAGAGCTGGCAAGTCCCACAGACAACTTCAAGGGCCGAACAAAACTGGCAATGATGCGGGAAATTTCAGTAAAAAAAAGAACATTCGCAATTCTGCCAAGATCAGTCAGGCTGTTGAAGCGGAACGCGGTCAGATGCACGCGACTGCATCCCGTGCTACCAACCAAGGCTGGGCAGGGTCTTTTCGCCGCCCCCCAGGTTTGGGGCTGGTGGTTGCGGTGAGAGAGATCGCCATTGGTTCTGGCGCGAGCCCTGCAGGAGGATGGGGTGCGCTAGCAATCAAAGGAGCAGTTGAGAAACGCCTGTGACGGGGCGGGTGTGCGGGTCAATCCGACTCTGACCGGCAGCCTGGCCACGCCGAGCCGCATTGCCGTTGAGGGTGCGCAGACATTGGGCAATCGAAAATAGGTTTGCATCTTTTCACTTGAAGCTTGGTGTGTTGTTGGTCTTGCGACATGTTCAGGTGGAAGGGGAAAATACGAAGTACGAAGTCAGCAGTGCGAGTTGCCCCTGGGGGCAAAAGGCGATCATCTGCAACGGGAGTGGCCCGGGTGGCTCCAGCCTTGCAACGTCCTTGGGATCCCAGAACGGAGAACGAAACAAAACAGAAAATGAAAACAAGGAATAGATAGATCCAAATGTTGCCGTCTTGCAAAGACGACGGCGGGAGTTGAGGTCACGAAAAACTGAAAATAACACGAATAAGAGGGCCACACGTCGATGTAAATAAAGATAGTTATCCGTATTCATGAGGAGAAACAGTTCAAGGCATGGATCCCTTCGAGTGCTGAGAACAAGAGGCAGGAAACAGTTCAACCGCTGGAAGGCCCTGGCAACTTGCGCTGGCAAGAATGGAGCAAGGGCAATTGCGAAACACTGGAGGTGGTCCGTGCATTTGACTGCCCCATCCCCAAGGCAGCAAGCCCTGGCTCTAAAGTCGTCCAGCAACAACGAAACCAAGGCTCGCTCAGCACGGACCCCAAGCCAGCCGAGCTCCAGCGACCCATTTCTTTCCGTCAACCTCACACGCCGAAAAAAGCACTTCCCGCACCTGCCCTCCCCAAACGACCAATCCATCAAGAATCGTGACTTATCGCCCGCTGAGTCGCGTACGGTCTGTCCGACAGCTCTGCCAGCCTCGTCCCGCTGTGAAACCGCTCTGCGCCGATAACCTGACCGCCCGGACGCCGCCTTTCCCGACCCACCAAGTTGGGAGTCGACCACCGTCTCGCGCCTCGTGCATCCCCCCTCCCAAAAGAGAAAGGAAGTGGCTCTGTCCGGCACGGGATAGCAGCATCGACCTTCCTGTCCCTCGGCGCCCTGGTAATCCATGGTCCCTCAACCCAGACCGGGAACATTCTCGCCAAACCCAACAGCGCAGCCCATCTACACTGGCATCGCCCATTCTCCCCATCCCTCTCACGCCGGTGCGCTGAGTGCGGCTGCCAGCCCCAGTACCAGCAGCCCCACCGGGTCAAGCTCCCTCTCCAAGATTGCAGTCGCCCAGGTCTACTTGCTTCTGAGCACCATCAAGGAGGACAAAGACGATCCTCGAAAGTGGGAGTCACAGACCGAATCTCTGCGGAAGGTAATGTGTCTTTCCTGCAAGCTCCCCACCCCCTGCGCCGGCCTACTGACATTGGCCTGTGCCCTACCCCAGCTGATCGATGAACACGGCATGGATGTGTTTACAAGATACTTTGCGCGACTGGTGGCCGCGAATGCCTCCCAGATATTCCCCGGCCTCAATAGGCCTGTAGCAAGCGCGGGGAACCATCATCTCCTCGTCGCCGAGATGCGGAAGCTACCCCGCGAGTTCCCCCAAGCTAGAAAGATTGCAGAGTCCATCGAGACCGGCACAGAGGATATTTTCCGCGATTTCGACCTCTCCGGCTTTATGGAGCATTTCCAACTCGACGCCCTCGAGAAGACGCTGCTGGCCCTAGCATTCAAGCTTGGGTCCAGGACTGATCTGAAGACTAAAGGTGAGCTAGCATAAACCCCTGTGACACTCGCCATGCAGAAGCTAGCGGTACGTGTTGCTGACATTGCCCGCCGCTCTCTTCTTTAGCCGATGCCATTCTATCCACAAACTTCCCGACCTTTGTTAATATCTTGAGCCGGGCAAATGGAGAGCATGGTGACCTCGTACCCGATTTCATCGCCGAGCTTATCGACCGCTTCATCCAAGTCCACCCTCCGAACTTCAATGCCGCCGCAAAACGGGAATTGGAACACAAGGTGCAACTCCGATACGCCCAATCGCCCGACGCCAAGCCACCCCCCTCGCAGGTGCTCGCTGCGCTTGACCTCGTGCGCCTGCTCGCCGACAAGCCGCCCAATGCGCTTGCTCTATATATCCACCGGACCGGGCCGTCCTTTACAGTGGACGAAGAGAGCTGCACGAACTACCTCCAAAGTCGGCCACCTAATATTCACCTGAGCGAGGAGCAAGTGTCAGCGGCTCTGATGTACACAACCATCAGCCAGACCCCACATCACAACCCTTCCGTCCTCGTGACCGCCCTTAGGCGCATTCTTCCCGACGGTTTCCGGTGGCAGGACGTAGTATCGTACTTTGACCACAGCGGGGCCCGCGTCACGTCGGCCCAGTTCCTTCGCCTGTACAACGCCCTGGTGCCGATAGCCCGCGAGGGCAGCGAGAGGTTCAATATCCAGCGCTTGTGGGGCGGGGAATGGGAGAATCCCGAGACGCAGCTCTCCTTCATCTGCGCCTTCGCATCACTCAAGCCAGAGCAGTTGGACGCCACCACCATCCCGGGCCTAAGACAGACGTTTACGGTAGAGGAATACGCCCAGTCGCCCCAGCCGATCCGAGAAACAGCAGCCTACGCCGTGCAGCATCCGCTGGTATCCGAGGCCGCCCTTTCGGCCGTGTTCAACGTCGCGCTCCACTCGACGCATGCCTCGCAGAGCACTGAAGCCAGGCGTCTGTTCCAAGACGTCGTCATACCGAACCTCGCCATATTCGTCGTCTCGGCCTTCGGAGTACCCAAACCCTGGCCGGTCATGGCGGGGGAGACGTTAGTGTCCCTCTTCGATGGCTTCCTGGCTAGGTCTCCCGAGTCCGACTTCGTGATGGACAGCCTCTGGAGGAGGGATAAGGAGTGGGTCAAGCAGCGGCTCATAGAGGCACACGTCCTGAAGCCCATCTGTTTACCGCTCATATTCGAGCACGCGGTTCGGCAGAATTGGCTTGACGAGTTCGTCTACCTCCCCAACGGGTTCGGACTTGACTTGACTGCCCTAGCGCATGCCGAAGGATACCTCGACTTGCAGCAATGGGCGCGAAGGAACGCCGACCGAAGCACCGAGATGGCAAGGGCGCTCCTCCAGTTCCTGATGATCAAGGCAAACTTTGAACTGGGGTACCAGCGCCCTCCGGAAGGCCAGCCGCCTGTCAAGGCAAGCACAACTCTGCAGGTCCGGACGGTCCACGCACTGCTTCAGATCCTAGAGGAGTTCTTGCCCAAGACACCGGTACACGAGTTGATTGTAGTCCAACGGACTTGCATCACAATGTATCCGAGGCTCATCAACTACGGAGAGGGTTTTGACGATATTATCGACGCCAACGGACGCGATGGCAACGCTCTGCCGCCAGCCGCCAACGCCAAGATGGAAGAGCACTACAAAAAGATGTATGGCGACGAGATTCAGGTCCGCAGTGTGGTTGAGATTCTGGAGCGGTACAAGCGTTCTCGTGACCCTCTAGACCAGGACATCTTTGCATGCATGATTCACGGCCTCTTTGACGAGTATGCACACTATGTCGACTATCCTCTCGAAGCGTTGGCGACGACGGCGGTACTGTTTGGTGGCATAATATCCCACAAGCTCATCTCCGATCTCCCCCTCCAGATCGGTCTGGGAATGATCCTGGAAGCGGTCAGAGACCATCACCCGGACGAGTCGATGTACAAGTTTGGCTTGCAGGCTCTCATGCAGCTCTTTGGTCGCTTCCGCGAGTGGCCCGGCTTTTGCTCACAGCTTCTCCAGATTCCGGGCCTTCAGGGAACCGAGGCGTGGAAGAAGGCAGAAGAAGTGGTTCGCGAGCACGAAGAGGAGGTTGCGCGCTCTCGCAACGGTGGTGGCGGCATACCTCATTCGGGAATCCTGGGTAACGACAGCAAACTGACCAACGGCAACCTCGAGGACGGTGTGGCACCGGAGCAGCACCCGCCCCCCTTCGCCTCGGTGAACGTGGATCCGCCTCCGCTTGGGGTTGCTTATGAGGACCCGAGCGAAGAAGCCCAGGGGAAAATCCAGTTCGTGCTCAACAATCTTACCGACTCGACGCTACAGACAATGTTCCGAGACATACGGGAGATGATGGAAGCCAAGCATCAGCAGTGGTTCGCCAGCCACCTGGTTGAAGAGCGGGCCAAAATGCAGCCCAACTATCACCACGTCTATCTTGAGCTCGTCAAGCAATTCGAGGACAAGGCGCTGTGGGCAGAAGTCTTGAGGGAGACGTACATAAGCGTCTCGCGCATGCTGAACTCCGAGTTAACCATGCAGAACTCAACCGAAAGGACTCACCTCAAGAATCTTGGAGGCTGGCTTGGGCTCTTGACCCTCGCCCGCGACAAGCCCATCAAGCAGAAGAATATCGCCTTCAAGCAGCTCCTTATCGAAGCACACGATACCAAGCGCCTGATCGTCGTCATTCCTTTTGTTTGCAAGGTCCTGACCACAGGCGCCTCCTCAAATGTCTTCACGCCCCCTAATCCTTGGTTGATGGATATCATTCACCTCTTGATTGAGCTCTATCACAACGCAGGCTTGAAACTCAACCTCAAATTCGAGATTGAGGTTCTTTGCAAGGGCCTCAACCTGGATCACAACACCATCGAGCCGTCCGGGGAGATTCTTAACAGGGTCCCCGTCGAGGAGGTGGGCGACATCCTGGTGCCAGAAGCTCTCGAGAATTTCGAGAGCCTGTCCCTGAACGGAATACCCGGCGTCAACACTACCCTCTCGGCTCATCCTGCCCTCGCGATTCCCGATCTGGGCCCGAGCCTTTCGGTTCCCCAGACCGAGGTCGTCAGTGCTGCCAAGCTGCACGAAATTGTCCGCCAGGCTTTGACACGGGCGCTCCAGGACATCATCCAGCCTGTCGTCGACCGTTCCGTCACCATCGCCGCGATTTCGACACACCAAATGGTCCGGAAGGATTTTGCTACCGAACCAGATGAGAACCGTGTGAGGACAGCGGCGATCAACATGGTCAAGTCAACGGCCGGTAGCCTGGCGCTCGTCACATCAAAGGAGCCGCTGCGGGCCAACTTTGCCAACTACTTACGTAACCTTTCCACGGATCTCCCTCAGGGTCTACCCGAGGGCATCATCATGCTCTGTGTCAACTCGAATCTCGATCTCGCTTCGAGCGTGATTGAGAAGTCTGCCGAGGAGCGTGCCATCCCCGAGATTGAGGACTTGATCGAAGGTGAGCTCGAGGCTCGACGCCGCCACAGGCTCCAGCGGCCTTCTGAGCCCTACATCGACCACGGCCTAAGTCGCTGGGCGATGACGATTCCCCACCCGTACAAGCTGCAGCCAAATCTCGCCGGCCTCAATGCTGAGCAGATGGCTATCTACGACGATTTCGCCCGGCAATCGAGGGCAAATGCTGTGGCTACCCCCTCGCACGTCCCTTCTGCGTCGGATGCCCGGTCAATCACAAATGAGGTCCTCGGTGATCAATACAACGCCGTCACCAACATGCCGACGCCCGCCGAGACCCCGTCAATGCCCCATCTCAACGTGCAGCTCCAGCACTATCCTCAAGCTCACGTCGGAGTGGCGAATGGCCGGCAGGCGGGGATCAATCAGATCGATTCTCGGACCGTTGCCGAGCGAGTCAACAAGCTCTTGGAGCAGTTGTCGGACGCGGCTACCAACGCCTCCGAAGAACACTTCAGCGACCTTCCCCGGTCTCATCCGGTCTTGGATCTCATCGATGCTCTCATCCAACTCATCATCAAGACCCAGCAGACGTCGGAAGAGTTTGCCGCATACGCTGCGAACCAAATCGCGCAGCTCCTGTTCCGCCAGCCTGAAGGCACTCTGGTACTCGAGAGCCTGGTTCACGTCCTCGAGACCCTTCGCAAGATTGCGGGACCTGTGATCAGCGAACAGATCCGCCAGCTATTCCACCAGCAACCGGGGCAGATGTTCCTCAGCCTTCCCCTCATTGCCGCCTTGCTCGGAACTGACCTAGTCGAGTGGAGAAGCATTGATGCGGCGATGGCCAAGGCCCTGCAGCAGCGGAAAGAGGGATCCATTGACTTCCTTGAGCAGCTGATGGATCTCACGCTCCTAAACGACAGCCCTCTTGCGCTCTTTACCGACTTTGTACGGAGCCTGGAGGAGGCGTGGTCATGGATTACCGAGGACCCAGATATCCCGGCTGGCGCGCGCTTCAAGTCCAAGGTGCTGGCGACACCGCCGGAATTCCCTGCTAATTGGACCAAGGAGGAAATCGCTGCCGTCCAGCTGGACCAGATGGACTACGTCTTTGATGAGTGGACCCATCTCTGCAACAACCACCTTGCCACGGAAAAGTCATCCATGATTTTCGTGCAGCAGATGCACTCGCGCCGCGTGGTTAGCAACAGGGAAGACTTCTTTATTTTCACTCGCCGAGCCCTCGACAGGTCCGTTGACCGCTACGACCAGAACATCCAGTCTGGCGGGAGCGTGACGGAAAGCTTCCAGGCGATTGAGGCTTTGGTCAAAATGATCATCATCTTTGTCAAGTCTCACCAAGACAACGAGGACAAAGGCCAGTCTTCCGGAGTGGCGTTTCTGGATTCGATCCTTTCCCTGGGTGTGTTGGTGCTAAACAATCATCACGTCAGCCGGGGGGAGAACTTCTGCCAACCGGTGTTCTTCCGGTTGTTCGCTCTCCTACTTCACGAGGTGGCGGACCTGTCGGGGCATCTCCCGGAGAGCGAGCACGAGCAAATCATCTTGAAGTTCGCGGCGCGTCTCTACGATCTGCGGCCGAGCATCTACCCTGGATTCGTCTACGCGTGGGCAGAGCTCGTGGCGCACCGCAGCTTCCTGCCCGTGATCCTCCAGCTGCCTAGCGAGTCAGGCCGGGCGCCATTTACAAAGCTCGTCACCCAGTTCCTTTCGTACTTGGGCGAGCTGCTCAAGCCCCTGAACGTTTCGGCTCTGGCAAAGGACATGTACCACGCCGTACTGAAGCTCCTCGTCGTTCTCCACCACGACTTCCCCGACTACGTGGCTGCCAACCATGTGCAGCTGTGCCAGTACCTACCGCCGCACACGACACAGCTCATCAATGTGATTCTTGCAGCAACCCCGTCTGCCTTCACCAAGCAGGCCGATCCCTTCCAGCCTGGACTCAAGGTGGACCGGATTTCGGACATGAAGGAAGCACCGGTCACTGCTTTTGATTCTGCCGGCCTGCTGCGCGAGATTGGTCTGCTGGACATCTTGGAACAGGCGTTGCAGAACGGTCCATCTGAAGACGCCATCGCTCAGATCAACCACGCGATCAACAAGGTCGATGAAGAAGCTACTACCTTTGGCTTCGTCCCCGTTGGTGTGAATCGTCGGGTCATCGATGCGGTGGTGGCACAGTTCGCCCACTTTGCCGTCAACCGCGCAGCCTCCAGGAGCGATTCTGCAGTGTTCGTGCCCGGCGCTTCAGACGTCAAGACGCTACACATGCTCGTTGTGGAAGTGTCTCCAGAGGCCAGGTACTACCTGCTGAGCAGCATGGTCAACGAGCTCCGGTTCGCCAATGCGTCCACCAATTACTTCAGCCACGCCATCCTCGAGGTCTTTGGGCACGACATGTCGGATCCCGAGGAGATGGATATCCGCGAGCAGATTGCGCGTGTCTTGTTTGAGCGGGTCGTGGGCTACTGGCCGCAGCCGTGGGGCGTCATGATCACCACGCTCGAGCTGCTCAAGAACGACAAGTATCATTTCTTTGAACTGCCGTTTGTCAAGGCAACTCCAGAGGTATGTCTACAGCTCCTTGTGGGTTATCCGAATCGGGCTAATTATTTGTGATAGGTTGCCGATCGGTTCGCGGCTTTTCTGCGACCAGCGGCGGTGTAAAGCGACAAACAGCTCACCAAGGCTTGTCAGCAGTACATGACCTTTGATGATTTCGGGACAACTTCACCTCGGCCAAGCGAGGTGACGGTGATTAGAGCATAGGTTCGGAGCATCATGATAATACCCCGAATATAACATTTCTAGCAGCCTTCGGCAGATGACGGGGTCATGGATATGAAGGATGGCTGAGCGTTGTATGTTATGGTGCACTTTGTTTGTGTTTCTCCCACGCGCGTTTAGATGACATATCATGGATCATGGGACGGCGTTGGGCATTGGTCAGGTAGAGAAACAACATTTTTTGGGGGCTGTGGACTCGGGAAAATGGTCTTGGACGCATGGCAGGGCTGTGAAGTCATGGAGCTCCCTCACGTTTAGCTAGGCCCACGCCCTGGTTTGGCGGTGTGGGTTTGTACTTGTATTGTTATTTTAGTGGTGTGGAATGCGATGGCGATGTTGTTATTTGACTTTCCTGGTGACTTGGCTTGATCAAACGTGCCATATCTCGACTCCTGTCCCTCTCGGTGTTCAACGCAACACAAGTTCCAGCTTGTTACTCCCCCCATTACACAGTATCAAGTGCACGAGACTTGAGAGAGTAAGGGCACATATATCTAAAACTGAGCAATCGACGGCCAGTTATTACGTAGATTATATGTAGTGAACCGTGGATGCGATGAAGGGAATGCAGCATGTGTTGTCTCATGCCAACTGCAAGTCGGCAGCAGTGTAAGCCCAACGTGACACGACGTTATGTATTGCTCCCGAGATATTGATCGATCGTCTGCTTCTTACTCTATACCAAGTATATGTACATATTAGAGCATATACCTGGCCGTAGCTATCTGTGAGGGGAAGAAGCGTGTTAGATGAACAAACATACCACAGGGAGGGATGATTGTTTCAGAATTAGAATGTAAACGGGTTGAGCACGGGGTCCAACATTCCCCAAACCTGACCTCGAAGACGTCGACAGCCTCCCACTTACCAACTCATATTAACAAGTTTGTTACAAGGTATTGGTAATTACGAAGTATCTTCTTAGACACTTTGTTCCCTGTCTCGCAAAACTGGTTGACTTACTTTCTTTTTTTATTTCTTGTTTCCTTCTTTTCCCCTTTTATTTTTATTTTGGCGACTTGAAATTTTCGGCAGTCCCATGAATCCATGTACCTTACACGCAGCACTGTCGATAGAACTCTTGCTGCCAAATTCTTTTGTTCCAGGCACATTTCCTTTTTGTTTCATGCCAACTCAACCCAGCATTCCTATCGACCTCAATCCCCAACCTTTGCAACTTGCCGACCTGTCGCCAACACCCAACCCGGGGCCTTCTCTAGTTGCTATGTATCATTTCCTCTTTCAATTATACCGACACAGCATCTTCCCATGCCGTGATTAAATTCCCGCCTACTATTCGCAGTTTCCACGCTAGCCGTCGCCGAGCCTATTCCTAGACGTGCCGTGAGCGGAGAAAAAGAGCCTTTCTTGGATGTATGAACGACACCATCTGCTTTCTTGACACTTCCATTCCACTTGGGGTACTTATGCTACCCAGAGTGTATTAGAGTAGCTACCTGTGTGTTTGCTGAATTCGAGACTTTGGGAGGACGTTGCATATCTGCGACGACCAGACTTGGTGGCGATGTTTTGACAGTCGAGGATTGGAGTTGGTCGGGGTAGGTGGCATGGGGACGTCTGAAGACCGACTTCCACGCGTCGATTGGCGCTTTATTGTGAGTTGTAATGTGGGCGCGGAGAGAGGTTTTGTCAGCTTGCTTGGAGCACAGCTAGTCAGAGGTGGCGTCTGGTTTGAAGCACCAGCGAGTAGCTCGTATGTTGAAGTTCAATTTTCTCCTACCTCCAGGCTTGTTTCTATGAATGTCATGATGCAGATCCGAGTGGACCTGACACTCAAGAATTAACCACTCGGTACTTCACGGCGAGGCTCTTGACCAAAAAGCTTCTACTACAGTGCCCTTCGGTAGAACCCTCTGCCACCATGTTTGTATCTAGGTATAATCAGACCAACCGGCCTCTGTTGATGCCAATGGTGCTTCTAAGTTTTCAAGCTGACTACCCTTGATGACCGGCAGAGGTACTTAATGCGTGTTCAAACAGGCTCTACTGCAATACAGTATTATTCAACCACCCTAGTCGAGTAGCGTTCCCAACACATTTCGATGTTTGAATCAAGTTATATTACGGCGTGGCTTTTATTGTCATACCTACTCTAGACCAGCTGCGTAGGGGCTTCCACCGCCGCCTTCAACTTCAAAGTTGACCTTTAACAATGATGTAAGCATATTGTATGCCCGCCTCGGAGCTACGGGTTGTCTCTATACTTGTCGCCGCATTTACTGGCTGAGGATATTCTCTCCTTGGCGTAGTTTGATGCCAAGGTTTAGCTTAGCAGAGCCTCAACTCGGTAAAGAGAGGTGTGAAACACGGACCAGCCGAGTAAAAGGCGGGACAACGGCGGAAACTCAGCCTGGCCCACCCCTCGGACCACAGGGAGGCATCCGGTTCCGGCAGCCCACGACACGCGTCAGGTCTAGAACACGCTCTACGAAACACGGATCGTGATGTGCGGGCCGGACAGCGTGTCGCCGGTGTGATTGGGATCCGCCCGGAGACTTTGCTCAGGGTCCTCAATGCATGTGAGTTCCAATGGGTTCAGACCGCCCATTTTCATCGTGATATTTATTTGTCTGTCTTATTCCTCCGTCTGTGTCCAGGGAAACAAACAACCCCTGCTGGGGCGGTGAGTGAGTCGGTGGAGAAACAGCCTCGGGACGTCGGGGTCCAAGGGTCGAACGGGAAGGCAAGCCCACGACGAAATCCGAAATCCACTTCTCTGACGAGCGCCCACCCGGGCCCCGTCAAGCGATGCCTGTTGTTTACACGGAGGACGGAGGAGCGAGAGCGAGGGTAAAAGAACGCACTCGCTTGACTCGCTACCGATGTTTTTTTTTCTGTTTTCCAGCGCTGTCTGCGGCTGTGTCTCGTGGGCCTCGACGTCGATAAACAGATCCCGAGAGGTTGTCTCATCTGTCATTGTGGAGGTCCTGATGTCAGTGATTGTCTGAGCGCTGCATCAGTCCGAGATCGAAAGGCCCGGGATGACGACCTCGATCTTCCTGTCCGTTTGCCCCGACCCCTTTTGCAACTGCTTCGATTGGCTGTTGGGAACTTGACGGGACAGAATCGGAGGGCTGCCGTTTGTCAGAAAAATTAATGTGGAACCGTGCATGTGGGTGTCCGCCCAGCTGAGCGGCATGCGCGTTGCAGGTTTTGTCGCATGCTTGCTTTCCTTCCGCTGCTTGCTCGTCAAATCTTTGCGTCGTCCTTTGCATGGGGGTCTGTGCATCGTGCACCGGCCAGCCACACAGATCGGGAGTTGTGACTCCACAATTGGATCCATACCGCCTTTTGCATCCATCCCTGGCATGAGTGCCGTCTGTGGTTGGCTCCCGTTGTCTCCAACTCTTGGCTCCCGGGGCCCTTCGCATCGAAGGCCGTCGCCCCTTCCATAATGGATCCCAAAACACGCCAACCCACGCCCCCCCAAACGGCAAAAAAAAAAGTGACGGCAGTTCCCTGGGTCCCTCCATCCCCATCCGCCATCTCCCCCCCATTTCCGAACCCTCCGTCCACTGTTGTCTTCCTCGCTCATCTTCCTGCTCGTCTCTTTTGGTTGAGTGGTTTCCCGTCGTTCCCAACTGATTTGTTTTCCATCCTTGGTATTCTGTACTCTTGTGGAGGGCGTTTCTGTTGGGCTTGGGACCTTCACGGGCGCGAACGTGCAATTGTGTTTGGCACCGCTTAAACACCCCGGAAGTTGTTGGCGATCCATCTCCCCGTCACGACGCCACAAGACCGAGCATAGCATAGCAAGGAACCTGGGACCCGTCTCATCTCCCGCAAATCAGTCGCATCTTGTGTTCTTTTATTTGCTCCCGCACCCGCCCAACCCCTCCCCGAGCAGCCATGCGTCCGTATAATACCCGTCACAAGACGCTGTCGCTGCACTCGCTGGGCATCCACGTCCCCGGGTCTAACGCTTCCCGCGCCGCCACTGCGAACCGGTCTTCTTCCAGCAGCGCTTCCCCAGTCTCCATGGCTTCACCGGCCTCGCTTTCAAAAGACAACCAGCCGCCGGCAAAAAAGCAGAAACGCGCGTACAGCGAGTCTTCGGACGATACGCCCGCGCTCGGGCGCCTGTCTAAGAAGCGCGACGATGCACCCCTCAAGTACGACAACACACCGCCACCATCACCGCCCGCCGAGCGCCCCTCCATTGAAATGAGCGAAGACGACGACAGTGTTCCCAAGACAATTGACCTGGAGGGGATCAATGACGAGATTGTCGAGGCGGTCATCATCCAGCTTCAGAATACGGGCAACCGACCTCATTTGGTCAAGGAGCTCGCGGCCGTCTTGATGCAGCAGCTCAAGATCGTTCAACAGTGGGTTCCTTCCTAGCGGCTTCGAGTCGTCGTTACCTTACTCATGTGCGTTGTTGGCTTACACGTCCTTCTTTGCAGGTCCGCGAATCCGTGCGCCATCATTTCCTCGCGGCTAGCGACCTACCTAAAACGATCGGGCTGGTCGGCGCTCGCCCCGTGCCCGCTCGCCAAAGAGCTCGAGTCGGTCCATCCGCGCCGCACCTACTTCTACCTGACGACGTGCCCGCACCAGCCGATCCCAGACCCCGCCCAGGCGGCGTCGCTCAGCCTTCTCGCACATAGCCGCGGCATCATCTCGCCAAGCCCATCGAGCGCCGACTCAGTTTCGGCTGACGAGTCCGACATGGAAAGGCGGCGCGAGCTTAGCCCGAGTCCGGAGGTCGACTTGTCGAGCCCCGAGTTTGACGACATGGACGACGACTTTGCCATGCCCAGCACGCCGATTGGCTCCTTCTCCCGCGGCTTTTACATGCCGCCGCAATTGGCGCACGCGGGGTCGGGACGCAACAACCGTGCCGCGTCGCCACCTCTGGAGAAGGACGAGAAGGAGTTCACACAGACGGCCGACGGGCTGCAGAAGCGGAAACTCAATGACGACTTGCTGTCGTCGAGTAACGCGGCGTCCGAGCAGACGACGAGCATGGATCTCGAAAGGGACGAGGGCTCGCTGTTTGGGGGCGCGTCCGCTGGCGGCATGAGCATACCGTCCATGTCGTTTGTGTCCAGTCCAGCCATCCGTCCGTCGACCATGTCCCTCAATTTTGGAAGGAAAGACGAGATGGACAGCTGGCCCAAGTTTGAGGGCATGCTGGAGTGGGACCGCAGTCCCGAGAACATTGAGCTCGACGAGCTTGATGGGCTCTTGAACGATTACTGAGCCAGGCCTGTTTATTTTTTATGGCCTTGGCGCGGTCTTGTCTTTTCAGGGGCCTGAGGGAGCCGCTGCAGGTTCCCTTGGCGCTTCTGGAGACGAAGGTGGGCCGGGTGGTGCCGGCAGCCTGCGATGTGTTTCCTTAATGATCCCCTTTCCTTATTCTTGTTCTCATAATCATCACTCTGCGGGTTTTCTATCGGGGTTCCAATAAGGCCGGGCCATCCCATAGACGAGGCTAGGTTCACGGCGTTTATGACTTAGCTGATATGGGTTGCGATTGGCGTTTATGGAGGGCGAGGAGGGGCGGCGGGCGGCACTCGCGTTGCTATTTTTTACGTTGTGCGGCTTTCTCGATCTTCCATCTTGTTTCCGGTTTGGTTTCTTGTCTCTCCCCTCGCTGAATTTGTTAGACAAAACAGGTGGCTTGGGTGCTATGGGGGTGGATCCCCGGACTGGGAAAAGGCAACAAAAAGTCGGAGAGGCAGGGCAGGAGAAAAGAAGAAGAAGCAGGAAGACGGCCTGGAAATGGCCTCGGTCGATGGGGATTCGGCACCTGTACTTGTATTACTAGACCCCGCGCTGTTCTGCTCTGCTCACTTGTTATGGTTGGCTAGGGGTGATACCTAGACCTAGAGAGTCGGCGGACGGTTGGTTCCTTAGCGATGGCGCCCAGATGGACGGTAGACGGGAGTTTGTCTAGACTCCGTTTCTGTTGGGTCGGCTTCGGTGTACCAAGATGAGTGGCGGGTTCGGAGAGAATAGAATCAGTCTCCAATCAATGAGTGGTACACAATTAACAAGATGAATGTCTATACACCAACACAGATGCATGACGGCTTGTTCACTTCCATATTTAACAACATCTCGGCACACAGTCCCTCATCTTTACATAATATACAGTTACACCTATGCCTTCTCACTCCCCGCCCCCGCCCCCGCCCGTTGGCTCTTGACTCTCAACTCAACCAGCAGCGTCGTGCCAAACTGGAAACGCCCCGGCCGCTCCAGCGCCACCACCTCGAGCCCCGGGACGGCCTGCGCCGCCTCGCGCACGAGCTGCTCAATATCCCGGTTCCACCAGCACCCATATTTTTCAAAGTGCCGCGGAGCGTACTCGTCCAGCAAGTTGTTGGTCCACCCGTACCAGCCACGCCCGTGCTCCAACAGGATGATGCGG
This sequence comes from Trichocladium uniseriatum, assembly GCA_017139535.1. Taxonomy (NCBI): domain Eukaryota; kingdom Fungi; phylum Ascomycota; class Sordariomycetes; order Sordariales; family Chaetomiaceae; genus Trichocladium; species Trichocladium uniseriatum. Next base: position 249,064 of record WOUO01000032.1, on the reverse strand, counting down.
CCCGTGTCGGGCTGCAGCTTACCAGCCATATTCGCGAGCAGCCTTGCCGGGTCCGCGACGCTGCACAGGCCAAACGTCTGGATGATGGTGTCGTATTTGGAAGACTCCGGTGGGGGCGCGGGCAGGCCGCGGACCGCATCCTCCAGCACCAGCCTTACCCGCCCGTCCAGCGCGTCGACAACCACTATCTCCTCCTCACCGTTCCCGTCCTCTCCTCCCAGCCGCGGCATCGCCTCGGCCCGCCGCTTCCGCATCACCCGCTTCAGCCCGGGCACCGCCTCCCGTACCCGGTCTCGCGCTACCCCGACCATCTCCCCGGACACGTCCACCCCGGTGAAACTGAGCACCTCCCCCTCGAGACTGCCCACTGTCCCCATCCCCTCCTGCGCCTTCTGCTCCCGCACCGTCATCCCGCTCGCCTGATGCCGCTGCAGCAATTTCGCCATGCGCTCGCGCTCGCGCTGCGCCCGCGCGGCGTCGCTCTCGGGAGTAGAAGGCTGGGACGCCGCGACCACCTCGGTCCAGTCGTAGTAGGCCAGATTGCGGCCCGTGCCGACGGCGACTTCGAGGACGTGGCCCCGCGCGCGGGCGGCGAGGGCCTTGCGGAGCGAGGTGATACCCGTGAGGCGCTCGGGCAGGTTGAGGCCGGCGTCGAAGGAGAGGGCGGAGAGGTGGGCGGTTGTGGGGGAGGTGGTGTCGAGGGTGGAGGGGAGGCCTGTGGGGGGGCAGGTGCAGGGGTTGGGGGGCAGGGAGGGGGTGGTGGAAGGGGAAGGGGTGGGATTGGGATTGGGATTGGGTTTGTCACTGTCCTTGTCTTGGCGGAGGGATGAGGTTATTACGAGGGAGATGTAGAAGCCCATGCCGAGGGCCAAGAAGCCCGCGCCGACGAGGGGCCATTTGCGTTGTTGGAAGACGGTGTCGACGGACTGGGGGGTTGAGTTGGGGTTGGAGGATCGTGGTGATGGTCGGGGCGGTGGTGGTGGTGGTGGTGATCTGGTGGGTTTTTGGGGTTTCGGGGCGTGTTGAGACCGTAACCTAATTGTCTGGCTCTGAGATGAGGAGGCGGCCGGTTTTGATGCTTGTAGTCTGGCTGAGAGCGTGAAGGGTCGAGGGTGTTGAATGTGAGCACAGCTCAACTGCCGGAGCTGTGCCCTTGGTGGTATCCTGAAACGGGCGGCCATGGTGCTTGCTGATGGTGTCACCTCAGAATCATTTCAGATGGTTCCCCAATAGCTGTGCTGAGCTCAATTCCCTTCCTGAATCGAGGCTGTCCTGAGCTTGATAAACTCGGCTTTAACAAATTGAGTGAAAGGTGAGCTCCTGGACCAATCTAAGCTTTCTCAAGGGGATTACGTAAGTCCAATTGGAGCCGTCAAAGTCCACTTTGGCCCACTGTTGCCTGCCCGCGGTGTGCCAAGCAGGAACACGGATTCGCTTCCAACACGCCGGGTTCATCACCATTTCAACCTTCAACCTCGGGTCCGGACCGGAGAATCCATTGAGCTTGTAACACGGCGCTAATCATCTAAGAAACAAAACAACACGCATACACAAACGGCAACCCGATGGCAACACAACAGGACTTGCAGGAGCTCCTCCGGCTGCTGACAGTCGGGCGGAAGACGCCAATGATGCAAGCCATGACACAGATCAAGGCCCTCCAGGCTGCCGACCTGCGAAGGTAAGCCGTTCAGTGAGCAGTCCGGACAGCCAGACTCCGGCTCATGCCCGGCCACAGCATCAGGCAAATCGCCGAGGCGCCCCTCGAAACGGTGCAATCCGCTCTCAAGGATGACAAGGCCGCCAAACTGCTGCAAAACGCCTGCAAAGCTGCCCTCAAGCGCGCCGCAGCTACACCTGCCGCCGGCGACAAGCGCGGCGCTCCGGGTTTAGCTACGCCGCAGGCAAAGCGGACCAAGACCGAGCTGTTCAAGAACGGCCCGACCGAAATGACACCCCAGGAGCTGGAGCGCTCACTCGAGCTGCCGCTGTGTATGGACGAGGAGCGCATCGCCAAGACAGTCATACAGACGAACAGGGCGCCGCTGGTCCTTGCTTTTGCCGTTGAGCTCCTGCGCCATACGATGCCCGAGCAGCCGCTTTCGAGCCGCCTCAGCTTGGGACAGGCCGTGGTTAGTGCTAACTCGAGGTCAAAGGCTGTCAGTCTCGGACTGAGCAAGGGGCCGAGTGCGGATGAGGAGGGGTGGGGCGAAGGGCAGCCGCGGGTGAAGGTTATGGGGAGGGAGATTGCGGTGCTCAAGAGGGGAGGGTACGAGTGGCGGGGAGAGGAGGCGGTGGGTGAGCCGGAGGGCGGGCCGAAGGGCGAGGACGAAGCTACAAAACCAGGGAGCTCAGTCTCTGAGACCCAAATCTCTGAGACCCAAATCTCTGAGACCCAAATCTCTGAGACCCAAATCTCTGAGACCCAAATCTCTGAGACCCAAATCTCTGAGACCCAAATCTCTGAGACCCAAATCTCTGAGACCCAGGCTGAGACACAGGCTGAGACACAGACTCAAACCTCCTCCACAACCGCAACCGCTACCCAACCCGCTACCCAACCCGCCTGGTCAACCAGCCCCCCCGTCACCCTCAAAGACTCAACCTTCATCGCCCGCGCCCGCCCGATAACCAACCCCTCCCAACGCGCCTCCCTCATCCAATCCCTCCTAACCACCCACCCCAACCTCCAAACTGCCACCCACAACGCCTGGGCCTACCGCCTCAAACCCCCTTCCTCAGACGCCCACCCCCTCGCCCGCGTCCGCGAAGCGTCCTTTGACGACGGCGAAACCGGCTGCGGCGACCTGATGCTGCGCGTGATGCGCGACGCGGGCGCCGTCGACACGCTCGTCGTGCTGACGCGCTGGTTCGGCGGCACCATGCTGGGTCCCGACAGGTGGCGGCTGATGCGCAACTGTGTGTCGGGCGCGTTGGCGGAGCGGTTGCGGAGGACGGGCGTGGAGAGTTCGGTTGGGGGGGAGGCGGTTTGGGGGTTGGATTTGGAGGGAGAGAGGGCGAGGGTTGCGGCGGGTGGTGGTGGTGGGAATGGGAAGTATGAGAGTGGTATGGGAGGGATTGGGGGGATGCGGGTGCATGCGCCGGCGCAGGCGAGGAATTATTTACTGAGGAGTTTTGGGAGTGCACCGGAGGAGTCTACTGCTGCTACTTCTACTACGGCTACCGGGAAGGGCCCTAAAAAGCCCAAGGCACAGAAGGTGGTTGAGGCGGAAAAGGAAGAAAATTTAGGGCTGCTCCTCGGGGCGCTGAGGATCGTGTTTGATAGCTGGGCTGATCATCTCGGCGCTGCTGAGCTGGACAGGAGGGCATGGTCGTGGTACGTTGCGGTGAGGCCTGAAGTGGGGAGCGGGCAGGCTGGCTGGGGTGCGAAGGGGTTGGTCCAGCTGAGCGATGTCCTGAAGTTGAAGAGGCCGGCGCATAAATGAACATTTGGGTGTTTGGCCGATGTCGAATCCAGGCGCTGATAGGTGGTAGGAATTTGTGGGGTGCTGCATGCAACCTTGCGACATGCAGCTGGGCGGCGAGGCGAGCAATGTTGCCCTGGCAACCACCAGCCCCGAGCTCAGCACCAGGGAATGTCAACAACGTGCACCCGCCTGCGACCAGGAAATGCCATTGAATCGACACACTGTGCCACGTTCTGCCTACTTTTTTACAACATCCCAACTTTTTGAAGTTCCACCATCTATTCTGCGCTCTGTGACCGCAGTGTTTTCTTTGTCGCTGGCGATTGCGCATATTCTCGCGACAACATCAGGATAATCCTTTTGCGCACAGAGAGGGGGCGCATTATTTTTCTTGCCTCGATCATCGCTGTCTGTGCAGTGCCCGCGCTGGGCAAATCCTAGGCCAACCCCGGCTCCGCTCTTGCTCCGTCAGGCGAAAGCGCAATGCCGGCCGCTACAGCCGACGCACCGGCCGTCGCCCTTTCCTGTATGATGAACGACCTATATCGTGTTGACTATTGACTCTTTTGCTAATCATGTTGCCGCCTGAAATGCAGTCGCCAACAATTTCTGGGGCAAGGACGATGCCGGTGTGTCGCCGCTCCTCGAGCGCATGCACTATGCGAAGCAGACGTGCGATGAGCTGCGTTCATTCTATAGCGGTAAGCATGGACGGAGGGTACTCAGTCGTAATCGATCGCATTGCATGCTGACTTGCCTTCCACAGCCCGCGCATCCATAGAGGACGAATATGCACGAAAGCTCCTGTCACTGTCGCGCAAGTCGCTGGGGTCGCAGGAGATGGGCACCCTCAAGACATCGCTCGACACAGTCCGCGGCGAGGTGGAGTCTATGGCCAAGCAGCACCAAGGAGTTGCAGCCCAGATGAAGAGCGAGCTTGAGGAGCCGCTGGCCGCCTTTGCCGGGGCCATGAAGGAGCGCCGCAAGATTGTGCAGAACACGGTCGAGCGCCTGCTCAAGACCAAGGTGCAGCAGACACAGGCCGTCAACAAGGTGAGTGCCGGACTCGAATAAGGAGAACGGTATGATGCTAACAGGCCAGACACGCGATCGCTATGAGCAGGAATGCCTCAAGATCAAGGGCTACCTCGCCCAGGGCCACATGGTCATGGGCCAAGAGGAGCGCAAGAACAAGGCCAAGCTGGAAAAGACGCAGATCAGCCTGGCCACGTCCAACACGGAATACGAAGCAGCAGTCAAGGCCCTCGAGGAGACGACCGCGCGCTGGAACAGGGAGTGGAAGGCGGCCGCCGACAAGTTCCAAGACCTGGAGGAGGAGCGCCTCGATTTCACAAAGAGCAGTCTGTGGACCTTTGCCAACATTGCGTCGACCGTCTGCGTCAGCGACGACTCGTCGTGCGAAAAGATCCGCCTGTCGCTCGAGGGCATGGAGGTGGAGAAGGACATTGTCCACTTTATCAAGGAGAGGGGGACGGGCCAGGAGATTCCCGATGCGCCCAAGTACATCAACTTTTGCCGCGGGGATGTCGATACACAGTCGGAAGCGTCAGAAGACGACACATACTCGGTCGCCCAGTTCCCGAGGAGCATAAACCCCGCGTTCCGCTCCTCATCACCCCAGCCGTCGACATTCGAATCGCACCACGACCCGAACTCGGCATTGGCACGAGACCTCGGCCACGGCGATCCACCCACACCACAGGGCAGAGACGCGGCCGCATCTCAAAAGTTCCCAGTCATTCCAACACAGGATAATCAGCGGGCGAAGAAAGAGAAGAAAGAGGCCCCGAGGGGCTACCAACCTCCTCGGGCGTCAAACCTGGAGTACGACCCCAACGAGTTCGCCCCTGTTCCCCACGAACCGTACCCGATGGATGGCATGACGATGCTGTGTAGGCCCACAGCCTCGGACTTGAGCACTGCGCCGTCGACGTCGTCTGCGCGACCATCTAGCAGAGATTCGCATAGCGAGACGTCCTTCTCCAGCCAAGAGCCGCTGCAGCAGCAGTCCGTAGCGCCCGTCGTCAAGCAAGAGCAGCAGCAGCCCCCTTCTTCAGCCTCTCCCGACAAGAAGGTTCTTAAGAAGAAGAGTGGGTTCTTCCAGAACCACAGCCCCTTCCGCCGGAAGAGCCAAAAGGAGATTGCGGCACCCAGCAGAAACACATGGCAGCATTCGAACCAGAGCCGTCCCCAGCTCGCCGCGGCCCCTAAGGACAACCACCAGATCATCGCGCCGGAGCGCAGCGTCAGCCCGGACCCGATTGCAGCCAACGCCAGCCTCGCCCTCAACATCGGGCAGAACGTATTCCCAGTCGAGACTCCCGACCGGCAGAAGCAGGCCCCCGCAGCGTCTACCCCCGAAGACGACCCCATCGCCATGGCCCTGGCTGAGCTTAAGGGCGTCACCAAGAATTCGTCGATGCGCATGTCAGCAGACCACTACCACGGCATCTCCACCCCGGCGCCCGGCACCAGCCCGGCACACTCGCATTCGCGCTCCGTCCCGGTGGCTGGGAGCAACAACAGTGTCGTCGCCGCCGGCATGCGCGGCACACCACCGCCCTCGTACGACCAGCAAATCCAGGTCCAGCGCCTCGGCGTGCCCCCGCCCGCATGCACCTCCAAGGCCATGAAGGAGGCCTCGCAAAAGTACCAGCAGCAGACCCGCAGCCTCTTCACCGCCGAGCGCCCCAGCTCAGGCGGCTATGGCAGCCGCCCCGGCACCCGCGGAGGCGGCGGTGGCGGCAGCATTGACCTCCCCCGCGCCGTTTCCCCCGGGCCCCAGCGCGCTGTCTCCCCGCGCCCGGGCTCCTCTGCCAGGGCAAGCCCGCACTACGGTTCTCAACAGCAACAGCAACAACAGCGGCAGCAGCAGCAACAGCAACAAGAGCAGCAGCGCCGGTCTGTCTCCCCCGCTCCTTACGGCGGCAGCCAGCGTGGCTCAGTCTCGCAGCTGAGCATGACGCCCAAGCGCGGCTCCGAATCGCAGTACTACGGTGGTGGCGGTGGTGGTAGCTACCGCGGTGGCGGCTCGCCCATGTCGATGAACCATGACACTAGCAGTAATAACAACAGCATGGCGCGGGCGGCATCGCCCGCTTCATACACCTCCCGCGGAAGAAGCGACATTGCGCGCGCCGCGTCTCCGGCCTCATACACCTCCCGCCGCGACGACTATCGCCCTGGTAGTAGCATGGGCAGTACCATGGGTGACGCGAACATGGCGGTGCAGCTTGCGCCTGTTAACGGTGGTGGTGGTGGCGGCGGTGGAGGGTCCGATTATGGCGGGTCGATGCGCGGACGGCATGGCCGGTCGAATACGGCGACGAGTATGCGGGGGATGAGTCTGTATGAGGGGGCTGGACCGGTGCAGCCTGCGGGGAGCGGGAGAGTGAGGAGTAAGAGTGTGGTTGCGGCGGACGGGGCGAGGTTTACGAGGGAGGGGAGGCCGATTTTGCATTTTGGTATGTCCTCTCCTTTTTTTGGGATCCTTGATTTGAAGAGGGATTGATGCTAACATGATGGGAAACAATAGCTCGCGCGCTGTACATGTACCAGGCTGCGATACCTGAAGAGCTCGGATTTGCCAAGGGTGATGTCCTGGCGATCTTGAGGCACCAGGACGATGGCTGGTGGGAGGCCACGGGCCAGGCTGGGAATGGCATGAGTGGGCTGGTCCCGAGCAACTATTTGCAGCCGTGTTAGTGTTGCCTAGGAGAGGGGTGAGATGGTGTGGTTGAGGGTTGGAGCAGTGGTGGATATAATTCTGTTGGTGATAGTGTTTTGTCTTTGGGGGACTGATTCTTGTAGGGATTTTTGCCGGTTGCGGTACTTGCTTGTGAAGCGTGCGAGCCTTTGTATTTTATTTCATTTTTGATTTTGACGGAATTTATGAACTGATTTGACTTTTGATACTTTGTTCGTTCTTGCCTTTGTTTCTCTCCCTGTGTCGTCTTCTACAGTTCCTTCTCGGCCAGGGGCGAGTTGAGGTCTCATTGCCTCGGGAAAGAGCATGCCAAGACATGACATCACTCCATGGGACCTGCAGCTCCCCACATCAACGGCCAGAGCTCTGGAGCTCGGCAGGTTCATCCCTCATCCCTGCGATTCCTCAGCCTTAAAACATTCGACCCGAGGTACTTCGTACACCTCCGCCAATACAAGGCGGCTCCGACAAAGATGCTATGAGATAGATCTGTTTACTAGTCCACACGTCGGCTACTCTTATTTCTTTTTTTATTCCAATAAACTAATCTTCGCGCGCCATCATGGACCAGCTCTACCACGACCCGCCAGACAACAGGCGGCCAGGCGGCCTCGTACGCAGCCTTGTCACTAGTAGGACAATGCAGAAGGCGGTGATAGGAACGACTCTGGTTGTCCTGGCGGCGACATTGCTCTACGTCCCGGCTGTGTTTGGCTATTTCTACTTTTATTACAAGTATCTCCCGGACCAGGTGACGATGGTCCCAGTGCACTTGCAATATGGGTGTGTTTTTCCTTTGGAAGCTTTGCTCCTGGTCATATTGGTACTGACACAGTTTGCTTAGCTTCGGCCCCAACCCCTTTGGCATCGCGTCCCTCGCACCACCCGCCCAGCTCCGCGACCGCCAGCCCTACGACATCACCGTCTCGCTCACCCTCCCGCGCTCCCCCACAAACCTCGATCGCGGAAACTTTATGATAGCACTCCACCTTCTTTCTCCCTCCCCTTCCGCGCCAAACACACAAACACAGCTCCCTTACATCACCCCCACCCCGGCCCCCGCCCTGGACGCCAAACCCCTTGCATCCCTCGACCTCGCACTCCAACCAACCCGCCTCGACATGCCCGCCTTTCTCGCCGCACACACTATCCTTCACACCTCGACCCGCCCCGCCATTATCCCTTACGTCGACCCCCTCGCCTCGTCTGTCTCACGCGTGCTCCTCCTCCTCTACCACCTCCTCTTCCCGCGCACCGCAGGCACAGTGCACCTCGCCGTGCCCATGGCTGAGCAACTCGCCCTGACTTTCCCCTCGTCGACGTCGCCGGGGAGTTTGTTGCTTGAAGTGCAGGCTGGACAGGGGATTCAGGTGTATGAGGCGAGCGTGACGTTTACGGCCAAGTTGAGGGGTCTGAGGTGGTTTATGTACCGGTGGAGGGGGACCGCGTTTGTGTTGCTCTCCGGGGGGTTTTGGTTGGCGGAGGTGGGGGTTATGATGGTGTTTGCGTTGGTGATTAGCTTGTTGAGCGGGTGGAGACCTGGGACGGGTGGGAAGGGGAGGGAGGATGAGTGGTTGGATGAGGGTGGGAGTGGGGATGGGGATGGTGGGAGTGGTGATGGATTTGAGGGGAGGAAGATAATGTCAGGTGATGAGTGGTTGGCTATGGCTGACGTGTCGTCGTCTCCTTCTTCTGTTAAGAGAGAGGAAGGGTCCTCTGCTAAGAGAGAAGAAAGGTCTTCTGTTAAGAGAGAGGAAGGGGAGGGGTCGGTCAGGGCGGAGATGTCTGGCGCGGGGGGAAATGCTAAGGGCAAGAGGGCCGAGTCGGAGGCTAAGAGGCCGACTAAGGCTGAGGAGGAACGGCAAGGAGAGGAAGAAGGACATGGAGAGGAGGAAGGGCAATGGCAGGAGGTAAAGAAAAAAAAGAAAAAGGTCAAGAAGGAGGAAGAACAAGAGGCGTTGTCAAAGCTGCCCGGGTTTGGAGCCGAGCAGAGCAGCGAGGCCGATGAGGGCGACTACGAAGCCGAGGACGAGGCTGGGAATGGCAGCAAGGATTCAGGGGTTGGCACCAGTTACAGTGGAGGGGCGAGTAAAAAGGGCGCCCGGAAGAGGAATGTTTCGGGACGCAGGTCATCACATTGAGCAGGGGCTTGGGCCCCTTGGTGTTTTGGCGTTTAGACTATGGATAACTCAGCGATGCTCTTTATTGTGTACAAGTACTTCATAACGGTGGTTGGTTTGGTCGGATTGGTTGAGTAGAGTCACTTGTTCAACAATGTTTCGGTAATCGTAATCGTACCGCGGGTGCTCCCGTGTTTCTTTAACTCGAGATTACGCCAAGCTCTTGAATATAGACTGACAGCTAACTTCTGGTGGTGCAAAGTGCATTTAGCCCAGTATCAGAATACGAAAGATTACTCTGACAAAGAGGAATATCGGGTCCAATGACCCAAACCCTTGCAAAGCGTGCCTGACATTGCAGATCTCTCCATCTGGGGTTCACCCTCCATTCAGGCACACGGTGCCTGATGCCAGCTCAGAGGGGCACTGTGCTGTCGTTTGTTTGACGAGAAGTTTCTCGAGTCCACTTGTTGGCCAACGCCAAAAGGTGCCAGGGATCCACTTGGTTTAATACCGACCAAGCAGTGGCCCGTGCACAATGGCCCGCTGAGCTGCGTCAATCGTCACCTCCTCCCCAACATCATCTCGCTGCAACTCAGCTCAGCCTCGGATTTCGATTGACATCGTCCCAATCTTGCCAGCTCGACAGACAGCCGCCAGCTGGGCAATTAGCTGGCTCATCTCGCCAACATTCGAAGACCCAGTCAATAGTTACACTTTGGTCGCCCGGGGCTGACCCAGGCCGCCTTGTGGTTTGCAGGCCCAACCCCTCTTAAATCTGAATCTCGTGCCAACGCAGAACTGGAACCCCGTCCGGCCCCTGCTCAACCCGCACCGGCCCCATCTCTCGGCATCCCGTGCACCTTCGTCTTTTTGAACTCGACCTGACCAGACCGACTCTGCTTCACAAATCGCTGTAACAAAAAAACCCCTCGGCTGGCTGCACGAGTCACTGCACATCCACCCGTCACTGTCACAAAGGAAACGAGTCTAGCATTGACACACACACTAACACTGTTCCTCTTCTGTTCATTGCTCGGCCCAGCTCTCGCCTTCCTCCCCTCCACCTTTTCCCTCGATCGAGACGACCTCAACAGAATTCTTGCATTTCGACGCTCTCAACAAAGAGCATAAGCCACCTCCAACCGTTGACAAACAAGACCGCCCCGCCACTTCGTCGACGCGCGGGGTAGTAGACCGACTGCAGCTGCATACAGTGGGGTCCCCAAGGTCGCTGCACAACCCACCGCCATCATGCCCTGCTTCAAGGGCATCGCGGTGAGCATCCATTCCACTGGTGCCCCGCTGCCCGAATACGGCATTCAGAAACAGTCGCGCGTCTCGCGCATCAACTCGTACATCCCCGTCCCCCAGCCGCAGGTGAGCGGCGGCACCAACAAGGCCGAGCCCGCAAAGTTCGCCATCTCCATCACACTGCTCACTCCCGGCCTCGCGATACCTTACTCGACACCCCGGCCGACACCGACCAACCCGTTGCCGAAGCCCCAGCTGGTCGGGCCCCTGCCTTCCAGCACCGGTGAGCGGGGCAAGTACCATGGCGTCGTCAGCCCGTACATCCCGATAACTCCTAGCGAGAACGAGACCATTGCCGCCTACATCTATTTTGACGGAAGAGCAAAGGAAGAAGTGGCCACGCTGCTGCGCCCCGGCGAGGAAACCTGGGTCAACAGTAGATGGGTCCAAGTGCCCGAATCCGAGGGCGGCGGTCTGGCCGAACGCGAGTTTCTGTTCCGCGAGGTCGGCTTGGAGCGCTGGCTAAACGGCCTCGACCTCAAGGGGCACGATGCTGCGGAGAAACTGGAGCGCCGGAGGCAGAAATTCGAGAAGCGTAGGAGACGGCAAAAGGCGCTCAACGAAGGGGACCCGACCATGGATATCGAGGGCTCGAGCCGCCCGGGAGGTACTTTGCGGTACGGCGCCGACGAGCGCTCTCCCGTCGAGGAGGTCTTTGATGAAGACTCCCTGTCGTCCTCTGACGACGACGAGCCTCCTGAGGCGACCGGCCAGATCAAGATTGCCATGTTCCGCGTTATTGCCTCGGGCGAAGTCAAGAAGGGGGAGTACTCGCCCCAGTTCGACGCGCACGACGATTCTTCCGAGGACGACAAGGGTGACGCCAACGGAATCGATGCCGACGTCGAGCATACTACCAGTTTTGCAAAGCCCAAGACTCTCGACCCCAAGACTATTAGCACACAGACTGTTACTGGCATCGACGGGCCCGACAAGCCGTACGCCGTCTTTACATTTTTCTACCGCGGCGACCGTAAGTATCCTTGGTTAGAACCACTAACCGCGCCCTTGCTAAGCCAGCTGCAGGTCAACTCCAGAAAATGGGTATCATGCCCCAGGACAAGCCCCAGGCAACCTCGCCAGCCATGAAGCGCCGGTCAGGCCAGCTCGACTTTTCGAAGCTCGGCCCGCTCAAGACCAGCGGCACCGTGGGTTTCTCGACGTTCCGGGACAGGGACAGCCAGCCGACGAGCAGGAGGAAGGCGCGCAAGAGCAATGGAGCCGCGGGTAGCAGCGCCATGGACGCGGATAGCGACGATGATGACGATGACGACGACAGCGGCGCGATCCTGAGCAAGATGGAGGACACGGACACTAAGTATGACAAGTCCAAGCTTGGGCCCGAAGACGCAAAGTTTACCGGCGAACTCGCCGATGGCGTGAATCGCATTCGAGTATGTTTTCCCCTCCTATCTCCCTCAAACCTTGACCTCCAAAAATTAATTTCTTGTTTCACCTATTAGCTCAAGCGTGCACACTCAGCCGACCCGGATAGCGCCTCGAGCCCACGCAAGTCACCCAGCACCGGCGCCGCAACCCCACCCGAGAAACAGCCTTCTATTGCCTCCGCAGCCGCGGGTATCTTTGGTGGCAAGGGTCTGCCCGACGATAGTGCTGTCATTGGAAGCCCGCTGAAGAAGGCCCGGCCGAGCCTTGGCGGCGATGCCGGCGTCAACGTAGACGTTGGCGCAGCTGTGGCCGCGGCCGCGGCTGGTTTTCCGGGGAGTAGTCCCGGGGGTGGTTTTCTTGGCTCCTCAGCGCTCGGCGATGTACTCGCCAAGGCTCAGGCTGCTCAGGCAGGGCAGGATAAAAAGGGGGTTGAGGAGGCGGTGAAGATGGAGGAGGAGGAGCTGTGAAGAACGAAAGAATTGGAGGAAGTGTGTGTTACTGTGTGTCTGTTGTTGTTGGGTAGGCAAATACTGGGGACGGGCCGGGACCGAGCGAGCCCCTTCACATGAGCGGGTATTCTTTCTCTGTGTCTTGGTTTGTCGCCGCCATTGCCGGCGTTTGGGGGATGCGTTGACCACCGGTCTCTCTTCAGGAGGGGAATGGCAACGTCAAATACGTCTAGATCTCCACGCTTTTGCCTATTTATACGGGACTTGCGTATTGTCTTTTTGGTACGGAGGCGAAGTCGGCTGGTTTTCTCCCATTATGGTTGGTTGGTTCATAGGAAGGTGTCGAGGTAGATAAATGGTTGGTGAAGTGAGAAGACCAGAAGAGGATGGCGCGCTATGGTCCAGGCTCCTGGCCTGATAGCCCGGAGATGGATAGGGAGCGGCGTTGTGAGGTGGTTAGTTCTTTTTAGATGCCCCAATGGCTCAAGGAATACAAAATAGTTGGGCAAAGGGGCGTTCTTGGCGACGCTAGTCTTGCTCGGAATTATTCCTCTGAGGCTGGTCCCGTCTTCATCCTACTCGTAGTCATACACGTGTATCGTGCAGCTCCGTGTCGATCCATCTCTATCCTCGAGTCGATCCCGAGAGGCGGCGCCCGTCTCCCATCCTTGTCTAGCTCCGAGCCGATCTTGAGACGCTGTTCTCTCCTTGCTGTCCGAGTAACTTGAAGGAAAACCAGGTATATATACAGCTTCACCCCCCAACTTCTAGCCCAAGGAACCATCAACCTTTCTCCAGTTTTCCCTAACACGATACACCCTATACCATGCACTTCATCAAGCACCTCGCTGCCCTCGCTGCCCTCGCTGGCCTCCTCACTCTCACCACCGCCGCCGAGGCCAACTGCACAGTCTTCTCTGACTACGCCTGCAGTGACCAGTACCAAGACTTGACCGTCAATGAAGGGGAATCCCGATGTTTCGAGATGCCCGGCATGGGTTCGATTGACTGCCAAGGCACCAACCTTCGGTAAGTCGATCCCGATCTACTGATCGCCGTGAGTCCGTGACTGCACCTGAACTCCTGCTGCCCCCTCCTGCCCGCCGTATCATTAGCACCTGCCGGGTGACCATCTTTCGCGAACGACGCTGCAGTGGTCTCCCGTTGGCCTTCGCATTCCCCGACGGAGGCTGCGTGGGCAACCAGGACAGGTACAGGTCGGTCCTGATTGACTGCGGCGACCCGTCAAGGGTAGTCAATGTCCCTTGAGGGTTCAACACGCAAAAGTTGGGAAGCGGGACAGAGTCACGGTGGGAGCGGGGTTGTTCATGTTAGATAAAACTTGTATTAATCATAAATGAGCTACGTGAGGGCAAAGCGGCAAGGAGCAGAGGTTGTCCAGTAAACAATGATGACCGCCTCCGAAGAAACTGGCCCAATGTAGGACAAACCCGCCCAAAGCCGATGCCCAATGCCAATACCCACTGCCTAATGCAAGAGATTGAGTCACCTATTCAATGGTCAGCGTCTGTGATACCACATGTGTCTACTGACTGGTTTGAAAATGGAGTTGCAAGAGGGAAAATCAGACTGTTGAGCTTGATATTTTGATTGGATCAACATGGAAAATTCAGTTGGCCGTTCTTAATGGAAGATTGTGTCATCATTGCAAGAGAGCGTGAATAGCAAAAAGAAAGAGGGTCTTAATTTACCTGAGCAGTTGTGGCAAAAAGCAATTGTCTGTCGACAACCGCGGCCAGCGCGGTGGTGTTGTCGAGAAAAAGAAGAGGAAAGAGGAAGAATTTGTTTGGAAGCTGCAACTTTTATTTATCGTGCAGCGAAATCGGGTTCTGGCCCACCCGCAGGCTTGCCTGCCTCGAGCGTGCCTGAGGCTGAAATTAACCCCACCATGCGTTTTGCGGGCCCCGCTCTGTTGTTCTGTGGCCTGCTTGGGTACCGATCGCAAACTTCCATGCAAATCCGCCAACCCACCACACCCAAGCATCTCCCCGTCTGAGAACAAGAGCCGAGTTCGCTTCTGAGCCGAGTGCATTACTACCTTCTTTTCCTCCAGCGATACACCGCGAGAATCAGTCAAGATGGCCACCGGTGAGTGATCTCTTGCATCATATTTCTTTCCCCGCCGAGCTGAGCGCAAATCGGACCGCCGAGGGGTTGCCTGTTTACCCCGCGATCCCGTCATCCCTTCATCCCGCACCTGGTTGCAGTCGCGATTTTTTTGCTAACACCGTCCAAAACAGACTTCCAGGGAATTGCGAGTGAGTGAAATCCAAGGGCGCACGTCGAAAGAGGCTCCTTGATCGCGAGCCCCCCATACTTTCTGAAACAGCAACCCTAACGTTGGGCTTTTCTTATCTTGCCCCGCCTGGCAGAGCAGTTTGTTGAGCATTACTATGCGACCTTCGATGCCGACCGCAAGAACCTGGCCGGTCTCTACGTACGCAAAGAACACCTCCGACAAGATTATTAAGAGCAGAAAAGAAGGCTGACGCGGCTGATGCCAACAGCGGGAGAACTCGATGCTGACGTTCGAGGGCGCCCAACAACTCGGCGCTGCCAGCATTGCGGAGAAGCTTGTGGTAAGGCGCCAATTGCTTATGAGGTGGTACAGAAGATTTGGTTAGAATAGCTGACCCTTCTCTCGCAGAGCCTCCCGTTCCAGAAGGTCAAGCACCAGCACGGCGAGCCCGATGCGCAGCCCACCCCCAACGGCGGCATCGTCATCCTCGTCACCGGCCAGCTCCTCGTGCGTTCACCCCCAGCCTCGATCGCGTCGTCAATGCCGATCGTCGGATGTTTGATTTGTTTGCTGACACGGTGGTATACAGGTCGATGACGAGCAGCGCCCCCTGGGCTACTCGCAGGCTTTCCAGCTCTGCCAGGACCCTGCCGGCCAATGGTTCGTCTTCAACGACATCTTCAGGCTGGTCCTTCTTTAAGCCGCAGACTGCCAGCTGCGCAGCCGGCCTGGGCGTGTGGCGTGCTTCGCTTCGATTAGACGGAGTTGAGGAATCTCAAGCACTCTAGGGCTGGTAAGGATGGCGAAAGGTGGAGGAATTCTGGCGCCTTGCTTTGTTTCTCAGGAGCAGGAAAGGGGTTTCCAGCGCGCGCAGAGTTGGGGGATGGGATACGGCAATTGTGGTTTTTGACAAATTAAGTAGCTTGGGTTAATATCAGACGAAGCTTCTGAACAATGTAGGGGGGTTGTCAGTTCGTGTTGCCGCGCGAGTGATGTGTCGTTGCCTTTTGACTGCCCAGTTGCTCCGCCGGATCGCCGCGTAACCCCCAGTACGTCAGCAGATCCCATCGGTTCTGGAACTCATCCGATAACATAGCTGCCTGTTGGCGGCGCCATGTGTTAAGTATGTATAATTTCTTCGCGGCGTAAACTCGGCGGACTGGTCCATTGCAAAGTTGCCAGGCCACCGAAACCCGTCGGTGCGTTTGGAAAGGTGTTTCGGAAGCTCTCAAACCGCGGACCCAACAAGACCCAACTGGCGACCCAGAGACTCATCAACACGGGTAAGTGGCGCCAGCACCCCTGTCGGGTTGGCATGGAAGCGGCCAACCACCAATCACCGGGTCCGTCGGAACTGAGCCCACTGTCCCGGATTCCCCACCTGTAACCGTCGGCCGCCAAAATGACAACGTGCTAACTGTTTCCATTGTCAGTGTTCTTTTGAAGGGAGCTTCATTATCGACAACGACCTACCGAGCTTTCAGCAACGGGACCACGTCCGCCACCAGCCGCTCTGCGAGACAAAGCGCCAAGGACGCTTATTTAGATACCGATCGGTCGATATTCCATTGATTGTTTGCCCGGCGCACCTTGCATCTCGAACTTTTGAAAGTCAGCAGCAAAAGTCAGCAGCAAAAGCAAGCAGCGAACGCATTACGACGACTCAAACGACGCGCGCAAAAGCACCAGGAAGACTTGACTACCGACCAAGAAACCGGTAGCTGGAATATTCGGATTTCTGCGGGGGAAATCAAGAAAGAAAAGAGGCGTGGAACTTGTTCGGCTGGACTTAGACCGAGGATTCGCGATCTACTACCGGCAAGATGACGTTGAAGGAGGAATTCGCGACGCGCAACTTTAGTACGTTGCTTCTTTTCGCTTACTGCTGTTCTTTCTAGCCTGGCAGAACTTCTGTTCAAAAGAGCGATGCTAACCGGCTTCGTCTAGGTATCTATGGGCAATGGTGAGGACTCCCGTGCTCCGCTTCGCGAAACGATGCGAGGGCGATCTTCCAGATCGTCGACCATATGATATATGCCGGCACTGCCGGAACACGATAAGGGGGAAAGAGTTAGAAGCTAACCACCATACGCAATAGGCTTGGCATCCTGTCCATGATCCTCTGCTTCGCGCTGGGCATCGCCAACATCTTCACCTTCCACGTCGTCGTCATCATCTTTAGCGTCATCTGCCTGTATGTCTCCTCCCTCCCCCCACCAACCCAACCCCGCCATCCAGTCCGCACGCACCCAGCTAATCTAACCACCCCTCCCTGCCCACAGTGTATCCTCCTTCGTAATCCTCTTCATCGAAGTCCCCCTCCTGCTGCGCATCTGCCCGACCTCGTCGGGCTTCGACGCCGCCATCCGCCGCATCTCGACAAACTACATGCGCGCCGCCGCCTACGCCATCATGGCCATCGTCCAGTGGCTCTCCATCATCCCGCGCGCCACCAGCCTGATTGTCGCCGCCGTGTTCCTGACCTTTACGGGTCTGTGCTACCTGCTCGCGGGCATCAAGGGCCAGGCGTTTGTGGGCAGCAAGACGCTTGGTGGTGCCGGGGTGGCGCAGATGATTGTATGAGTGCGGTCTTCCCTCAAGGGGATGGTGAGAGTTTGGAGGTGTGGGGGAGTGTGTGTATGAGAAAGTGGGGGGCCAAAGGGAGAAGAAAAAGGTTGGGTTGGGTGAGGTAGACGAGTGGTTGAAGAGGAAGAGAGAGAAGCCCCGGAGCTGGAGCTAGCTACAGCTGGAGGGCGGGGAGTGTTGTTTATGCCTGTATCAGCCTGGAATGATGGACGAGAAGCATGGACTCCGTCTTAGCAATGTTTTTGTATTTGGTTTTAAAGGAGGGGTTCATGGCGTCGATGGCTTCCATTAATGAAGATACGGGGGCCTTCTCATTTTCGGTGTGTTAGCTTCTTTTTATTCTCCCAAGCTCCCTTGGACTTTGTTTGGTGGTGCTTTACCGCGGGCTTGGGATGGGGACGGATGGTGGGAGTGCAAGTAGTGGTATGCGGTGGTTATGGATGAGAGGGTTCCGGTGATTATCAGGTTCTGTGGTGTCTTGCCTTGCTTGGATGCCGGGTTCATAGCTTGTAGTATGAGTGTGTGTATTCATGGTCAGGTATATGCGAGGCGCCATTAGACTTCTGCTCTGTAACTTCGTTCCCCATTTCCAAGGAGCCGCTAGGTTGGGGGTAATCAGGTACCTTCGCAGGGCAATTTTATCTAGAACCATCTCAACCCCATCGGCGAGAAAGAGGCTGTTTGTCAAGATCGGTGACGCTGTGTTGATATACCGGTACTCTCTTGGCTCGTGTAACCCTGGGCCAGGGGCATGCCCATCGTTCCAGTATTAGAACCCTGAGAGCTTCCCAAGTATCTTTCTCGCATGTGACGGCCAAAACTGAACCCAGTGACGGCAGTCATGAATCGCACGAACAGGGATCTAGGTGAGATCAGATCTGGCCTGTTAAGGGGTGAAAAGGCGCAAGCTGAGGTCCAGCCGCTTCCCCGCGCATGCTCCATCATACTTAGCAGCGCAGCTTTTCTTGGTAATATGGAGCTTTTGTATGGCTATTACAACCGCAGCGCATATGCACAGTATTTCGGTTCTCCAAGTAAGTCATGCGAATCGCAATGGACGACCCCTGGAGCATGGGCAATGGCGTCATACCCTCTCGTCTGATGAGGTTTGTTTGTTTCACCGCTGCGGCATTTCTTAAAGGAAAGAGGCAAGGCGTTCCCCATACAGAAACCAGTAATCTGTACAAGCAAAGTAGACAGCATCTTCCAGACTCATGGTTGGATTGTATCAAGGACCGCCAAGCTTTGATATGTCCATGGGCCTAGGTCTTGAGAGAGTCGGTGTTGACGAAAGGCGGTCAAGGATCCGTATCTTTGAGGAGAAGTGGGGAGCCGAAGAACGAGAACCCGCCCGGCTGCCGAAACGGCACACCTGCAGTCACCTTGATGAATTGACAGACGCAGTATCGAGTCTGGACTGCCTCGACTGCCAGCCGTCCAGGACGATCAAACCCCGCTGAGCTGGATTCCCCGCCATTTCTGATGCCTTTATTTACAGCTGTCAATGACTTGGACTCAAGGGAATGGCTCAATCTTATTCGCTCCAAGCTGCACTGCATATTGGATTGGTTTCTATCCCCTCTGGGTTCTCCTGCAGAACAGAAAACTCTTTAGGGTCATTTGCACTTTCCCTCCAGCCAGTTCCAGAACGGTTGTCCGCCATCTTGGCACGGCTGCAGTCTGAGGTGGGGATGGTGGGGCAGATATGTTGACGTACTCCGTATGGAGCTGTGTCTTTGGACACGGTATTGCGCTCTCGAGTCTCATTGAGTTTTATGGGCAGAGTAAGCTCACTCGAAGAGGGGCATCTCCGAGTCACTGAAACAGCTGGATCTAAGCATTGAAATCCCGTACTTAAATACCCCTCCGCGCCCCGGAATTCCCGAGATACAATAACATCGTCATCGTCCACGATCCCGTAGTTGAGCTACTACCGAAGCTGCATCTTGGAAGCTCCACTTTGGTGGAAGGTACGGACGAGCGGTGCCTGGTGACCACTCTTCGCAAGGGACATCACGCATCACCTGGTAGCAGGCTCCACGTTTTCAACTTTGGTGATGCGAGAGGCTCGATCTGGGGTGGGCGTACCCCTGCTTGACACGGCAAAGAATTGAAGAGTCTGAGGGGCCGAAAGGGATGATGCTCGAGGCGCGCTGTCCGCAACACGGTGATGTACCAAGGTACACACAGTGCCCAGAAAGCTCATGACGAAAAAGGGATCGCCAGTGTTATAAGTGGCCAGCATCCCGTCTTGTTCGTGACCCAGTTCTCCTTGTATCCCCAGCTTCGAGATCAAAGCAAGAAACAACAAGCGCTGCACTTCGCTCTTCTAAGTCTCAACCGTACCTCGTGATTCTTTTCTATCCGTACTTTCTCAGCACCCAACCGCCCACCCATACAAGCATACAATCCAGAGCTTCAGAGCTTCAGAGCTTTCTTCATTGGTGAGTTTGGCCTTCTGCCCCTCCATCAGCGTCTTCCCTGCAACCCTACAAGACAACAACACCATTTCCCAAGTCGCGAGGCCGTGTCTTGAGCTGTTTGCTGGCTGGCCGAGTCATCAACCAGTTCCGTTTCCTATCACCCGTATCCGTATCGCTCCCCAATCTTGCGCACCGGTGCCGTTATCTGCTGCGCCTAAATCTGTTGGGCCCGGCACCAGTGTTATCGTGCAGGGGCTTTAACGAGCGCAACGGCTTCCCGGCTTACAGCTTCAGCCGTCAGGTTACGAGCAGGAGCTCTGTGCCACCTACCCTCCCTCATCCTGACCTTTGAGCCGTGCTTATCTCGCATTCTCCTCACCGATTCTTCTCGGCAAAAGCTAATCAGAACCAGAGTTACACTGTTTTAGACAACCAACCGTCTACAGCGTCACACCGGTAGCTCCATCCGCGATAACCCGAGCTCGAC
Organism: Trichocladium uniseriatum; assembly: GCA_017139535.1. Classification (NCBI taxonomy): domain Eukaryota; kingdom Fungi; phylum Ascomycota; class Sordariomycetes; order Sordariales; family Chaetomiaceae; genus Trichocladium; species Trichocladium uniseriatum. The sequence goes on along the minus strand of WOUO01000032.1, from coordinate 228,881 downwards.
CTCCCTCCTTCCTCCGAAGCCACCTACGCTGTATTTGACATTGGCCGACGCCCCGCGCCGCACACTCTTCCATCATGTCGACTACAGCAGGCCCCCGCCCCGCCATACCCCCGAGACCCTCGAGAAGCCAGGAGAAAGTACCAGCTGCCGCTCCCATGGTGCCCCCTCGCCCTACCCACCCGCGCATCCAGCGCTCCATCAGCCCCAACCCAGATCGATTCGCTCAGTCGCCCCTGAACGAGAGCCTCTTTACAAAATCAGACCAGACGCTGCAACCCGCCAGCCGCAATGGCCACAGCGGCGATCCGATCGCCCGCTCCACCTCGGTCGAGCTCCCGTCGCTCGGCGAGGAGGGCAAGGAATATGCTGGCCTGTCTGAGGAGCTGAGCGCGGCCAACGAGGGAAACGCGGGCCCTGCCCATACCAGCACCGTCGCCCAGGACCTCAAGCTACACGCCCCGAAACCGTCGTTGCCGGCCTCTAGCGCAAAACAGCGCGTCATGGCTGTCACCCGGACCGATAGCGAGCGGGCCGCCTCGTTCGGCATCGGAAGGGCGAGTAGCATCGAGGATTCAACCCCCCCTCTCCCGTCGAACCGCAGCCTCAAGAAGAAGGCCAGCACCACCAGCCAATTGTCGGCGGGCGAGAGCCACGTCGACGACGAGCACGGTATCCCCGAGATTGGCCAGCAGGTGCCCATGTACCCGAATGCCGGCGACGTCCAGGCCCCCTCGCCTGCGCCCGCCGCAGCTGAGGGTCTGAAGCCCAAACATCACACGCGCAGGACCTCAGGCCGCGGAAACCTGCCCCCTGGTAGTTATGGTCTGCATGGCCACGGCGTTTTGCCGCAGGACAAGCTCGAGAAGGCCTACTACGAGAAGCACCCGGAAAAGCTGAAGAAGGAACGCGTTCCGCATCATTACGACCGGCCCAACGACTTTTCCATGAGCAGTGATGACCTCAACAAGATTGTCAGGGACACGGCAAACCGTGGCTCTGGCGTTGGTAAGTTTGGCTGAGCCGACAATGCTCTCTGCCGCGTTGGCTAACTCCGTCCACGACAGGCGCCAAAGACTATACTGGCACGCCCAGCGATCAAATCGGTTGGCAGGCCCTTGAGGAGTCGACATCTCGAGTCGCCTCTCCTGGTCTCTCACCCGCCGAGACCAGGCCAGACTCTGCCATGTCGGACTCGGACAAGGGGAGCCGCAGGATATCTACCATTGGAGAGGTCATTCACGTCGACGAGCCCAATCGCCGGAGGTCCGTCATGTTTAGCGACACCGAATCTGTGAATGCCGAGGAAGAGGTAGAGCGCCCATACACGGCCCCCATTCTGGCTGAGGACGAGGTTGCCAAGGACCCTTCGGCCCACATCCATCAGCCGGCGGTTGAGCCTCCTGCCTTTGAAATCGAAGAGCCCACCAGCCGCCCGTCAAGCAGACCCGCCAGCTTGTACAAAGAGACTTCGTTTGAGCTGCGCTCCACTCCGTTGGAGGATGTGGAAGAATACGAGCCGCTCTTCAACGACGACGAGAAAGCGGAAGCGAAGAAGCCTGCCGTCGAAGAGGAGAAACCCAAGAAGAACCACAAGCAGCGGTTCCCCAGCGCCGACATCTGGGAGGATGCGCCCAGCAGCGTCTTTTACACGACCGAAGTCTCCACTCCCGAGCTCTTCGATGAGCAGGAAAAGCCGTCGCCGGCAGTCGTCCCCCCGCCGAGAGAAGGTGAGACCCCGGCCCAGGCCTTTGCGCGTCACCAGGAGGAGCTCGCCGAAAAAGAAACCCGCGAGCACGGACCTGAGGGCTTCATCCCGGCGCGCAACACGCAGAAACCTCTGTGGGCGCAGCATCAGAAGCACCTCGCCAGCGAGACGGCAGCTTCCCGCCCTGCTTTGCAGCAGAGGTTCCCCAGCCGTGACGTCTGGGAAGACGCGCCGGACAGCCTGAAGCTGGAAACCACAGTCTCAACCCCCCAACAGGCTGAGGAGGCACCCGCCTCGCCAGCCGACATCCTCAAACCCGAAATTCCGGAACGGCCCCGGACCAAGTCGCCCGCTGAAAAGCCCGCCATCCCCCAGCGGCCCAAGCCGAGACAGGCATCGGGCGATGACAAACCGGCCGTGCCCGGCCGCCCGAAACCCCAAATCCCGGCCCGCCCCGTCAAGACTTCCCCCGCCCCTCCCACCGTCGAACCTACCGATGCTACCGCCACACCTCCCTTGCCCCGCCCGAAGCCTGCTATCCCGGCGCGCCCGATGGGCTCCAAGATTGCCGCCTTGCAGGCTGGGTTCATGAATGACCTGAACCGCCGTCTGCAGCTAGGTCCGCAGGCGCCGCCAACTAAGAAGGAGGAGGAGCCTACCGAGGAAGCGGCAGTTGAGGAGAAGAAGGAGAAGGTGCCGTTGAGTGATGTGCGCAAGGGCAGGGCGAGAGGGCCACAGCGGAGGGCGCCGGCTAGGGCTGCCGCGCCGGCACCGGTGGCCGAGGTGAAGGAGGCGGAAGCGGAGGCGGAGAAGAAGGTGGTGTTTGGGTTTTCGACTGCGATGAGAGTGTTTGAGATTGATCCGTTCGAGGGGAGGTTGAGTGCTGGTGGGATTGATGAGGGGGCTGCGGTTGAGGCTAAGGTTGAGAGTGGTGAAGAAAAGGAGAAGGTGAATGAGATTGGTGAGGAACAGGAGAAGGAGAAGGAGAGCAGTGCGGAAAAGGAAAGGGAAAAGGAGAGTGCCTCAGTGGAGGTGCCAACTGCGAGTAGTCCGCCGGTTGATGCTGGGGAGAAGAGTGAAGAGGATGAGGACAAGGGCAAGAGCGAGGTTGCCCCTGAAAAGGAGGCCAAGGTCGAGGAAGAGGCAAAGGTCGAGCCTGAGGCCGAACCCGAGGCCGAGCCCGAAGTTGAAGCCGAAGTCGAGCCCGACGCCAAACTTGAACCTAAGCCAGAGCCTGAAAAAGAAGAGCCAGAGACCAAGACGCTGGCCACTAACCTGGCCGGGGTGACGCTGCTAGAGGAGCAGGTCAAGAAGGACGAGGAGCATGATACCGTGGAGCCGGTCAAGGTGTTGGAGAACTGAGGCCGGACTTTGGGTATCTGTGTCGGGGCTCTCGTCATGTTGGATTGTGCGTTTGTCATGTTTATGTCTTGTCTCGCCTCGTCTTCTTCCCGTTTGGTTTACTGCAGACAGATCGATCGCTCTTTTAATCATGTTGCCGCTTTTGTGTCTCTGAGTTGTTGAGTTTCATAGACCAATCTATTTGTTTGAATATGGAATATTTAGAGACTGACTGTCTGTCTGTCTGTCTGTTGTCTGTCTGGTCATGATTTGGTCAAGGTTAAATAAAGGTTGGCTTGCTGAGCTGGCATTCACTACCTCGGGCTGTAGTTATTATCGGCATCAGTAAGTCCATCCCGGACGGTTCCTGGTGGTAGTTGGAATGGCAACTGGTCAGGTTTGGGTCGAGACGTGTGCAACCAACCAACTTCGTGGTGAATATATTCGTTGGTTTGGTTCTTTGGATGGGCTGAGGATGGGATGTGCCGTGTACTACTTTAAGAGGACGAGGGGTAGAGATAGGAATGGGTTAGATAGGGCCGGTGTTCAGACGAGGCCGGTACCCCTTGGCCAGGGCGCCTGGTCAAGTGGTATTGGCAAACGGTCGGGTGCCCATGCGCGGTATGGCAATCAAGATGGTTTCGTAGGTCTTCCTATGCGGCTCGTTCATAGGTTCGAGACGCGGGAGAGGCTGAGCTTTTTCCTTCTTCATACAGCAAGCGGTCTTGGGTCTAGAACATATGAGAAGCCGGAGAGTAGATTGAAAGTACAGAGCCAACCCGATATCCCGAAATTCTTCGATTCGGGCATAAGACGACATGTATATGGGATATATCACCCGAAACTCAGAGCCTAAGAAACAAATCAACACTAAAACACCGCCTCCCCAACAAACCACATCATCCTCTATCCATATCAACCACCACCCGCCTCCACCCCCCTCCCAGGAACCCAAACCTCAAACCCCTCCTTCCCACCCCTAACCCCCTCCCCAGCCGGCACAACCCTCAAAATCTTCTGGAAATACTTATCCCTCACCACCAAGCCCGGCCTGACCCACCAACCCTCCTTCCCCTCCCCATCATCCAGCGGCAGCAGCCTATACTCGACTCCCCTCCGCGAAACCGGCAGCAGATTCAGCGTCGTCTGTTTCGGCCCCGAAAACGCAAACTCCTCGCTCGGCTCCATGGCCAGGCCAAACGTCAGGAAATGGTTCGAGGCATTCTCGATGGTGACGGTGAGCGTGACGGAGACCAGGTCTGTGGCGGTGCGGTGGTGGGTGACGGAGGCGAGCACGCGGGGCTCGGTGCCGAAGAGGGAGAAGCGCGGGATGGGGAGGGTGGTGGTGTTGATTGGGGAGGAGAGAGGGTCGGCGTCGGGGCGGGTCCATTTGATGGTGAGGGAGACGTCGAGTGGGGAGGGGCTGCGGTCGTCGAGGGTGGGTTTTTGGGCGACCAGGTCGAAGGCGGCTTCTTCGATTGTTTTGGGGTGGATGAGGCTGCCTGTGCCTGAGGGTGGGAGGTTGGTGCGCTTGGTGGAGGTGCAGCGGAAGGTGGATGGGGAGGGTTGGATGGTGATGTCGATGTCGGTGACACGGAGGGGTTCTGTGGCGAATGAGGCGTAGCGGGTTACGAGGCACCATGCTTGGGAGATGCCTTTGGGAGGGAGGAGAGCGGCAGTGTTGTCACCGTCGGCACCCGGGAGCGGGACGATGCCTTCGTGGTCGAAGAGACTTGGCCAGGAGTCCGGGTGGACGCGAGGCAAAAGGTCGTAGTTGGCTTCGAAGGGGTTGACGACATTGAGCTGGAAGACAGCAGTTTGCGAGATTGGTGTGCCGGGGTTGGTTGGGAGGAAGTAGGTGACTTTGAGCGTTAGGTCGTATCGGCTAGAGTATTCGATCGGAGGCAGATGCAGACGGACGCTGAGGGACTTGGTGCTTGCGATGGCGCCCAGATGTGAGCCCGACAGTCTGCTCTCTTCGCTCCGGATGCTAGAGGATATTTCGCTCTCACGGCCCGGGATGTCGATAGTAAAGTTCGGCGGCTTCTCGCCAAACAGGAGCACATCTAGCTTCGAGAGGGCCTCGATGTCCTCGCCGTTCTCGATTTCGAACTCGAGGGTAACCGGCTCGTCCGTATAGTATTGATCCTTCCACTCAGGGCACTTTACCTCCATCTTGGGCGGCCTGGGCAGGACACGTACTGCAAGGGGGTGCGGATGAGCAACGCGTTTGGTGGCGGAGCTAGTGATGTACCAGAGGCTGGCGTTGCTACTGTCGCGGAATACCAATGACTGCCGGAGGTCGAACTCATCCGACTCCATGCTCAGGACTAGTGACTCTGCGCGTGTCTCGCCGGGCTCTCGCAGGGGTAATTCCATGTTGAAAACGAGACTCTGCCCTGGTGGCAGTGTTAGGTCGGCCGACCCAAGGAGCGTGACGGTACTGCTAGCCTCGTCTAGTGCCTCGGGCTCGGACTCTACATCATCCCTCTGTCTGGTCAGGAGTACGGTACACAGGGTCGTGTTGCCGCGTCTCTGTTTTGTCCCTTTTCCATTACCTTGGTGCTGCAAAAGGATACTGTCGACACTACCGCTGAAACTGACGTGGACACTGCTGAGGACAACAGGTGCCGACCCAGGCTGCGCGTTTGACTTTATGCATAGTTGGCCGCGGACGCTCTGTCCCGCTTTGCCTTCCTCGTCCTTGAAGAGAAAGGATGCGGAGGCGAAGGAGAGGATCTGGCCATCATCAACCGAAACGCTAGGCTTGGACTCGGGCGTGATGCCTTGGAGCGACTTTGTGATGTCGTAGTGCCAGTTGGGACGCTTTGAAAAGTCTAGAAGGGATCAGCACAAGAAGCCAAGAGAACGAGAGAAGACGTCATACCCTTGGATAGCAGCTCCCAGTCGAGAAGGAGCACCAACTCGGCATCGCCGACTTCTGCCGCCGCCGCCCTGAGAGCCCAGTTCAGCTCTTCCATGATAGAAATCCAGCCCTCGGCCCTGAACGGCAACTCCCTCCAGAGAGGACGTAACAGTTCTAATACGTTCTGCCAATCTTTGGCGAGACCAAGCTCTCTGGCGCATTCTAGGGAGACTTCAGCTGCAAACCGTATCTGACGTCGCTTGAGGAATTCGGAGCGCGCCCGCATTAAGCGGTCAACTATCAGCTGGCCATGGTCAACGCCCGGGCGGTGTAGTGGGTATTCTTCGTAAGGATCTGGGCACATGTATGTGTCGTAGGTGAAAGCAGACTTGGCCACATGGGAGGCGGGCGAGTCGCTCGGCGACCTCCTGTCAGACTCGGGAATGGACCGAGCAAAGGCTCTCCGCAAGTGCAAATGCTTCGCCGCCAAGCGGTACCAATATCCTGTATGGTGGAGCAACTCCCAAGGTTGAAGCCGCTCTCCCATGATGCTCTTCTCTGGTGGGAGATAGAGTCGGAGCGTACTAGGCGCAAGTTCAGGGATGTCGGCTTTCTCAATGAGATTCGCCATGACAACAGCCCACCGCGCCTCCCATGCTTCCCACCCGTAATTGTTAGTCCCCCTTCCCCGGCGGTCGACAAAGTCGGATATCCTCTCGCGGTGGGACTGCCAGCGCCGGGTAGCGGCGCTGTGCTGTCCATTCCACAGCAGGCATCGAAGACAGCGCACGGCAATGACATCAGCTAGGAACCTAGCTTCGTTCCAACGCGGGCTCCAGCTCGGGATGAGCTCCATGACTTCTGAGCTTAGCAAGTTCTCGTAAGCCTGCTCAAAAGAGCGCAGGGCAACATCCATCTCCAAGCGGTATTCGGCAAACATGGCCGACTTGAAATCATATCGGACGTTCCAGCCCGCCAGTGATAGGGTTTGTGAGGTGCCCGAGGTCGGTGGTACTGTTGGCTGGGGTACGATACCCCTCCCGCGCTTCTTCCGAGAATGCCTCCCGAGGTCCCGGTAGTATTCTACTGACACCGCGTAGAGCGTTGTAAGCATATTCTCCGCCACGCGCTCGAGTTCCTCGTTGGAGTTGCTTGGAGGCACGAGGAATAGCGCTTTTGGATCCAAGCCACAACCCCGACGGATGATTTCGAGCCGTTCCTGCACGCCGTCGAGCGAGGATGGCACAACTTGGTCACTCAGCAACACCACGGCCAGTCTCGTCTTGTAGCCGGACTGGCTCAGCAGGGCCCTGATGTTGTTGATATCAGTCTTGATCTTGTTGTCACAGAGTGTGGCAAGCGTCGGGTCGGAGACGAGGGTGTAGAAACAGAGGAGGACACTGGGGACGAGGTCCTGGTGCTTGCGTATCCATTGTGTATCGATCAGGCCGTCGGGATACAGGGAAGACACGGGGCTGAGGGGGGAGTAAGGCGAGTGGAGCACAGTGGACGGGGACGGGGCCGGAGCTTCGATGCCATCCGGAATGCGGGCACGTCGCGGAGGGAGGAGTAGTGACTAAGGCGAGCTAAGCTTAGCATCTTGAACATATCGGAGCAGCTCAGGCAGGCGTCTACCCACCCTCTCAGCTGTCTTGATGCGGAACCGATATTTCCTTGCTGACAGGTCCCGGCCACTGCAGGGCAGCTTGGAGGCATCGCGATCCTGCATGTAACGCAGCAGAGCATGGGTCTGGTCCGAATCGAGAGCTGGGAGCTCGGAGCGGATGAGGATGGCCTGGTCCTTAAGGGCGGGACTTAGGCCGGCATCGTAGGGCGTGCTCGTGCATGTGCCCAGAGTGAGTAGGAAAGGAATGGTGTGGTCGAGACTCCCGACCGGGTATTCGTCCATTGTGCTGTTCTGCTTCGCGCTGCGTCAGGTCGTCCTTGAGCTCGTCCTCGACGTCGACCTTGATGACCTCGATCTTGACCCCACCAACCGAGACTCGACAGTCGGTCCAGTGCGCTGCAGCTGGTATTTGCTGCGGAGCTACGGTTTCGTCGGGAATTTGCAGATCGCCTATTAGTCTTTCAAGGCGACATCTTATGCTCGCAATGCCGGGCTTGACTTTGTGTCGCAACTTTGAGGGGCTGGAATGGCATGTGTTCGTTCGGTGGCAGGTGTTCCCAGTGAGTTAGCCCTGTGGAGCTCCGAACAGCATCACCTCCAGACTTCCCGGGACCCCTGTCGGAGCTTGGCTTATCTTATCGCAATGGAACCTTCCCTCGGAGCTCCCGAGCCTGCCCACCAATTTACCATGCAGGGGCAGGTCGCGTTTGTGCACTCGATGAAGACGCGACGCGTCGGGTCCCGCGCTGAGGGATGCAGGCCCTGGGTGGTATTGATTGCCTAAATCATCTCGCCCTCTTACCACGGTCGAGGTCCACAGTCCACCAGTTCCGTCACTTGCCCACATACCCACCATTGCTTCCAATGTAGGGCAATCAAACCACGCTGTCCATCATCACCACCTCGATCAGAGGCAGCTGTGCACATAGTGTGGACATAGCGCTGGGCGCAACCCGATCGTGCAATGCCTCTCCACAAGTCTTTCTCTGAGCAGAACAGAGACCCCCAGGTTGGTCGACAATTTATTTGCCTAGGAGCGCATGCTATTATGGGTAGATGCTAACAACGACAGCGCCGACAATGGCAGAGAACCCGGAGTAATCCCGCACCCCAAACGGCCGTCCCTCGCCCCCCGCTCCCTCCACTGCCCGTTTCAAAGACGACGAAAAGCAAACTCCAGGCCTATCAATTCGAGCCCCGCCCGGTGGATTCAGAAAGTGTAAACAGAGCCCCCGATGCTCCCAAGCGCCCGGCCTCGAGACCGTCTTCACCTCCAGCACCTGGCCTCGCCAAAGTCAACAATGCCGTGACACCTGCCAGTCGCCCCACGTGGCAAGATGTCCTAAAAAAGTCCGAGGTCCCCAAAGAAGACGAACACCAATCCCCTACCGAGCGAGTCCTATGGCGCAACGACCACAATGCCAACCAGCCCGTCGCCATGTCCCCGCTGCTCCCGCGCAAAGGCCGAAAACGCGCAAGAAGTTCGTCCCCCGTATCGTCTCCAGCATCAAAGTGCGCCACCCCCGCCGTCGACATCAAGAAGCTGGCTCAAGTGCTCAAGACACCCCGTGCCGACCCCGCTCTGGAGTTATGGGACCGTTTCTCTGTTCCCGGCTCAAACACCAGCCCCTCCGGCCTCACGAACCCGCTTCTAGCCCACCTCATGGTCTCGTCTTCTCCTCGCCCCAAGGATGGCAGCGGGCCGGGCAGCGAGAGACCTTTGAGAAAGGCAGTTAGTTGCGGCGCCAACTGGCCTAAACGTCGGAAAGCGGAACGAGCCGACTCAGACGCGGGGGACACCTCCAAGGGAGAGCTTGCCCCTGACTCCAAGTCATCCATGGTTTCCGCCCTGCTAGAGACGGTCAATGGCGAGATCAAAAGGTCGCGGCCAGCACAACCCAACATACAGCAGAAGCCCAATCCATCTTCTCCTCGCGCGCGGTCGCCCCAGGCGACGCCGACAGATGCGCAAGACGATGGCAGACAGTCGCCTTCGCGGTCACAGCCTGGAAGCTCCCCGTTGGCCCAAAAGTCGACCCGAGCGAACGTGCTTGTGAATAGTATCGCCAGCATCTCCTCGGGAGACAAGACTATCTCAGTATTTGATGACGACGACTTTGACGACGAAACGATCATGGAGCTCGATGCGAGCATTAACCTGGCACAGGGAGACGATCTTACTCTGGTGGAATCCCCTGGGGAGGATGTTAACCACGAAGCTCCACCTACGGTAAAACCGATTGAAGACGAATTTGGTGACTTGGACGATGATTTTTTTGATGAGGCCGAAGACTTGGTAGCTCAAGTGGAGGCAAAACAACTGTCTGCAAACCCCTTGCAGGTGCAACAGCCCGAGAAGCCAACCCCTAAGGGCGGCGGGGAAGATGACACGTACGGGGATGACTTTGGGGATATTGACTTTGACGAGTTTGAACTCTCAGCGACCCAGGGGGCCTCGCGCCCGTTCTCGTCCAATGTACGTACGGCAGGGTAGCCTACAGTAATAACGATGAAACGCTAAAATAATGGAGTAGCCCAACCAGAAGCCCAAGGCCATCCAGCGATACTTGATTACGAATGTACTCGACAGCTCGTATACCGACGAGCATGGGCGGGAATGTTGTGAGAAGGTCAAAGAGAATCCCGGCTGTACACAAAAGAAGCTTGCTAACGCAGCCTAGTAGATCCTTCTTGTGCAAGCCGACAAGACGAATGTTATCAAAACAATACATCTCAGGGGCGACTGGTACGAAACCCAAGCGAGTCCCAAAGCATATGTTCACATCATCGGCAATTTCGAGCCCTCGGGCAGGTGTGTTGTTGACAACAACCACAACATCATCATCCTCCACCCGGACCAACTGGTGTCGTCTACCGTTGTCGCCGACTCCTTCACCTGCATGCGGCGGGCTGTTTTGCAAGACCGAGTCAAAGCTACTAGTGAGGCAACACCGCCGCTCGTCTACGGCACCATCCTCCACGAGGTTTTCCAGGAGGCCTTGATGGCGAACAACTGGGACCTGGGCTTTCTGGGATCTGTTATCAACAAGACCCTGCAAAAGCACCTGGAAGACTTGTACATCATCAAGGTCAGCTTGGAGGACGCGCACTCTCACCTCATGTCCAAGATGACAGAGCTGAGGTCTTGGGCCCAAACGTTTGTGACGGCAAGCCCCAAGCCCCAAGCATTTGCCCAGGGGAAGAACGGTGAGCGGGTCAACATGTGCGTCAGCAAACTGCTCGATGTCGAAGAACACGTCTGGTCTCCCATGTACGGCCTAAAGGGAAACATTGACGCCACGGTCCAAGTCACGATGCGAGACGGCAAGAGCTCGAGAACTCTGACGGTGCCCTTTGAGGTCAAGACCGGCAAGAACGCCACCTCCAACCACCAGGCCCAGACGGTGCTGTATAACCTCCTCCTCTCGGATCGGTACGACATCGAGATCGCTTACGGCATCTTGTACTACATGGAGACCTCGCAGACGTTGCGCATCCCCGCGATACGGCACGAGCTCCGCCACATGATCATGCAGCGGAACCAACTGGCCTGCTACATCCGGGAGCGGAGCGTCCAGTTGCCGCCCATGAAGAGGAGCAAGAATGCATGTGGCAGATGTTATGCGCAGACATCGTGCTTCACTTACCACAAGCTCGCCGACGGTGGAGATGGCGAGACCAGCGGCCTGAACGAAAAGTTTGACGAAGTGGTCAAGCACCTCACGCCTACCCACCGAGAGTTCTTTTTGAAGTGGGAGGACCTTCTCACCAAAGAGGAGAAGGAGAGCCAGAAACTGCGCCGTGAGCTCTGGACCATGGTCAGCACGGAACGCGAGAAGTTGGGCCGCTGTTTCTCGAATGTCATCATCGAGGAAGGGTCGGCGTCTGAAGCTAAGAACCAGGCCAAGATCAACCGGTTTTCCTACACCTTTATGAAAGAGAACGGAGCCGCCGGTTTTTCGTTTCTCGACTCACAGCTCACTGTTGGAGAGCCGATCGTTATCTCTGACGAACAGGGTCATTTCGCCCTTGCACTCGGTTACGTGACGGCCGTCAAAAAGCACAGAATCAGTGTTGCTGTTGACAGACGACTTCACAATGCACGGGTCCGACAGCCGGGTTTTGACGAGGTCAACAACCAGGTGTTTACCAGCATCATGAGTGTAGCTCCCGAAGGCGCAAAGCGGGACCAGACCGAGGAGTCACCGGTTCGCTACCGTCTGGACAAGGACGAATTCAGCAACGGCATGGCCACGGTGCGGAACAATCTCGTACAGGTCATGGCCGACGGCCCGTTTGGATCGGCCGAGATTCGCCGGCTCGTCGTCGACCTTGTTCCGCCAAGGTTCAAGACCAAGCCGACCCAGTACACAGTCCCAGGCAAGAACAGCCTGAATGTCGACCAAAAGGCGGCGGTGGAAAAGGTCATGAGTGCCAGGGACTACGCTCTGGTCCTTGGAATGCCGGGCACGGGCAAGACCACCACCATTGCTCACATCATTCGGGCTCTCATCGGCCAGGGCAAGACGCTCCTCCTGACCTCGTACACGCACACGGCCGTGGACAATATCCTCCTCAAGCTCAAGGATGACAATATACCCATTTTGAGACTCGGCGCACCCGCCAAAGTACACCCCGAAGTGCAGGACTTTGCGACGCTGGCAGGCCAGCCGATGAACTCGTTTGACGAGATCCGACGGGCGTGGCACGAGACACCAGTCGTGGCGACCACCTGCCTGGGCATCAACCACCCCGTCTTCAACGAGCGCACTTTTGACTACTGCATCGTCGACGAAGCCTCCCAGATCACACTGCCCATCTGCCTGGGCCCCATCCGGATGGCGCGCACCTTTGTCCTCGTCGGCGACCACAACCAGCTCCCTCCACTAGTTCAAAACGAGGAAGCGCGACTCGGCGGCCTCGACGTGTCCCTCTTCAAGCTCCTCTCCGACACCCACCCCGACTCAGTCGTCAACCTCGAGCACCAATACCGCATGTCCGAGGACATCATGACCCTCTCCAACACACTCATCTACAACGGCCGCCTCAAGTGCGGCACCGAAGCCCTCCGCCACGCCGAGCTACACATCCCCGACATGGCCGCCCTCCGCACCCTCCACTTTGACGCCTCCTCCTTCCTCTCCCTCTCCCAACAATCCCGCCTCAGCCCCTCCAAATCCACCGCACCACCACCAACCTCCTTCTGCCCCGCCCCGCGCCCCGGATCCTGCTGGCTCGTCGACCTCCTCCACCCCTCCGCCCGCGTCCGCTTCGTCGACACCGACAACTTACTCCCCGCCTCGCGCGAACAAGCGAAAGGCAACCGCATCGTCAACCCGTGCGAAGCACGCATCGTTGCCCAACTCGTCGACGCCCTGCTCGCGACGGGCGTGCCGGCGGAGGATATCGGGGTTGTCACGCACTACCGGTCCCAGTTGGCATTATTAAAACGGTATCTGGCGAATAGTGGTAACAGGGAAGTGGAGATGCACACGGCCGACCGGTTCCAGGGCCGGGATAAGGCCGTGGTGGTGTTGAGTTTGGTCAGGAGTAACGAGCAGTGTGCGGTCGGGGAGCTGTTGAAGGATTGGAGGCGGATTAATGTCGCGTTTACGAGGGCCAAGACTAAGTTGTTGGTTGTGGGGAGCAGGGGCACGTTGGGCGGGTGTGGGGAGGGGGAGATGTTGGGGCGGTTTGTGAAATTGATGGAGGAGAGGGAGTGGGTTTATGATTTGCCTGGTGGCGGGGTGTTGGAGGGGCATTTTTGGGGGGATGCTGGGGGGACACAGAGCGGTGTTGTTCCTTCAATGTTGGCGTCGGAGGAGGTGAAGGTTGGGGGTGGGGTGGTGAAGGCGCCGCGGAAGGGGGTGCTGTTCCCGTCTGCGGCGGGTGTCAATGGAAATGGGGGTGGGAGTGTGGTCAAGGGCAAGGAGAACTGTCCTGGGGGCAGCAGCCAGGGTCAGAGGACGGTGGCGCCCAAGAAGACGGCCAAGATTGGGGAGCGGGCGATGCTCAGAGGCAAGCCGGTTCTGCGGGATATTTTGAACGACATGATGGATGGTGGGTACTGATGGGCTGTTGTTGTGGTTTGGGTTACCGGTTATGGGTATGGTTAGGTTAGGCTATGATGATGAGCGGGGTTGGTCTATGGTTATGTTGGTAGCGCTACTGGACACAGCAGCTGTAGGCATGGTTGGATGTATCAGATACGTTTGTCTGGGTTTGTGGAGGATATCTGGACATTGATATAGTCGAGGAGGGTACTTGGGGTTTAGGTAGTGTAAATGTTTTAAAGGCATGCATTTCCCCTGAGGCCCAGGCCGGTCCCGAGCAGTAAGCCCGCTGAATTTACGAGGCTTGGCGAGCCCTTGACAACCTGAGTTTGACAAGGGCCAAGGCGACAGCCACAACGACGGTCGTAACGGCAAAGATGGTGTCTACGGACGTGGACTTGACAAGGCGAGTGCTATGGGAGCTAGAGATGAGTGCGCTTTACCGCGCAGCTGTCGATGTGTCAGTCGTGTATTCGAGGATCGTTGCATGGGGGAGTTGGGGGGGTCAATGGGGCAAGAAGTTGTTACTTTTCAAATCACAAACAAACTTGTCTGTAGTCTTTGTACTCCTCCTGTCAGCACTTCTTGATGATGATACCGGCAATTCCAAGAGTCTCGGTCTCGGCAAACCGTCCCCGCTTATATCTCTGCTCTATTGCTGTATCTGACAATCCGACGTACGGCCGGCAGTCCGCCGAGACACCGCAACCCGTCCGGTTGAAAAGGGACCCAACTTTTAGACTCTCGAGGCGTGCTGCAATGTTGTCTCTGACAGGTTTCCCGATGACCACTATCGTGACTACCTTAGGTAGCTATCTGATTGTGACACAGCTTGGAAGTTACCTAGGTAGGTAGCCCCGAGCTGTCATGGTGAATATCAAGCATGCGTCCTCCCCATCGTGGCGCCGATACCCGATGCTCCTTCCAAACACTGAATGTTAAACCCGAAGCACTCCTGCCCTCCACAAGAATATGAAGCAGATCTCAGCCCACCTCATGGTCCTCCCTTCCTTGGTGCGAGCAATTCGCGTCATCAACTCATTAACCTAAGGAAGAACGGCAAGTGCAGGTGTCCAGCCCCCAAGTATTTAATCTCGTTTCCTCTCCGAGTCCTCAGCTTCTCTTCTTCTCTCTTCAAGCTCAGATAAGAAGCTGATGGGAGTGGTGATGATGTTCGTTCTTCGACACGCCATCACGTGCAGGTATGGGCTGCAACATCACCTGAAAAGTGGGCCCTGCAACCCACTCGAGTTCCAGTTCCAAGCTGCTCGAACTCGTTTCGTCAGTTCCGTTCCTCATCAAACTTTAAAGGAAGCTGGGTGGGTGCCCTTCATATGGCCAATACATCGACCGCTTGCCGCCTCGAAATGCAAGCGGTATTCCTACTGATTGTTTGCCGCCTTGAAAGGCAAGCGCAGTCCAGGGTGCTTAATTGAGCGATGATGAAACTGAGGCTGAGCTCACAGCGAAATCCGGCGAGGGCCAGCTCAACCTGCAAACTTTCTTCCCAGGCGAGTGCCCAGGAAAGTCCTGAACCACTCGATTGCTCGGAGCGGCTTTAGCACCTTTACACGTACGAGCACGGCTCCTGGATGAAGCCATTCCCGTCTTTCAGTCGCAATCACGGTTCGATAGCCATCGATTTTGCAGGTTGGTGCGGGAGTTGGTACTGTATGTATGTTGCAGCGGTGTAAAGAGATTTAAAATTGGCATTCAAAAAGAAACGGCGGCAGTCTTTGCGATTCTCAACGGTTGAGCACGCACTAATATCATTGAGTCAACCCAGTTGGAACTTGCTTGAGAACGCATAGAATATCAGAGACTTGAACATGGCTTGACGTTCCTTTGCAACAAGGGCTGCCCAAAAGTCCCAGCCGCGGGTTAGTGCAAGTATTTGTACTAGTAGACACAATGAGTCCGTCATGGCGGCCCTCGGCCCAGCGGCTCGGGCGACAGCACCTCGAGGGGTTTCGCCAGATACGACAGCCACTCGGGTGCTATGCTGCGCGCGATTCCCACCAGTAGGTTCTCGCCCAGGTCCCCAAAGACCCAAAACTGCCGGTGTTGGTACAGTAGGGCGGCGTAGTGCGCGAGGATGACTAGCGCTTCCGGCCTCCGGTCGGCCAGCAACTGGTTGTAAGCCGGGTCTGTGAGGTTCGCCCAGGCCATGACGGCGTGGACGCCCCACGAGGTGGACGAGTCCAGTTGCTTCAGGATGAATCCCAAGCAGCGCACCGCCTCGGAGCACGTCTCGGCGGCGGCGGCATCGAGATCGGGGCGCCGCAGCATCTGCGCCACACCGGTCAGGAAGGGCGGCAAGGGCTCGCCGTGATAGTCTTCATATCTGGAAAAGGAGCTGAATATCCAGCCCAGTTCCGACTGGTGGATCTCGGCCCAGGCGGCGTCCCCCACGATCCGGACCCCGCGGGTGACGCGGAGGTACTCGTCGAAGCTAAACAGCAGGTGGTCAATGTTGGAGTACGGCGAAGGCGGAACCATGGCTGCCATGGCGGAGAGGGCCATGAGCGACGAGAATAGAAACCGGTTCACGAGGGCCTGCCGCGAGGGATCCTCGGCGGCTGCCTTGAAGCCGGCCAGGGCTCGGGTTTGCAGGTCGTCGGCCAAGCAGCGGTACTGGTCGCGCAGGCCCCGATGAACGGTGCACAGGTGCTGCGCCGACAAGGCCAGCAGCAGGTCCATGACAAACGGCGAGGCCAGCGCGCCGCCAAGGTAGACATCGGGAAGGTCGCGTATCGGCTCGGTGACCCACAGCCAGTCCTTCATGCCGCTCTCAACGTGGTGTAGCAGCAAGAGGTGCTGGAAGGTGAAGCAGTGGCCGTGGCCGTGGCCGTTGTCCCGGCCGGTGGTGGACCGGGGCAGGGACAGCAGCAGGGCGGGCTCGGGGGACACTGCGGCAGATGTCGAGGCTGGGGTGGGCGAGCCCGCGGACGAGTCCGACGTCGTGTCGCGCGAGACGGCTATGAAGACGGTGTAGCGACACGTGCGGGCCGCTATGTCGCAGTTGGAGCATGTCGGGCGCCGTTCGTCGCACTTGATGTGTCTGCGCTTGCACTCCAGGCAGCCCATACGCGACTTGTGGTGGGCGCGGCGCCGTTTGGGCGGGTCAACAGACGGGTCAACACGCGAGTCCATCATGGCATCATCCATAAGGTGGCGTCGACATGTCGAGAGGAGGCGTTGATCCAAAGGCGATTACGAAGTACGCCGTATAGATACGAGTGAGACGTGACATGTCCAGGAGGCCGAGTGTGCGAACCCCAGAGTAGCAATTAATAGTTACTGTGTAAGTGCCGGGTCCCGAGGATCCTTTCTCAACGAGTCTGGGATTGTGTTGCAACAGGGACAAGGGATGCTGTTTCTGGGTGGCTGATAAACGCGTATAAGGTGGAGTTAGTGCTCAGCGGAAACGGCCTAGCGCCGAGCTCACGACGTTAGTGGCGGCAGTTGCCTGGCCCCCTGGCCGATGCGCATTGTGGCACTGTCTGGGGTGTGTACGTATATGTTTTTTCTTTCTGGTTTTCTTATTTTTCCAGCTTGGAGTCCAGGCCGCACTCGAGTCACTAAATTTGTTGCATAGGCTCTGCAATCGGGCCAGAGGGAGCATGAATGCGACTCCGGCATCATCTCTCTCTATTTGAAGGATTGCGAATTAATTATAAAATGCCCGAATTCAAATCGAGTGTCTAGATGCACAAGGTACGCTCCCAACAACCGCTGCGTGCATTACCCAAGGAAAATTCGACAAAAAAAGAAACAAAATACTAGAACAAAATAAAAAAGACAAGACAAAGGAAAGAGGACAAGTTCAAGTTGTTTTACCAGTGAGTTGATGCCAGCTAGAAAAGCCTGGCCGCCTACCTGTCCATCATGCCAATGCTGCTGTCGGAGCGATACCCCTTGGGCTGCTGAATGTTGGACGGGTACCACCAGTAGAAGATGGCCATGGTGATGCTCATTAGCAGCGCGTCAAAGACATACAGCGTCCACTCATTCTCTAGCGGGTAGGCGTCAGGGCCCATGACATACTCGATGATGCGGAACAGGCAGCGGACAAGGATGAGCGCCGACGTGGCGTACAGCATGTTCAGCATGCCTCTCCAGTCAAACGCGTCGATCGCGCGGCCGCTGGGCAGGCTACAATAGCGCTCGTACCGGACGTGGAAGAGGGCGGCGGCGACCACGAAGATGCCGAAGAATATGATTTGAATGACAAGTCCGCCGACGATAATGTTGGACCCCAGCGACGAGTCCTTGCCGGCCGCCATCATGCCAGCGCCCGTGCTCTGGATCAGAAAGGAGAAGACGTCGCCGATGACAAAGGTGGTAGTGAGCCAGCGGTCGCGGATGATGGACATCGCCTCGGCGGACTGTCCAAGCCCCTGCATGATGCGGCCCAGGGTCATGTAAATGGAGGCGGCGAACAGCGACGGCGGCACCAGGGTGAAGAGCGATTGGATGATGTAGGGACCAAGCTGGTCTGTCGCGTCAGTGGCCGCCGCTCGACCCGCGAAACCGATGACCTCGACTGCGTGGTGAAGCATCGTCAGCTTTGTGTGAACTTGAAATTTGATTGAAAAAGCACGCTGCGTAGATGAAGGAGTACTCACGATAACCGCCGATGACAAAGGACAAGCAGAACCACATCCGTTTGGTCCACATTTTCCAGGTGTGTGCGACAGAGAGGCCGAGGAAGATGACGATGAAAATGGCGGCTGCGGCCTTGGATGGGACATATTTCCACAAGTAGAAATCGTCCTTGTACGGCTTGAGCTCGCCTCTCGAGAACAGTTGCGTTGGCGCCATTGTGGCTTGCGGTGCGTGGGATGATGCTGTCGAGTTTGTTGGCACCGGAGCTGATGGCAGGAGCCTAGTGAGAAGGTGATACTCGTGGGAGTGCTAGCCGTGCGTTCGATGTGCTCGGAGAACTGGAGACTGATGACTGTGTTGCTTGGTCGGTAGGTTCTGCAGACATCAGAGACGGACTCGGGGCTTTCTTATATAACCAGGAGGCATATGTATTCCCCCTGGATCCCGCTGGGTGGCACTGACATGATACATCCCTATCTTCCTTCATTGGCACCAGCTCGTGTCCGAGTCGTCTCCGCTATAAACGCGTAGTTGAAGGCCCCACTCTGTACGCCGTATTCTATACGTTCCTAATTCGGCAATGCCGTCGACTTCCAACTTGAAGCTTGTTTCGACGCGATGCATGCCGGGCTTTAAATAGTGCTCTCTCTTCTCCCACGACATGGCCCCTTTCCCCTCTAACCACAGAACTAGCCTTCACTCTTCACGGCTTGCTGTCTTCATTCCCCTCCCTTCCCCCCCCACCCCCATTGGATTATCCGTTCGTTCTTGTTCGCATAATGCACGCCTACATTGCTGTCGCCACGTGGGTGGCCATGCTTGTCCCGGCGGTACTTGGGACCACCATCCGGCTTGTGCCCGCAGTGACAAACGGAACCATCGTCGTGGAGAAAACCTCGGTGGCCGGGAACCTCGACGGCCTCAAGATGACCACCACCGCAAACCGCACCTCGGCTGACTTTTGGTACTTTGATGGCCAGTCCACCACCCCGGGCAACAACGCGGCGGTCGAAATAGTCTTCTTCAACTCGGGAGACATCAAGACTCCCCATCCGCTCGCCGTGCAAGTGACCGGAGTGTTCGCCAATGGCACTCGATTCCACAGGACTGCCATGGCCAACGATGGAGTCACGTTCACGAGCGACGAGAACGGAATTCGCGGTGAGTGGAAGGGTGCAGGCGCCTCCTTCACCGGGACACCGCTCGACAAGCCGGATGTGACTTACCACATCACCATCGATTCCGAAGAGGCTGGTGTTAAGGGCACATTTACCCTCAAATCTGTAAGTCATTATTTCCATTCCCACACATGTCACGGTGTATATCCTCTTGCTGACTCTGGCCAGCGTGCGCCGTCTCACTACCCTTGCGATCTCAACGTCCCCGGCGTCAGCGAGACTCTGCTCCCTACCCTGTTTTGGGCCAACGCCGTCCCGGACGCGGACGCGACTATCGACCTGGCCATCGACGGGATCCCCCTCAACATCACCGACGCCATTGGCTACCACGACAAGAACTGGGGCGACGCCTCGGTCATCACGTCGCCCAAGTTCTGGGACTGGGGTCACGCGCGCTTCGGGCCCTACTCGGCCGTCTGGTTTGACGTGCTCGACAAGAGCGACGCCGAGTTCCCCTACGCCTACGTCGCCAAGAACGGCAAGGTCATCCATAAGGCCTGCGGCGCTGGGGCTGTCCAGGTCCGCCAGTGGGGTGCCAACGCCTCGTACCCGCCCACCGTCGGGCTCAACGACGTGCCAGGCGTAACGGTCCGCTTCCCGCTCGACAACGGTCAGACGCTGGTCGCGAACCTGACCAAGACCGTCATCGCCCTCGACGAGATCGCCCACCAGCGCGCGAATGCGTTGGTCCAGGGCGGGATCGAGGGTTGCGGGAAAAAGTACCAGGGACATGCTCACTTTGAGGAGTTTATCTTTGGGCTCTTGTAGTGGTGATTATGATCAAGTATCGGAGAGGCGAAGCACCAAAACCTGGCTATCTGCCAAGAATTCAGCTAGTATAGACTTGTTATTACGACTACATCATCTACATTCTATCCCGCTAGGCAGCCTTGTGTTCACAGTAATGCTGTTGGGGCAGCACTGCGCCCAGACGCGGAACAAGCCGTAAACCCGGGATAGGCTCAACCTTCTCGGTGGTGACAAATTTCTTACCTTACCTAGGTAACAACTAACAACAGCAGCACCAGTCAAGGTGAATGATAAAACATGGACCCATCACGCCTCCCCAGTGTGAGCAACCTGCTTGTTACAGCGGACAAGCCCGCGCGCACCAACTTGTCAGGGATGGATCACGCCCGATGCGCTGCTCTGCACAACTATCTGGTGCACTACGCCTGGATAGCTGAAGGCCGCCCGCCAGCCAGTCTACCTAGTACTGACACCTTCTTCACCGTCCACGGTGCTGCCGCCGAGACGCCCCGTCCCTGGCTCGACCGCTCGCTGGCAGCCTTCCTCGACAGCGCTACACTCATTCCTCCCACAGACACGCCCCTCTTCTTCTGGGTCTCGGGCCTCTCAGAACTAGACCAAGTCTTCGACAACCAAGCAGCCGACTTGTTCGACGAACTGGTCGACAGTCTGGTGTGCCTGTACCAGCCCAACATCGGCCACACCGGCGAGCCCGGCGGCGGGCTATTCTACCACCAGGGCATCTACCGCGCCGCCGTATTCATGCATATGGACGACTACGACTTTGCCCTGCCCGCCACAGCATACCCGGAGCTCTGGCACCCGCTCGAGACGGTCCTCTCCAACTGGATCGAGCTCCTGCATCTCGGCAAGATCGTCGCCTCGCCCACCGAGACGCCGTCACTGTTTGGCAGTGAAAAGATTGGGCCCTGGGAGTGGCGGTCGTACAGCGAGGCCCAGGTGACGACTTGCGTGGGGGCATGGGTATAAGCCGTTTGGGGGGGGATATTATCGGGCGCAGAGGTTGGAGAGGTTGTTAGAGTGTTGGAGGGGGCTGGTGGAGGAGGGTGTTTGGACTGTTGGAGTTGACGGGGTGGAGGGGGGAATTGAGGAGTTTGGGGGGGCGGATATGGGGAGGTGGAGGGGGTATCGAGTTGCGCCGAGTTGGTGAACCCCTGGGAAGGGGAATCTGTGTTTCCCTGGGCTAGGTAGGGAGGCATTGGCAAGGCAACAGCAGATGCAAACTCCATCAATTCCGGCCGGCCCAGGGCCCATATCTAAGTAGACATAAACCACCCATGCATGCAAGAAAACAACCGCAGTTCAAGACCTGTACCTATACAGTATGGCCAGTTCTATCCAACCCACCACCACTCCACCCACCCCACCTCACTTCACAATAATCAAATCATCATCATCATCATCATCCAACACCACCTGCCTCCGACTCTTCCCCCCGACCACAGCCAACATCTCCCCCAAACTATCCCTCCCGGCCTCCCGTATCCCCTTCTCCGTCACAAACCTTGTCTTTTTCCTCACCGGCGACTTATCCCCCCTCACAACCGCACCACTACTCCCACCCCCACCCAACCCGGGGGTCGGCGTCCGCGCTGGTGCCGTCAAAACACGCCCATCTAGCCTCTCCCCCTCCTTCATCCTCCCCAACTTATCCTTTAGCACTGAACCCCACCCCAGCGCCGCCTTGCCAACTCCTACAACAGTATTCCCTGTACCGGATGCAGTAGCAAGCCCGCTCACAGTGGAACTCGACTGCGACGACTCAGGCCGCTTGCGCTTGAACAGCCCGCCTCCCGTCGGCGGCGGTGCACGTCCCAGTTCGACCTTGGGTTGGTCTGCGCCGCGGCGGCCGATGAGACCTAGCGCGCGGGCGTCCCAGCGCGGGGCGTTGGGTTGTTCGGCGCTGCTGCTGGGGAGAGTGAAGGAGGTTGGGGCGGAGGAGGGGGCAGTGGTTGAGGAGAAGGATGACGAGGTGTTGGTGGTGGTCGTGAAGCTTGAGCTGGTGAGTGGTGGTTTGGTTTTGGATTTGGTTGAGGTGGTTGTGGTGGCTCGAGCGGTGCGGCTCAGGTAGTCTTTACCGGCGCCGGCGCCGAGTTCGCCTAGGCGGCGGGCAATGTCGCGCTCCTTTTCGCGCTGGGCGAGGCGTCGCTTGAGGGCTTCCTCGCGCTCTCTACGGTCGGCGATGCCGGTGACGCGCTCGTCGTCCAGGTCGGTGGAGCGGTGGGCCGTGCTGATGAAGTACTGGCTTTGGGTGGCGCGGTCGTAGTTGCTTTGCTGGGATGCGTTGGATGACTTGGAGAAGCCGAAGCGCACGTTGCTCCGGCCGCGAGCGCCGTCGCCGCCGCCGAAGCCGGCCGTGGAGCTCATCTCGACGCGCCCGCTGCGGGTTTTGCGCACGGCTTCGTTGGTGTGGAACTCGCAGTACTCGGTGCGGCGCGCATTGATCCAGCTCTTGCAGTAGTTGCCGTCTTTTTTGATGCTCTTGCAGTAGCCAATGTCGCGCGCGTTGCCGATCTCGAGGATCGTGTCCTCGTCCGAGTTGATGACGAGCCCGAACCGGTTGGTGGCCTCGCGCCCTGGTGGAGGCGGCAGGATGCCCGGGTTGAGGATGGCCAGCACCGTGCCCGGGGTCAGCTTCCAGAACCGGTCGAAGCCCGAGTTGAAGAGGAAGAGCTCGACTTCAAACGTCAGGTCGACCAGCGTGAGCACCATGTACTTCCCGCGGTCTTTGCCATCGCTATTCGGGCCGGGCCGGTGGCTGCGGGGTTCGGATTTGCTGGCGACAATGGCAAACACGACAATGTCGGCCTCATCGTCCGGCAGGCACCAGTCGGGCGCCTTGACCTGCTTGAGCAGGTCTTTGAGGACGTAGGACTTCTTCCCCGAGACAGCACGGGCGAGAGCCGGGTGCGGGAGAATCCGTTTTGAGAGGTGCAGGCCCGAATATGATTCAAAGGCTCCTTCTGAATCGGCGTTTCCGGCCGCGGGGTCGGGCGAGTCGGTTCTCCCTAATGGTGTCTTTGAACGTAGATCTGGCACTGTGTTGCTGCGCTGCAAGCCTCCAGAGGTTTTGGCTACTGTGGAGAGAATCTGGGCTCTCGAGAACTCCTGGGGCCTCGATGGTAGCTCGGGCAAAGCGCGTGCTTTGCTCTTGTACTCTTCCATCTCCTCTTTCCCGACGCTAAAGGCGGTAGTTCGCGACCTCTCTATCCTTTCCTTCTTTTCTCGCCGGGCGACTTCCTCTGTCCGGGCGGATGCCAACCGCTCGTTGAAACTCATCGGTCTGGGGGGTAATTCTTGGCCTAGACCGCCCAGTGGTGATTTCGCCCGCCGTAGAAAACCTTCCTGCTGGCTTTGGCGTCCATCGTTGGGTTTCCTGTGTATGGGGGCTCTCTTGAGGGACATATCTGCGGCCTTTCTTCCCTTGTCGATTCCTAGCAAGATCCTCTGCGGCGAAGTCTGCAGGACCGGGGCTGTCTGTGACCTCTTGACGGGCGAGGCCGGGACTTGTACGGTATCCCGTGCGGCTTGACGGTCCAATCTGTCGCGCACAGCAGCAAGCTTCGATTGCAAGGGCACCTCCCTCATCACATTTTTGTCGCCGAGCCCTGGCTCTGGTGTCGCCCTCCTCTGCGCCTTGGCAGCCTGAAGCTTCTTGAGCTTTAACCTGGCTTGGATTGCTTGAAGTTTGAGTTGTAGTGTCTCCTCGTCGTCATCGTCGCCGCCGTCTCCGCCTTCAAACATCCCATCTTCCACTCCACCAGATCTCGAAGCCAGAGCCGAAATCGATCGCGGATTTCTGAGCCGTGATGGCGATGGCGAAGGGGATGTGCGGTCAGCAAGGCGCCGCAACTTCTCGCGGCCTCCGGGAGTGCTGAGAAGGACCTCGTGGGGTGATCGAGGCGGCCATTGTGCGGCCATGGCGGACACGATAGGTCAGAAGACCTCGATAAGAAACGATTGTGGTATCGGTTCCGCGTGTATATCGATAACCGGAGAAAAGAACGAATTCGCGGACTAAAAGAGTGTTTTGTTTATCGAGAGTAAATGAATGGTACTTGATGGCATTATATCGGCCAATTAATGCGGGACAAAATGATCATGGTCGGGTACCTGCAGCGGCGCATGTAGCGGGGTTGGGCAGTGGTGCGGCGGGTGTCGTGTCGAAGTTCGAGAAAATGAAAAAAATGCAGTAAAGGCACATCAACGTCGTCGTAACGGTGTTGTCAGCGGCGTCGATCTTGGCGATAAGCCACAGGTCATGATAAGGTGGTGTGGAAGGGAAAACGAGCGGCAAGCTTGAATCGACAGTGTGAAACGCAAACGCGTGAAAGAAGCGCGCCGCACCTGCAAGGGGGTGGCACGTCGCGTCAAATACGCGTCGTAATTACAGGGGTCTCGCGGTTCTTCTGCAGCCCTGCGCGCATCGACTCTCAAAGTACGCTCGTATCTGTAAAAAGCGACCTACAACCTGAAATTGGCGTTGCAAAAGGGCCAAGATTTCAAGGAATAACCAATGCATCAGAAAAGAATATTCCTGCCATCATCAACCCCATAACTTGGCCCTACAGCATGGCGAGAACACGCTCCAAAGGAACGGCCGCCGCCGACAAAACCGCGACGACGACCAAAACCACATCCTCAACATACACCCTCCCCGCCGAGTCTGACAACCCGCCAAAGCTCTTTGTCCTCCCCAAGACCGCCACCCCCGAAGCGCGCATCATCACCCTCCAAAACCCGCGCTACAACAAACCCACCCGCTACCTCGTCTGCCCCAGCGCAGGCTTCTTCGAGTTCACCAAAATCACCCCTCCCAAATCCGCCCCCCGAAGTTGGCTCATCCAACCCACAACAACCCCCACAAGCACCGAACAACCACCCACCACCCAAACAACGCAATCCCCCACCCTCCACCTCGCCACCCCCCTCGACCCCCTCTTCCTCCTCCTCCCCGCCCTCCTCTCCAGCCCATCAACCAACCAAAAACGCATGTTCCTCTCCCCCGAAGACCATCTCGACGCCCTCCCGGACCCAGCCCGCCACCTTGCCGAGCTCCTCTCTACCTCCCCCCCGACCCGCGCACTCGTTGAGCGCCGGCTTGCGGCGGTATGCGACGTTGTCGATGCGGGCGACGACAAGATGTACCGGGTGAGTGAGGGGAAGCTGGTGGGGGAGGTGTTGACAAAAGCGAGGAGGATGGTAAGCGGGGGGTTGTTGCCGGGGAGTATGGAGGAGAGGTTTGTGAGGCGGGCGTTGGAGGCGCCGGTGGTCGGGGTGAGGGTGAGGATGGGGGTTAATGGGGTTAATGGGAATGGGGAGGGGGAAGGGGAAGGGAGTGGCGGGGAGTCGCAGGGCAGTGCGTCTTCGGTGGAGACGGCGGCGAGTTCGGTGTCGGCGGTGAGCACGGCTGCGACGTCGGTTGCGGAGGAGGAGGGGGCCTTGGTCAGTGCGATGACTGCGTCCGAGGAGGTGGTGAAGTTGCAGCGGTTGCGGGTGGCGTTTGATTTCATCTGCTCGAGCTATGTTGCGCCGGCGACCGCGGCGCTGCTCAAGGCGAACTTGGCCAAGGCGACCGAGTTGGTTGATTTCAAGCCCTTGGATGAGTACCTTGCGCGGCTTACAAAGCTGCGCCAGGAGGCTACTGCGGTGAGGACGACCGACTACTCGCGGAAGAGGGCGGGTGATGAAGAGGAAGACGAGCGCGCTGAGAAGAGGCGGAAGAAGGAGGCCGAGGAGAAGGCCAAGAAGGCGAATCAGAGCCGGGGTGTCAAGAACTTGATGAAGGTTGACACGTCGGGCATGAAGAAGATGAGTGACTTTTTCAAGAAGAAAACCTAAATCTTCTCGGGTATCTTGTCTATGGGAGACGTAGCCGCACAGGCGCGCGCAGTACAATATGTAGAACTTTTGGGGGTAGTGTTCAGGATAGGCGTTTAGGGTCATGGTCTCGTGGTAGAGAGGGATAATCAACAACTGATACCCGTAGCATCGCATTCACCGCACGCCCCTTGACCGTGCTCCCCTCGTATACCCGAACCCTCCCCTGCCTATCCCCGATGCAGGTCTCGAGCTTGAAGTGCTGCTCGACGTCGTATCCGCCCCATATGCTGACGAAGACGACGTCGCGCCACCCCTTGCCAATCCTCTAACCCTTCCCCTGGGGACCCCGCGCCCGATTCCCCTGGACGACGGTACTGATCCGGTGGCTGTTCTCTTCCTCTCGTCCTCTTCTGCCTTTCTCCGTGCCTCTTCGCGCCGCCGCTCGGCTTCGGCTGCCCGTCTCTCGGCCTCCTGCTGTTTCTGCAACGCCTCGTTCTCCATGTCGGCGATGTCTTGTGTCGAACCTTTCCATTCCGGGTTGAGGATCAACCGCTGGTTGTGTTCTGTCTGGGAGAGGATGCGCGTCCAAGTGTTGAGCAAAGTCGAGGCATTGTCTACTGTGTTGGAGACGGTCTAAATGTAGAGGATCTGTCAGCGCATGGGCTACCATCTACAGAAGTGATACCTACCCCCATGTTCCCCTTGGCCCGCTCCAACGTGCCAATAACCCCCTCAATCACCTCATTGATCTTCTTGACCCCTTCCAGTTCCCTGCGCAGTGCGGCTTCTCGGGACTCATCGGTATCAAACCGCGAGCTCTGGTTGGTAGGAGTCCTGGAGCGCCCTGGCGGTTTTGACGGCGACACAAATGAGTCTTCCAGGTCGGAGCTGTCGAAGTGGTCGGCCATGGTGGATTAAACCCTGTGCCTGTTAATGTGGTAGGGGTCTCCGATAGGTGTTAAAAAGTACTTGTTCGCTGAACTGCACTGCACTGCCAACTGTCTGGTATTGGGCGTCGTTTGCAGTTTGGGAATGACGTTGTTTTGTTGTCTTTGTTGTCCCGCAAAATGCGTTGTTGCACCTGGATTGGAGGGGACGGCGGGGCGGACAGGGATGCGGGGTCCACGAACGCGTCTTCTCCCTTGTGGGGTTTCGCGTTCTGGCGTCAGGGCGTCAGGTCATTAATGGACTGACCAGGGGTCGAGTCCAATGGGAGGTTGGGCGTGCCCCCGAAATCCAATGCAGACCGCCCCAGCCCCTTCGTTACATCGATTTCTCCTCCACCAAACCCCATTATCACAAACCCTCCTGCATCCTCTCTCTCGAAATTACAGCTCTTTGCCCCATGCAGCTAGGGAATCCCAGCATATCTTATTGTTTCCCCAGGTGCTGATTATCGACGGGTGCTGCGCGATTTGTTCAAGCAGCTACTCAGTTTCATTGCCCGGTTTCACAACCCGAGTTTCAATCGATCATTCAGCTTTCTCGCAATCACACACCACGTCGCCCAAAAATCGGCGATACCTCAACACCATTTCTTGTCGCGCTTTACAAGTGCCAGCCTATCGTGCACTTGCTTTAACCCTCGCTAGCCCGGAGATAACGCGACTGACGATCGGGTGATTGAGCTTTCAAACATGGCGGGTCCAATCCAGACTCCGGAAGCGCCGTCGACGCCTTCCGCCGAGTCGACTTCGAGAATCCGAACTCCCCCTGCGCCTCTCTATGGCTATTCTGATTCATACGAGCCCTACACCCCGCGCAAATCATCGCGCATCGCGCAACGCGCTACAAACCGCACTCCGTCTCCGCAACCATCAGCTCGCCACTTTTCCGAACCGCAACAAACCTCGCTAGGTTCGCCCAAGTCGACAAGAAAACGGTTTACTTCCAACATGGCTACGCCTACCCTCTCGCCGCAAAAGAAACGCATGCCGGCCATGGACTCGACGCGCAGGGTTTCCGGCACTCTGACGGCCGAAAGCACTGCGAGCGCTGCAGCCGCGCTGGGACTGGCGAGCAAGCCCGCGAGCAAACCCCAGAAGTTTTCCAGTCGCGCGGGCACCACGACTGGTGCCGGCAATCTCGTCACGCCCGCAAAAACTCCACTGAAGTCGCCGACCGACCAGGTTAAGGCCAACATCCGATCCGTTGCGCGCAACCTGTTTGTCGACGAGGCCGAGATCATGCCGTCTCCCAGAAGGTCGCGTGCCGACAACTACACGCTCGATAGCTTCTTTTCGCGAGATGACGACGAGCCCATCCAGATCTACACCGACTCGCACGAGCGCGTTCCCGAAATTGACGACAGCGCCGAGAACCCTTTCTACGTCGGGGACTCGATTGCAGCTCCAGAGCCACCGAGGCGCCGAAGCAAGCGCCAGACCGTTACTATTCCCGGCGAGGGCAAGGTGACGGTTGATGAGGCTGTGCGCCGCGACGACGGCATGCTGATTGTCTTGTACGTTACCTACCTTTGACTTGTTGATTTCCTTTTACTGACGCGACCATTACAGCCGGGGCAAGAAGCAATTCCGCAAGTTTACCGACATTGACGAATCGGGTTCCAGCAGCCGCGAAGGCCTCGACGAGGGTGAGGGTGGTCTGGAGAGCGCCGTTGAGTCCACCGCGAGACGGCCGTTCACTCGATCCTCCATCAAGCCGCGACTGCTCTTCCCCGTGGCCAAACCCGACGAGTCGATGACGACTAACGAGGACGAAGAGGCTGCAACCGATATCGAAGATCACGTCTTGGCAGGGATGGCATCCAGCAGCCAGGCCACCCCGTTCGACCTGACTGACAAGGCCCCCGGCACACCCGAGGCGCCGCGCTTCGCGCCTGCTTCCCCACCGACAACCGGGCGCGCCACTCGCTTCGGAAGCAGGAAAGCTGCAGATTCCACCCCGATGAAGGTCAAGCCGGCCGCCAAGCGGAGCCCCTTCGATGGCTGGCGTCGGGTCAAGGGCGGCGCCGAGGGCAGCGGCCATAAGCGGCCGGGCGACGAGCTCTCTAGCGCCACCTCCAAGCGCAACAGGGCCTAATCGTTGGTTGGGTTGAATCAAGTATGTGTGGATAGCGGGATCATGAGAAGCTTTGCAGGCTTTGGCTCGGAGTTGGGGTGACCTCGTGGTTTATTTTCTCTGGTACAGTTTTTGGGATGCATCCGATTTGTGGTGATCAAGGGTTTTCGTTTCGATGATGGAGGCCACAGGCCCCAGTACGCAGTTTGGTTTTTGCTTTTCGTTTTTCATCTCCCATGGTCATACCTCGGCGCTTAGTGTCTGAGGGAAGGGGCTTGGACAAGAGGCATCGGCATCCTGTCAAGCGGGCCCGGAATAGATCATGAACGTCACGTCAGAATTAGGGAGAATCGGGTAAGTCGGAAGGGTTAGACGGCCAGGCTACGTCAATATTTGTATTTATCACGGCTCGCAGCTCGAGTCGGCACGGCACCAAGTAATGGGGCAGAGAGAGACGAGTACGGGATACGGATACGGATACGGAATAAAGATTGAAAAAAGAAGGAAGAAAAAAAAGAGAGTAAAGTGAAAATGTTTGACGGCTTGGCGCCATGCTTCAACATGTCATGTTTTCTTCCCCTTTTTCTTGTCAACTCTCGGCAGTTCAAACTGCCCCACCCCGCTCCAAAAACAAAACGGGAAACGTCAATAGAGGGGCAACTTGTGTTATCCTACTACACCCGACGACCTTTTATCTTTATCGATTGCGTCCTACCCCGAACGGTGCCCAACAGCCAAAAGCGAATTCGTGCCTCACGATTTCGATTTCTCCTCAACCACCAAATAGATTAACCATCTAACAAAAAAAAAGAAGCCCAAAATGCATATCCTCGTGGTCAACGACGACGGCCCGCCGTCCCCGCACTCGTCGCCCTACGTGCACTCGCTCGTCCGCGAGCTGCAGGCCCACGGCCACGTCGTCTCGGTCTGCCTCCCGCACACGCAGCGCTCCTGGATCGGAAAGGCCCACATGATCGGCCAGACCGTCAAGCCGCTGTACTACCGTCCCCCGCCCCCCTCGGCCCCGGCCGCCGGCCTGTCCCCGCCGGAGGGCCACCACACCAACGCCGCCGCCCCCGAAGGCGCCCCCGACCAGTCTCACGGCACCACCCACACCCGCCCCAGCACCCGCCCGGGCACCGAGGAGTGGATCCTCGTCGACGGCACCCCGGCCTCGTGCGTCCAGATCGGCCTGTACCACTTCTTCCGCGACCGCGGCCCCGTCGACCTGGTCGTTAGCGGGCCCAACTACGGCCGGAATACCACGGCCGTGTTTGCGCTTAGCAGCGGCACGCTCGGCGGCGCGCTCGAGGCCGCCGTGTGCAAGCACCGCGCCATCGCGCTGAGCTATGCCTTTTTCTCGAGGAATCACGACTCTGGGATTATCGCCAAGGCGAGCAGGCAGGGCGTGAGGGTCATTGAGGCGCTGGCGAGGCAGTGGCCCGAGGATGGGAGCGTGGATTTGTATAGTGTGAATGTGCCGTTGTTGGAAGGGTTGGAGGAGGGGAAGGTCTTGTTTACGGAGATGTTGCAGAATTATTGGGGGCCGGGGAGCTGTTTTACCGAGGTGGATGGGAGCGTGGATGGCGAGGAGGAGGATGAGGAGCGGATTCGGGAGGGCGAGGGTGAGGCCGAGGCGGACGGTGCAGTGGAGGGGGCGGTCAAGACGGCGTGCCATACACATAAGCACTTCAAGTGGTCGCCGCGGTTTACGGATGTGTATGCCAGTGTGGACGCGGCGCCGCCGGGGAATGATGGGTGGGCGGTCAAGGAGGGGCATACGAGGTGAGTGCTGATTACGATTGCAAGTGCAAGCGCTGTTGACTAACTGGGTTCTAGTATCACGCCGCTCAAGGCCAACTTCTTCCAGACTGCGACGCAGTTGCATGGTCAAGAGTTAAAGTTGTAAGTCGAGTCTGACCCCTTGATTTTGAAGCAGATACGACGCGACGAATGGCATGAAACGGCACGAAACGGGATGATAGATGTTGCACATCAGCAGATAGAGCATAGAAGCACACGATCTAGAAATAGACGAGACACTGCTCGCTCTGCAACCCTGCCTGCCTTGTTCGGTCGCGCGTAAAAGGACGTATTCTTACCTTTCATTCCTTGCCCAGGAGTCCTAGGAGCTCGACATTTGGGGTTGAGCCCAAGTCAGTGACCGTGGACGGAGCCAAACCGGCCGCTCAAACTCAGGATCTCGCGATCCGCCAAAAGGGGAAGCCTGTCTACGCCCTGGTAGACTACGACGACGACTATGTGCAGCCCCTGATCATGTCAGCCATGCAGTCCCTCTTGCCGCCCGACAGCTACACTCTCCTCAAGCCGCCATCGACCTGGTCCTCGTCATCACCGGACATCTCGCTGGCAGACATCGTCCCTGAGCCCAACGCCAAGATTCTCCAGATTATGCCTTACGAGAGCCTCGACTTCGAGTATGCGGCCATGCACCCCGAAACTAGCCTCATCAACAGCTACATGATCCGGAAGGCCCTGATCCGGAAGCACTTTCTGTCAGCAACCGTCGACAACTGGGTGGCGAAGCACCCGGATTCGGTGCTCAAGACGCATGTGAAGCGCAGCGAGGCATTCGAGGTCGACTACGCCGAGTTCCTCGATGACGCTCTGGTCGAGGCCTGGGACCTACGCGAGAGCATGGAGAAAAATGCCGCAGCCGAGCATGCTGGGGACGAAGGAAATGACGCCGAGAGCGTGGCGAAGCAGAGTGATGCTACCGAGTGGTGGATCCTCAAGCCCAGCATGAGCGACCGCGGCCAGGGCATCCGGCTGTTTAGCACGATGGAGCAGCTACAAGACATCTTTGATGGTTGGGAGGTGGAGAGCGACAGCGAGGAGGAGGAAGAAGACGGCGACGAGGACGGTGACAACGGCACCGCCAAGGACGACGACAACGACGAGCGAACCACCAGCGCCGACCACATCACCACCTCTCACCTCCGCCACTTCATCGCCCAGCCCTACATCCACCCCCCGCTCCTCCTCCCGGAACTCGACAACCGCAAGTTCCACATCCGCGTCTACGTCCTCTGCCTCGGCAGCCTCTCCGTCTACGTCTACCGCGACATGCTCGCCCTCTTCGCCGGCCAGCCCTACACCCCTCCCACCCTCGACACCTCCAACCTCGACGCCCACCTCACAAACACCTGCCTCCAAACCTCCTCCTCATCCTCCAACCCCACACAAGGTTCCCCAGAACCGGCACACGCCTTCTGGTCCCTCCCCCTCTCTCAAATCGTCAAAGACTCCGTCTTCTCCCAAATCTGCGCCGTCACAGGCGACCTGTTCGAGGCCGCCGCACGCGCCATGACGATCCACTTCCAGCCAATGGCGCAGGCGTTTGAGGTGTACGGGCTAGACTTTTTGGTGGATGCGGGCGGGAAACCCTGGCTGTTGGAGGTGAATGCCTTCCCGGACTTTAGGCAGAGCGGGGAGGGGTTGACGGGGGTGGTGGGTGGGTTCTGGAGGGGGGTTGTGGGGAGGGGGGTTGTGCCTTTCTTGCTTGGACAAGAGGATGGGGGGAAGCAGGATGGGGATGATGGGATGGTGTTGGTGAGGGAGGTGGATTTGGGGAGGAGGTGGGGGTAAGTTGGTAAGGTGTGCATTAAGGGGGGTTTGTGACCGGGTTCGGAGATTTTGGCTGTGATTACTGTGTAATCTGTACATGTACAGGGCCCTTTGGTATTGGTGTGATACTTCCGGATTGGGGTGAATGACTGGAAATGTTGGTTGATTGTATTGTCAAGACAGGAAAGATGCTGCAGGGCATGTCAGCGCCCAGTCTCGGAGGAGGAGGCTTAGACTTGTGATATGGAATCTGGGCTTCCGGATTTGGATGTCGGTCTTGTGTCTGGTCTTGGACGGCAAGTAAGCACGAGGCACTGGTGCCGTGCGTCTAGGGTGTGGTCAGGTTAAGGTAGAGTTGCGGAGTTTCAACGCAGCCAAGATGTTGTTATCGGGGTCTCGGCGCGGCGGTCAACCGGAGTTTCGACTTAGACGCTGAGTTGCCGACTTCAAGTCACCGGTGGGTTTGTTTGTAATTCATGGCTGTAAAGGTCTCACCCAACCTGCTTGATACACTCTGGAACCCACTGCACACTCAATCCGATGCTACACAACCAACCCCTGCAGTGGACTCAACAACACCGACATTTGCCACTCTCTTGGACCACGTCGGCCCAGAATCTCGGCATCGTCTGTCGGCATCCGACTGAGCCCACGCCGACACAACAACAGGTCACCGACGGCATCCGTCCCGGCTCTTTTGCAAACTCACACCACACGTAGGCGCGCCAGCACATGTCTGATCTGCACGCTGTGTGGTGCCAAGGCCCAATATCATCGGACAGGTTAGGGCCCGGACTCCGCATTGGCGACTTTGCACTGCCTCACCCGACCGGATCGAACTTCTCTTTTAGGCTGGAGATGCTGCTGAGAAGAAGACTTTTTGCTATGAGGGAATTTTGTCAGGCTTGGTTTGGGTTTTCTTGAGTCAACTACGATCTTCCAAGACTCCTGGAAACGGAAGCTGTTCGCATATCAGAGATGTTGCTGGCCATATCAGGCGTTTTTGGCGTTGCCAGACTCGGTATACCTAGTTTAGTAATTATGCCAGGTACCCGCAAGTAGCCGATCTGCAATGGGATCCAACAGGTTGTTAGTTAGTCGTCTCGACCAATTGAATATTCTTTTGAGTGCACGTTTTTCTCTGAATCCTTTCCGATGGGAGTGGTGGTCGTCGCCTGACAAGGTTCGATATGTTCCGGTTCGTCGCATGTTGGTTGGTCCAGACTCTGGCCGTCTTACACATACGGAAGACTTGTATGGAGTAAGAATTGCGCCTGACTTGTAAATGATAGTTACAACCTGCCATTCCTGGAAGCTCAGACAGTTTAGTAATGGCGACGTCTGTTGATATTGGTAAAAGACGTTTTGGTGATATTAGTTCAATACCATCAAGGCATTTCGGACTGTGAGACGAGATAGGTTTGGGCCCGCAGAGAGCATTCGCAACCTCTGCCTCGCCATTCTGCCTCGCCCTCAGTAGTAAGAATTGAAGCGGGGTAGTCCCGATAGACTGGAACAGCCCGGTTCTCCACGTCTCAGAAAGCCTCAAGCAATGCGCATGTCCTGACGGGCTCTGTTGATACACTCCGTGTGCCTTGAGACAGAGGACGGGTGAGTGACCCGGACCGACGTAATGCGTTGGCACGGGGATGCAAAGTTGCCCGGCAAATACCTATCATAGTGAACACCGAGGCAGCCTCCCGGACTGCCTCGTTTCGTTTGTTTGGCGATGATGAGTCTGGTGAGACATCAAGTCTCGCTCAGCCACAGGACGCTTGGATCATACCGTTTCGTCCTGTCTGGCTCGAGTCCGGGCCGATCGCGAGCCGTCCAGTTGATGCCTCGGACCAAGGAAGCCGCTGACATTATTCCGTATAGTAACGACCTTTGATGTACGGATATCGTGAAAGTCAATGTGCCCTGTCCCGTCTGTGCACGGGTGCGCACGGCGCGCAGTGGTCATGGGCCACAGACGTCATCGAGAGGTGGCTGCGAAGGTATGGGATTCAGGACGAAACCTGGAACTGCATGTTTGAGCCTGATATCGTTGGGTTGGGCCGTGTCTCGTGCAAGTGCTCAGACCACCCGACTCGCGGATGTCGTGTGCCCGGAACGAGAGGACGGATACGTAGCATCACTATGCATGAGGGGGGGGCCGGAATGAAATGCCTAAGCAAACGATTGGCGCCGTTGCTACGTAGTCTCGAGGTAGTGTAGTTTCGTTAGCCAATATTATTCAAGAACTCATTCTGAACTTGAGGTTGGGACCGTTGGGTTGGATCGGGCGTGCTCAAAACTGCTCGGCCGGGATATCGTCCGCGCCTGCAGCGTCGTGCTTCCAGAACATTGACGGTGGACCAATCGGCAGATCTAGAACAGGGGCGTCCTGAGGAGGTGAAGCGTTTCGTGAAACACAACGCTTCTCAGGCCACCCGTTCGCAAATTGATGAACTGAGTTTTCAAGGAATTCGATGTTGCAAACGGCAAGACCAGCCGAACCAGAGTTCAGAGAGAAATGTGCGGTATTGTCGACTCTGTCCGGCATCGAGGTGCTTGGAGTCCAAGCGACCAAGTCGAGACTGCTGGCGGCCAAAACCAACCGAGTTTTCAACGTTGCTGCGCCTCGAAACCCCGCGCCTAAACGGCCTAGTATCATCCTGTATCGCACCGCCGTAGAAAAACGGGCGTTGTGACGAATCGGTCGATGGTGAGACTGGCTGCTCTGTCAGATGTTTTTTTTCCGATGGCGCCCTGGCGAGGATCGGGCATGCTCAGATCGTCAATTCTGCCCCAGATTGTGGGGTTGAGCCGAGACGCTTGCACCTTCAAAAAACTCATCATGGCCCCTGAGAATACAGTGTTGTACTGATAATTACTGTGTATTCTATCGAGGGACCGGGTTGTATCGATCTCGATGAAAAATACGGAGAACCGAGATTGACGACATTTCCACAAATGGCCGTGTCTGGAATGCGAATTCGAGATTCGGTCGTGTTGGCGCCACTTTGACCTTCTCTTGGAGGCAGGTCCTGAACAAGCCAGTTTCCCAGGACCCACTAGGTAATTTGGTTGTGGAGAATCTGTGGGGGCCAGGCCTTCCACTTTCACGATGGAGCAGCTGCAGCTAGAGAACGTTGAAGTCACGACTGTTGACAAAATACGTCCTTCCGTAGTGCTGACATAGTAGGCAATCAATGGCTATTATGATGGCTGAGGATGCTGTTCAATTTCAAGTTTGGATGTTCTTTCTTTTTTGCATGTTAGACTTTCGGATATCTGCCGAGAATGTTCAAACGGATCTCTGGCGCTAACTGCAGGATAGCGGCACAGTTTGTTCTTGACGACAGGGGTGCAGTTCGCCCTGCTTATCTGGGGTTAACACGCCACAAAGGCACAGAGGGATCGTGAGACCAAACGTGACTGTGCCAGGTACGGGGTACGAAGGAGTTAGGTACGTGGGTGTGTCGCTACCTCTGATGCGTTTTGTTTGGAGCAAGCAGCAGGAAATTCTGTTTGCCGAGACGTGCAGTGCAGTTGCTGTGGAATGATACGGTATGTACCCGGGTACTTGCACTCATTGAAGTTGTGAGGTCCGAGCTTGGCATGAGATGGGTCGGGAAGATTGCACCGGTGGTTGCTGGAGACGCAGATCCCTGTCGAGTTTTGATTCGCTTGGCCGTGCACTGCCTCGCTCTTGGCACCTGGGCCGCCAACGAAGGGACCAAGGAGATGCTGCTTGGCACGCCTCCGTGCAAATTGCCCCCCATCACCACCACGGGGCATTTCCCTCGACAATTCTTGCTCTGCTTTGTTTTCGATTCTCCATTGGCATGGGGTTAGTATCACAGACGACTGTGATGCCACCTGCCACAATTTTGTCTTAGCAATCGTCATTGCTCCGCCTCCGTCTCTCCCTATTCGCGTTTCCTCGACGATACTAATCTACCCACGTCGCGCTTCCCATCAAGGGGCACTTTCGACCTTTTTCCTTCCTGCATGACTTGAGGTAATCTGCAAGCTTCAAGTTTGGCGGCCGCCTGCATTCGTACATTTTTTTCTTTTCAACAATTTGCCTTCCTATAGCCCATTATATCCACCAGACACCAGCCGGGCAACCCCATGAGCCCCCGTGATTGACCCATTGCGTCGACCCGAACGTGGCTGGACAAGGCAGAACAACAGGGAAAGGCAGACCTCTCCCGTCCGGTTTCCGGCAACACCAGCCTCGCCACTCGCGAACAGGCCCATACAGCGCATTTGCTGCTTCGTCGCCCCCGTGGGCTGAGCGCTGTCGCTGACGACCGCGACCCGCTCTTTCAGCTACAATGGGAGAACCCAGCCTGGATGCCAAGGATGGCGACCCGGCTCCCGCTCGCAGACCTAGAGCGTATGTATTCTCTCCCATATCTCACTGACTTCGCGCCGCACCATCGGCCTGGCTCCTCGAGGTAGCTTCTGCCAAACGCGTCCTGACAATGTCTGGCAGTCCTACCATCACCATCGATACGGCGGCCGTGAGCCCGAGCTCAACAGCCGAGCCAGACCCTGAGGGCGCCTCGCAACAACCGGTTTCCAACTCGCCCGTGTCGTTAGGAAGCCCGACGGACCCTGCGACAAACTCGCACAAACGCAGTCTCTCCCAACCGAGACCCGAGGTGCAAGCCGCAAAAGCTGCTGAGCCGAAAGATAGTCGGCCAACCAGCCCGCACAATGTTTCCAACCCGTTTTCGTTCCGGGGGCCCGGGCCCAGCCAGGGCTTCCTATCCGTTCCCAACACCCAGCGGTCCCGCCAGAACTCGCTCAATTCCGCCGACGACGCCCGCTCCGTCACATCCTCTCAGGGGGACACAGTTGTCGCTCCCTCCGCCGGGGAGAAGAATGCCCGCGACAGATCAGAGAGCGACCGGATCATGAACGACGAGAATGCGCTCAAACCGGACCAGGGCAAGGAAGACGATTTCCAGGTCGACAACAACCCCTTTGCCTTTAGCCCTGGCATGTTGGGCAAGATGTTTGACCCCAAGAGCCTCGCGGCCTTTTGGAAACTGGGCGGTCTTGCCGGTATCGAAAAGGGCCTGCGGAGCAACCGAACCACGGGCCTGAGTGTTGACGAGGTCGCCCTGAATGGCTCCGTATCCTTCGAGGAGGCCACTGCCCGGGATTCGACCCCCGAAAATAATAAGGCCTTGACAGAGGGCGCTGCACCAGCCGCATCCGAGAATCATCACTCCGCGCATTCGCACCAACACGACCCGGCGACCGAGCCCTTTTCGTCGAGAAAGCGAGTCTTCCGCGACAACAGGCTGCCAGTCAAGAAGGGCAAGAGCTTGCTCCAGCTCATGTGGATCACGTATAACGACAAGGTTTTGATTCTGCTGTCGATCGCCGCTCTCGTCTCTCTCGCCGTCGGCCTCTATCAGACTTTTGGCCAGGAGCACAAGGACCCCACGGACCCTGGCGTTGAATGGATCGAGGGCGTCGCCATTATCGCCGCCATCGTGATTGTGGTTGCTGTCGGATCCCTCAACGACTTCCAAAAGGAACGCCAGTTTGCCCGGCTGAACAAGAAGAAACAGGATCGACTGGTCAAGGCGACACGATCGGGCAAGACGGTAGAAATTTCGGTTTTCGATATCCTCGCTGGCGATGTTCTTCACCTGGAACCCGGTGACATGGTCCCAGTCGACGGCGTTCTCATCGAGGGCTTCGGCGTCAAGTGTGACGAGTCCCAGGCGACTGGCGAATCCGACATCATCAAGAAGAGATCGGCTGACGAGGTGTTCGCCGCCATTGAGAACCACGAAAGTCTCAAGAAGATGGACCCCTTTATCCAATCCGGCTCCCGCGTCATGGAGGGTGTTGGCACCTTTATGGTTACGTCGACCGGCATCCACTCGAGCTACGGCAAGACCATGATGTCTTTGAACGAGGACCCCGAAATCACCCCTCTGCAGTCCAAGCTCAACGTCATCGCTGAGTACATTGCCAAACTTGGTGGCGCCGTCGCCCTTCTGCTCTTCCTCGTCCTGTTCATCATCTTTTGCGTTCGGCTTCCGAGACAGTATGCAAGCCTCACGCCGGCCCAGAAGGGACAACACTTCATTGAGATTTTCATTGTCGTTGTCACGATCGTCGTCGTCGCGATTCCAGAGGGTCTCCCGCTTGCTGTCACGTTGGCGCTGGCATTTGCTACCACCCGTATGCTCAAGGACAACAACTTGGTCCGCCATCTCAAGGCATGCGAGGTCATGGGCAACGCCACCACGATCTGCTCTGATAAGACGGGTACTCTGACTCAAAACAAAATGCAGGTTGTGGCGGGCACCATCGGCACGACCCATCGCTTCGGCACCACGTCTCTCCCGGAAGACCAAGACCCTTCGGAAAAGGACGCCACTATTCAGGAAGTCATCGCAACCCTCAACCCCGAGGTGAAGGACTTGGTATTGAAGTCTATCGCTCTTAACTCGACGGCATTCGAAGGCGAGGTGGACGGAGAACACACCTTTATCGGCTCAAAGACCGAGACTGCGCTGCTCATTCTTGCCAAGGAGCACTTGGCTATGGGCCCGGTCAGCGAAGAGCGCGCCAACGCCAAGACGCTGCACTTGATCCCGTTCGACTCGGGACGCAAATGCATGGGTGTGGTCGTTCAGCTGGACAACGGCAAGGCGCGTCTCTACGTAAAGGGAGCTTCCGAAATCGTGCTGG
This sequence comes from Trichocladium uniseriatum, assembly GCA_017139535.1. Classification (NCBI taxonomy): domain Eukaryota; kingdom Fungi; phylum Ascomycota; class Sordariomycetes; order Sordariales; family Chaetomiaceae; genus Trichocladium; species Trichocladium uniseriatum. The sequence continues at coordinate 189,589 of WOUO01000032.1, read as the reverse complement.
AAAAGTGCACTCAGGTCCTGCGTGACCCTTCGAGCGGCCTGGCCTCTGCGACTCTCACCGAGGATAACCGCGAAACCATCAAGCATCTTATCGAGACGTATGCCCGAAATTCGCTGCGAACCATCGGGCTCGTCTATCGCGACTTCGAACGGTGGCCACCCAAGCCCTCTCGCCGCATGGACGCCGAGAGGGACGAGATTGTCTTTGAGGACATCTGCAGGAATATGACCTTTGTTGGCTTGGTCGGTATCAAGGATCCCCTGCGCCCTGGTGTCATCGAGGCCGTTCAGCTGTGCCAGAAGGCCGGTGTCGTCGTCCGCATGGTTACTGGAGATAACAGGATGACTGCCGAGGCGATTGCTCGCGACTGCGGGATCCTCCAACCGGGCAGTGTCGTCCTCGAAGGCCCCGAGTTCCGCAACATGTCCAAGGCCCAGCAAGACGAGATCATCCCCCGGCTGCACGTCCTTGCGCGCTCTAGCCCCGAGGACAAGCGCATTCTGGTGATGCGCCTCAAGGAAAAGAACGAGACGGTTGCGGTTACCGGAGATGGCACCAACGATGCCCCTGCCCTCAAGATGGCCGATATTGGTTTCTCAATGGGCATCGCCGGTACCGAGGTTGCCAAGGAGGCCTCAGCCATTATCCTGATGGACGACAATTTCAACTCGATTGTCAAGGCACTGAAGTGGGGCCGGGCTGTCAATGATGCCGTCAAGCGCTTCCTCCAGTTCCAGCTGACGGTCAACATCACGGCCGTGGTCCTGACCTTCGTGTCGGCCGTGCAGAGCGCCGACCAGACGTCTGTGCTCACGGCTGTCCAGCTCTTGTGGGTCAACCTCATCATGGATACTCTCGCCGCCCTGGCCCTCGCGACAGACCCTCCGCACGCAAGCGTGTTGGATCGCCGGCCTGAGCGCAAGGGATCCTCGATTATCTCGACGACCATGTGGAAGATGATTCTCGGCCAAGCCGTGTACCAACTACTAATTACGTTCTTGGTTTACTTTGGCGGAGTTGGTGTCCTTCCGGGACCTGATGACATGACTGAGGGGCAGATTCACACTCTGGTTTTCAACACGTTTGTGTGGATGCAGATTTTTAACCAGTGGAAGTAAGTACCGGGACACCAGTATCCTGTCGTTATAAATTGATCGCTAACGTTTCCGCAGCAACCGACGTCTGGACAACAATTTCAACATCTTTGAAGGCATGGTCAAGAACCCCTACTTCATTGTCATCAGCTTGATCATGTGCGGTGGCCAAGTCCTGATTGTCATGGTCGGTGGCCCAGCCTTCCGCATCGCGCCCGAAGGCCAGACGCCGGCCATGTGGGGCATTGCCATCGTGCTGGGATTCATCTCGATTCCCGTCGGAGTCATCATCCGCCTCATCCCCGACGAGTTGCTTGAGAGCTTGGTCCCCGAGTCCTGGAAGCGGAGAGCGCACTCCAAGGTTCCGGGTGTCACCGTCTCGGACGACGAGGAGCGCTTCAGCTCCTATCCTGCGGCATTTGCCGAGGTCAGGGACGAGTTGGCCTGGCTCAAGCGCATCAAGGGCGGCCGCCTCAACAACCTCAAGTTTGCCATGCAGCATCCCCGCGAGACCTTCCTGCCTCGCAAGAGCCCCGCACCCAGCCGGGAGCACTCTCGGTCGAATTCCATCAACCGTCTGCCGCAGACGCCTATCCGCGAGGACAGCTACGGCTCGGTCGGACCTACACCCGAGTCGCGGCGGCGAAGCAGGAGCACGCGCTCGCGATCCAACAGCGTTCTTGGCGCGGCTACCGTCATGACAGGTATCGTGGCGGGCAGCATTGGCGCCGGATGGTCACCCATCGACAGACGCGGGGAGCCCGACTTTGGGCAGTTCCCCAGGCCGTCGGCCTCGGAATCCAGGAGCGGGTCCCAGCCGCCTGCGAACCGGTCAGTCCTTGAAGACCAGCAGATGTCGGCCGAGCCGCAGGAAATCCACGAGGTGCCTGCGTCTCCCCAGGACGTTCCTATTCTCGGCGTACCCAAGCCGCCCAAATCTCCTTCGACCCCTTGAAGATGATTTGAGGGGAGGGGAGAGGAACTAGCGTCAACCATGAATCACCGACGGTCGCGAGGTTCATGACGACATGCAGGCCCTAATCCTGCCTGCTCCCACAATTCGGTTGGCGGATGCCGCCGAATTGGACCACGCGCCTCTGACGGCGATGCGGTGGTCCCCGGCCATCAAATAACAAGGCCATCATTACCCCAGCCAATCCCGGCTGTGGCGTCGATATGGGGACGCCAGATGTCTATGTGTATAATAAATGTACAAAGCACGAGACGGAGTGGAAGCAGCACGCAGACAGGGCCTGCAAGGGTGCTGAGGCAGTGGTTGCAGGGGGCGTTGGTGGTGTCTGTCTGTTCCTGATCTGATGTGTTTGTTTTTTTATATTGGCGGCTGCCATGATTTGGGGCGTCTGGCGAGATAGACGGATATCATTGATGCATGATGCCGTTTTGTGGCACAATCTTTTATTTGCGAAAAGTGTTTTCCTTATTTGACCTTTTTCTTTTGGGCATCTTCTCTTCTTCTGTTATTCCCCACTTGCCTTGCTACTTGCTGGGCTGTTTTGTTGATAGAGTTGTGTGAATGGAATCGAGTGTGATGGATCAGCTTGTGTGCCTGCCCTGTTGATGTTGGATGCGACGTGGTGAGACACAGTGATACACACAGTCAAGTAACTTGACTGTCTCCGTACTGTGCATGTTAGCCGGGGAGGAATGATGCCTATCCTCTTCCTCGCCAACTGTCATGCTGAGGTCAAACTTGCTGTGGGTTGGTGGTTTGGCGGCGAGGGATGAGACGAACCGAGACGGCTGAGCGGAGAGCGGAGACGGGGGGGCTAAGAATAACTTTGGTGCGCCGTACGGATACCTAGGCTCCTAGGTCGGGTTGAGGCAAAGGCGTTAGGCAAGCAAACTGTCTGGGAAGAGGCAGGGGAGCGGCGAGGTAGAGAGCAGTACTATACCAAGTATGGCGTATAACATGGGGAATACTCAATACTCCGGACGTGGTTGGGCTATCTTTGGTTGTGACAATCCGATGGCAATGCTTGGTGGTGAACGGCGAAAAGGGGGGTTGGGGTTGACGGAGTCGAGTTTGAACCTCTATCCGTTTCCATCCATGTTCTTGCCCGAACTGGAGCGGGATTCGTCTTGGTTAAGTGAACGTGCTTGCTGTTTTGGGGTATACAGTCCAGGCATCCACAGACTAACAAAGTGTGAGTCTAGGTGTATTACTCATTCGCCTCGTTAGGTCCTGTGAGCAAAATGAGAAGTTCGAGGCCTAGCAGGATTTTGTCCAAGTGTGCAAACTCACCCTGTCTGCTTCGGGGCCTTTGAACTATCGAGAGCCGAGCACGAGCCCACTTCCCGATTCCACTCGACTTTCCTCCAGGCGTTGGAACCAGCCAACAAAAGACAAAGAGAAAAAGAAAGACTTGGCCAGAAAAAGGTGTTGTTCTTAAGCACACACTAGTACAGAGTGCGGATACTACCATCCTCGCCTCGGCACTCACATAGGCTGAGTATCGCGGCATCAGTGACTCGCGATTCCGGTCTTTCTTCTCGTCGTGTCCCGGGGCGCCCTTGCTCGCTCAGGCCACTCGGTCGAATTCGGCACTGCCGCTGGCCGTCGTCGCAGAAACACAGAGGCCATCCACAATTGCACATCCAAGCATGCCATTCTGCGAATTGCCACTCACTCGCTCACTCGCTTTTGCCAAGCCCACTCATCTCACACTCCCTACCTAGCTTCGCTGGCCTTCTTGCCTTTTTGCCCTTTTGCCTTTCCACTCTTTTCCGCCTCCCCCCTTTCCCCCGAATTACTAAATCCCAGCCGGAACAACTTCTCCTTGTGCTTTTTAACTCGCGTCAACTTTTGACGAGCTCTGCATCCTGACCTGGGCAGCAGCTGCCTGGTGCTCGTCTGAGTTGTTTCTCATTGGCGCGTCATTGCTTTCCCTCTTTTTCGCCGTCTCTCCGTGCTTCCCATCTCTCTTTCATCTTTCACTTGCTCTTGGTCTTACTCTTGCACAACTGAACCACCTCCTCTCTACCCCAACTTGGACCATCCACCCCATACCACGCGCAACACAGCAATGGACCCGCCGCAACGCGCTACGGGCAAGAATGGCACAACCAATGGCACTGTCGCCACGAGGAAGCCCAGCACCAGAGTCAAGAATGTGGTAGATTACGATGAGAAGCGCCACTTTGTAGAGCTTACCGAGGATGTCGATGTTAAGGCGAGGAAGCCTGCTGTGTCCAATTCGGGTCTGAGTGAGCTCGAGGAGCGCGTCAATGACCTGAGTGAGTCGTGGGAGACCGAGTCTCTTTTTCAGGATACCCTCGAGGACCTGGCTGAGGACAGGTTCTTTACGGATGGTGAGTGTTTGCTACCCCTCGTTTACTTTTTTTGACACTTGACCGCTAATGCAGCTGTAGATCCTCAAGCCTGCACACCCGAGGAGGCCATCAAATACCGCCAGCTTCTGCGTGTTGTTGGCCCCGAGGTCTTTTGTGAGCGCACCGTCGATGCTGGCCTCGTCACGGCCAAGAAGCTCCTCACCGCCTTTGGCATCCGCCCGCCCGGCTTCCTCGAGGGCGCCGAGGACGATGCCTATTTTCCTCTGTTGAGCCTTGCCCTGACTCGCGAGCTGTCCAAGCGGGCCAAGCTACTCAAGTACAACTCGATCGACGATGCGGTGGACCTCCTCCACAAGTCCAAGAACATCATCGTCCTGACGGGCGCTGGCATCTCGACCTCGTTGGGAATCCCAGACTTCCGATCCAAGGGCATCGGTCTCTACTCCAAGCTCGAGCACCTCGGCCTCAACGACCCCCAAGAAGTCTTTGACATCTCCATCTTCCGCCAGGACCCCACCATCTTTTACTCGGTCGCCCGCGACATCCTGCCCAGCACCGAGCGCTTCTCGCCCACCCACGCCTTCATCGCCCTGCTCCAGAACAAGGGCAAGCTCCTAACCAACTACTCGCAAAACATCGACAACCTCGAAGCCAAGGCCGGCATCCGGCCGGACAAGCTCGTCCAATGCCACGGCTCCTTCGCCACCGCCTCGTGCGTCAAATGCGGCCACAAGGTCGTCGGCGAGACCCTCTTCCCAGAGATCAAATCCGGCGCCATCCCGCGCTGCCGCAAGTGCGCGCAGGGCAACCGCACGACCAACAACAGCAGCAGCAACGGTAACAGCCGCAAGCGCAAGGTCCACAAGGACGGCACCGAAAAGAAGATCCGCCGCCGCCCGGGCGATTTTGACAGCAACTCGGACTCGGAATTCGACAATACCAGCCGCGGCGGCAGCAGCAGCCGCCGCCAGACCCCGGTCAGCAGCAGCTCCTCATGCGGCGTCATGAAGCCCGACATCACCTTCTTCGGCGAGCCGCTCCCAGACGAGTTCTCGAAGCGCCTGACCGAACACGACCGCGAGAAAGTCGACCTGGTCATTGTCATTGGCACCAGCCTCAAGGTCGCGCCCGTGTCGGAGGTGGTGCCCTTCTTGCCGCCACACATCCCGCAGATATATATCAGCCGCACGCCCGTGTCGCACGTCAATTTTGATATTGACTTGTTGGGCGACTGTGATGTGGTCGTGGCGGAGCTGTGTCGGCGGGCCGGGTGGGAGCTGAAGCATGAGATGGTGCCCGAGGGGCAAGTCGTGGAGACGAGGCTGGCGGAGGGGTTTGGGAGCAGGCATGTTTTTACGCAGGTTGAGCCAGCGCCTGTTGTGCCTGTGACGGGGGAGGGAGAGGGGGTGAAGAAGGAGGGGGGAGAGAAGGGGGAAGGGGAGGAGGAGGAGGAGGAGAAAAAGGAGAAATCGAGCTGAGGTAGTGGTTCCGCTGCTTTTCCTTTCTTTTTCTTCACTCTTTTCTTTATACTCTCTTTTCCTCGTTTTTCCCTTCTCTTCGGCGAGAGACATGATACCCTATTTTGTCTTGTTTTTTTCCTTCCCTCTTTCCTTCCAACTGTTCTCTTTCTCAAAAGTAGACCCGACCATCTCGGAAACCCCTCGACGCGCTTCCACCCAACTCACCCTGTCGGGTTTATAGTACAGATTCTTAGGTGGCTCTCCCAGGCCACTTGTCACACACATGTACGGGGTATTTGATGTAAGAGGTTCAAATTGAAGCTGGCGGCGGGTTGGTCTCGGTAATAGGGTGGATGATGTTGAGGGGGTTTGGGGTGAGTGTGTTTGGGCCGGCGTTATCAGGGATGTAGCGTGCAGTGGTAGCCTGGGCTGTTGTAGAGTCTGTGGAGTCCGTAGAGTGTGTTTGTCTGAATTCGACGCTTGATTTGCAGCTGTCTTAGTCTTGAATATGGGAAATCATGTTGGTCTTGCCACGATCCCTCAGAGGTGTACTCAAGATATTTACTTGCCCCTTCACATCAATAACCTCAAATGTTGTGTTGGAATCATATACAGTCTATCATTCCCAGCCTGACTAAAATATCGCTTCGCTTTTCATTACACACGCATCGCTAACCGACTCCATCACTCCCACTTACATATGTCGTCTAACTAAAAGATACAGCACACAATCGCTTCCACCCACAATTGACACCCTACTTCCATCTACAAAAGACTCTCGTACTTATCCAACCCAGACTTTTGCCCCTGCCCCTGACTCGGCCCCTGACTCTGCTGACCCAGTTGCTGACCGCTCAAACCACCCATCCCGCCCATACCCATCATGCTATTCATACTCGTCCCATTACTGTTCATACTCGTCATACTAGCCATGCCCATTCCCATGCCCATGCCCATCCCTCCAGTTTTATTCGCTGCAGCGGTAGCGCCCATGGATGAAAGGGTGTTCATGCTATTCATGCTATTCATCCCCCCCAGCCCACTAAATGCACTCGTAGCTTGTGTTATTGCCGGCGCCGACTGCTGCCGTTGTGGTGCGGCGGGCGGGGGCGCAAGGCTGAAGCTTGATAGACCGGACGCTGCGGCGCTGCTGCCACCACCAGGGGGCGGGGGTAGGGAGAAGGGCTGAGCAGCACGGTTTTGGGTTTGGGGTTGGGTTTGCTGCTGCTGCTGCTGCTGTTGGCCGAGGGAGAGGGAGCCAAAGGCGGATGTTGAGGGTTGAGTGGCGGGTGGGGACGACCACATGTTGCTGTTGGTTGCGGCGCCCCAGTTGATGGATGAGGGCTGTGGTGCCAATGGCGTCGAGGAGAGACTGCTTGGTTTTGTGGTAGGTTGTAGAGGCTGGGAGAACTGTGTGGTGGTTGGGGTGATGGGTTGGAAACTTGTGAGGTCGGGCGTGACTGTCCGGAAGCCGGGCTGCTGGGCTTTGACCGCGCCGAACTGGTTTGTGGGAGCCGTTGGGGCTGCGGGAGGGGATGACCAGGAGAAGGTGGCCGTCGGAGTAGACTTTCGAGAGGTGGCAGAAGGAGAGGTGATAGATGGTGCTGCAGCCATGGTGTCCCATCCCGAGTCCATTGGGTTGGCAGATGCCCCGCCGGCGCCTCCCTTGACAAGCGACTCAAAGTCTGTTTCTGTCGCTCCATTCGTATCGAGGGACGAACCGGCGATGGGGCCGAAAGACATAAAGTCGTCTTTGGCGGCCGAAGAATCAGAACTGCCACTGTTCAACTCTTGCAGTTTCTTAGTCTGCTCCTCTTCAACCCTGCTCGATAAACTCTTGATGAGCTCCATGAAGGCTTGGAACTGTTTGAGGTCTAGAAGTGGGCCCAAACTCATGTTCCATAGGATGGGGAGAATTTCCATGGCGACGAATTCGGCATCTGCCACCTTGCCAACAACTCGAAGTACGTTGAGGGCTGCCATCATCACAGCAGGCTCCCTTGTCTTGATCGCTTTGATCAGTGGGACGATCTTTTCTTGCATGGTAAACTTGTCCAATGCGGTCGACGAGGTCGCCTTTTTCTTCTGTGGAGTGAACCCATCGAGCCCGTCGTCACCCCCTGGGTCGTTGGAGCCGCCACATAGTGTGACAAAGGCCTGCAGGCCCCTGATTTTGATGGCGAGGCTGCTGGTCTTGCTGAAAATGGCGGCGATGACTGGGAACAGCTCGTTTTTGATGGTGCTAAAGTCTAGCTGAGGCAACACGGAGGGGAGGCTTCTCAGTGCTGCGTCCACGAGCGCGGGCGTTTGGGATCGCAATGCGTTGAAGATGATGGGTAAGATGTCTAACGGTATCAGCTTTCGACCCGTAAAGAAGATTAAGAAAAAACAGTGATGAATACGTACCATCCTTAAAGTCCCCGCCAGAACAGTTGTCACCAATGACGGGCAGTTGCTCAATGACAACCATCAGCCCAGCGTCGCGGGCCGGGTCCTTTTCCCGTTCGTTCTCCTGGGTCTGTTTGACGTTGGCGATGAATATTTCCCTCAAACTCGGCCGCACTTTCTCGCTGAAAGCCCTCCTGCCCGACGGTAGGAGCTCGATGATCTTGAAGGCGTTGTGCAAAATCAGGGAGGTGAGCTCCTTGTCCTTTAGTTCCTCGAGCAAGGCCGGGAGCACCTTTTTCTCCATCACAGACTTGGGAAACGACGGCAGCACATTGATCAGGCCCCTGAGGAACTTGTTCTTATCGCTCAGGGTCTTGGCCGGAAAGGAATCCAGGAAGCGGATGGTTGCGACGAGAATGTTGTTGAAGAACTCGCTCTGCTGGAACTCGTTGGCTGTCATGCGTTGGGCAGGCCGGCGCGTGATGAGGCGCGGCAGGACATGGTTGGCGAGATCTTTAGGTACTGGGCGGGAGGAGAGGAAGTTGTTGTGGGAGTTGGGGACGCCCTGGGAAGACTGAAATATTCGCTGGTAGGCGGACAGGCTGCCATGGCACTCGAGCGGCGACTTATGAGGAGAGTTGTACAGGGCAACACAAAGAAGGCCCAGCGAGAACATGTCCGCCGCCGCCGTGATGTTCTTGTCCAGCACAAAATCGGGCGAAGTATAGTCGATGTTTAACTGGACGGTCCGCGGTAAGCTGGGGTTGTGTCTGAGAACCTCACCCAAGCTGATGGGCGGGATCGAAGCCGTCTTGGGACTCGAGGGCTCCAATGGGCTGCAGAAGGACAAGCCACTGAGTTTCCAGTCCGACTACGATAATGTCAGTTTTGGTACTTTCAGGGGCAACAACAGCATGAACCTGCCTTGCCATTGACGAGAATCGCGTCGGGCGTGAGATTGCCATGGACGAGCCCCGCATTCTCGTGCAGAAACTCGAGCGCCTTGCTGACCTGCAACAGGCCCTTTTGTATCTCCAGCTCATCAATCTCGAGCTCCCGCCTCCTGCGGTTCCCATCTGCGTCCTCGGTTACATATCGGCTCGCCCTGCCTCCGCCCCTTTCCTGATCATCCTTCTCCTGCAGCAGGCCCGAGAGCGACGCTGTCACCGGCTCGGCGACAAACTGCAGCCCGCCGCCCCTTGTCTCTTCGACCGGCTCGACGACCTCTAGAATACCGGGATGGCGAAGCTTGGCGATGGCCGAGGCCTCCTTCTTGAGGCGCTCGACGACGGCCTCGACGGCCTTCTTGAATTCGGCGAGCTCGGCGCGGTTCAGGCCGCTGCGGTGGGCATCGATCACGGATTTCTTGTCGAAGACAAAAACAGAACCCTCCTTGCCCGTCTTTTTGTTCTTGGCCGGGTAGATCTTCCACGGTCCAGCTGTCGAAGTAAGGGTCGACGAGACGGTATAATGGGTCGAGATGTTTGTCGACGAGAACGACTTGAGCGCGTTGGCGAACATGGTGGATGCAGTTGCAATCACCCGTGGTCGGGCGCAGTCGTTATCATCGCTGTCGGTCGCGGGGGCATCAGGATATCGCTATCGCCAACTCGCCCGTTGTGTCGTGTGCAGGGGTTGGCGGGAGCTTGAAATGTTAGGGAGCGCCCGGCGGGGCCGTTCGCGCTGGAAAGCCAACGGGCCAGGGCCCAACTGCCAAAAAGCGGCAGCCGGAATTGGCTAGACACGGTCCACATAAAAGCTGAGCGACAAGGACAGGGGTACAGGCTGCAGTCGGCGACAAATCCCCAGACCGGGGGTCCAAGCTTACCATCGCACGACCTCCGATACGACTCCGAGATTTGTTGTCCGGAGTAGTAAGACCCGGTATTAGCTCCTCCCACCGCTTACCTGCGGGATGGATTTATGACTCGGGACTCCAGCCGCTCCATAGATCTGACCCCGACTTGCTCTCCGTCTTGGACATAATTTCTCCTCCATTTTATGACTCTGACAAAACTCAATTGGCCATAAATTGCACAGTCACACACACACAGCAGTCCCAAGATGATGCGGCAACTCCTCCCGCGAGGCGCCTTTCGGTGCGCCTCGCGCGCGCCGGCCTTTGTTGCGCAGCGCTCGATGCCGTTGTGGCAGGCGACACGGCAGTACAGCATTAGCCCCGAGAAGGCGTCAGACTCCAACCTGAAAGACATTGACCCGACCCAGCTCGTGCTCCAGAAGACGACCCAGCCGAAGACGCTGAGGAAATCTGACGAGCTGGTCTTTGGCCAGAACTTCACCGGTAGGCCTCAACGCCTACCGCACGAGAAAATGAAGAAACATGCGCTGACCCGTCCGATCCGCAGACCACATGCTCACCATCGAGTGGAACAAGGAGACGGGCTGGCAAAAACCGCACATTGTGCCCTACCAGAACCTGTCGCTCGACCCGGCGACATGCGTGTTCCACTACGCCTTTGAGTGCTTCGAGGGCATGAAGGCGTACAAGGACAAGGCCGGGCAGATCCGCCTCTTCCGCCCGGACAAGAACATGGAGCGCTTCAACAAGTCGTCGGCGCGCATCGCGCTGCCCAACTTCAACTCGGATGCCCTGACGGAGCTGATCGCCCAGTTCACCAAGCTCGAGAGCCGCTTCATCCCCGAGGAGCGCGGCTACTCGCTGTACCTGCGCCCGACCATGATCGGCACGCAAAAGACGCTGGGCGTCAGCCCCCCCGGTTCCGCCATGCTCTTTGTCATTGCCTCGCCCGTCGGCCCCTACTACCCGACGGGCTTCAAGGCCGTGTCGCTCGAGGCGACCAACTACGCGGTGCGGGCGTGGCCCGGCGGCGTGGGCGACAAGAAGCTGGGCGCCAACTACGCGCCCTGCATCGTGCCGCAGCGCGAGGCCATGAGCCGCGGGTTCCAGCAGAACCTGTGGCTGTTTGGCGAAGAGGAGTACTGCACCGAGGTGGGCACCATGAACTTTTTCGTCGCCATGCGCAACAAGCAGACGGGCCAGAACGAGCTCGTCACGGCGCCGCTCGACGGCACCATCCTCGAGGGCGTCACGCGCGACTCGGTGCTGTCGCTGGCGCGCGAGCGCCTCGTGCCCGACGGCTGGAACGTGGTCGAGCGCAAGTACACCATGGCCGAGCTGGCCGAGGCGGCGAGCGAGGGCCGCCTGATTGAGGCGTTTGGGTCCGGCACGGCCGCCATTGTCAGCCCCGTGCGCAACATTAGCTGGAAGGGCCAGATGGTGCACTGCGGGCTCAAGGAGCACGAGGAGTCGGGCGAAATTGCCACCAAGATGAAGAACTGGATCGAGGCGCGGCAGTACGGCGATGACGAACACGAGTGGAGCTATGTCTGTTAGAGCGGGTCTAGGTGTTGTATTTAGCGTAGACGGGGAAATAATAGAGAGCTTGAATCGGGGGCATGAGCAGTCCGTTGTGCAGTGATGACCTCTATTTGACACCCATCCGGGCGGCAGCATCTATCCCGGTGGTGGTCTAGCGGCGGAACTCTGCTTCCATAAATCTCTCGACGACGACGACAGCAAGGAACCGCAACAAATGAACCATGTACATCCGATCGGGCGTATGTATGTGTGTGTTTCTGACTTGAGCCCGGCGATCCGTCTAGTCTCCTTCCTTCCTCCCTCCTCCCGTTGGTTGTCATGATGTCAACAACCCAGTCCCTGATCCCGTCTATTTCTTCTCCGGGTTGGGGTCCTCGAGGATGCCCTCGGCCTCTAATCTCCTCCTCGCCTCCTCCAGCGCCCACGTCTGGATGCTATTTATCCCGTCAGCCAAGCCCTCACTTTCAATCCCCTCCAACCCCGATCATATCCCTCACCCCCCTCTCCCCTCCCCAGCCCCCATCCCCCCATCACCAATTACTCGTAAAAAGAAGAAAGAAACGTACCTCGTATCAGGCTTCCAAGCATACGCCACCGCAAACACAACGATGCTGCCCCAGAACCCGTAGAAGAACGGCCCCTCCCACCCTTCGTTCTGGTACTTCTCGCCCGGCCGCACGCCCCACAGCCAGCCCGTCGGCGCGTCGTAGTGCATGCCGCCGCCGCCGGCGCGACGGGGGGTCGTCGAGAAGTAGCGGAAGCGGGTGGCCGCGAGGGCCGTCGACGCAGTCGCAGTCGAGGTCGTGCGAGCGGCGGCGGTGGCCGCGCGCGGGAGGAGGGCCATCTTTTTGTTCTTTTCGTATGGGGGATTGAGGTTTGGGGTTGATTGGGATTGGATTGGATTGGCGGCGGTCGTCGCTCAGTTCGCGGGACTGCCGAGGGAGTGGAGAGTGGCCGAGTCGACGGGTTTGTTTGATGGTTTGCCGTCGGTCGGTCGGTCGTCGGCGGCTGTCGAGGCGGGTTGATTGAGCTTGGTTGGCTTGACGTTCGTTGGCTGTGACTGATTGGATTGTGGCTTGGCGGAGATGAGGCGGGTCACGTGAGGTGATGCGTTCTTTTTAGAGTGGCTTGCGAGCTTGGCTGGGTGAGCTTAACCCTAACCCGGATGGGGACGTAGAGAGCGAGAGCCTCTGATTCACAGTTCCCGGGCATTGTTGACACCAGCATCATTAAATCTAGGCAAGTTAAGAAAGAATGTAATGGAAATCCGTTGCTCTCTGTCAATGATTAAAACCAATACCCCAATTTGCGCTCATCCTGCAAGCCGACTAACTCAAAAGCATCACGAATCCAGCAATCTGGGCACCAGTGCCTCGCTTTTCTGGTATCTCCTCCCAAACTTGGCCAAGACCATCCCTAGTGCCATCAAATGTAGTACATTGTGTCCTTCAAGTTGTTGTGCACAGTCCGCCCCGAGACGGTGGCATGCTCGCCCGAGGTGATGGACCGAACGTCATCGAACAGCTCGCTCTGGTGGATGCGAGCCCGGGTGCAGACCAAGTCAGCATAGTACGCCGGCGGGCAGATGCTGACCGCCTTGGTGGCGCGCCCGTAAAGGTAACACATGTCGTGCGTGAGCTTCTCGAGCACGTTGGCCGCCTTGTCCTTGTAGTCGGCCCGGAAGATCTCGTCGAGGAGGACCGTGTAGTGGGCCGGCCGGGCAGTACCTGCAAATCATGTCAGTAAGATTACGGTATGCGGGTCACAAGTATACTCACCTTGGAGAGAAGCGTGGGCCTGCAGGAAAAAGTCCCAGTACCGCACGTTGGTGACGCCGCGATCAACGACTGTCCCCTCCTTAGGGCTCTTGGATCTCGGATGGATGTGTCCGGCATCGGTCGGGTAGAAACGGGTTTGGTGGCGCTTCACTGACACGATCAGAGCAAGGCGCGGCTGCTTTTGCGTATACAGCTTTGAGCACGCCTCGCGGATGTGAGGCACCTCTTCGTCCAAGACCTTCTTGAACTGCCCCTCCGAGACACCGTCGCGGAAAATGACAATGTTCTCCGGGAGGCGGTTGTTCTTCCTGCGCCACATCTCGAGCCGGCTCTTGAAGTGCTGAGAAAACTTGCCCTTGTCGTTGACCATCTCCTGGCGGGGGGGGTTCTGCCAGGCCACGGCGGGCCACTGTGCAAGGCCGGCGTCCATGCTCGCCACCAAGCCGACGATGCTGGGCGCGTTGTCTCCTGCTCCGGGGGCCAGATTAGTAGGGTGCGTGACGTCGTATCCCACATACATGGTCTTGTCGCCATTGATGGCCGAGGTATCCTTGATGCTGTGGTTGACGCCGCCAAACTTCAGGTTGACCTTCAAGGCGACGTTGGCAAAGTACCCATCCTGCCCCTTGACCTGGAGAAGCTTTTCCTGGACGACGCAAACCGTTTGGAAGCCAAAGTCGACATCGGCAAGCTTCTTGACCATGTTGTAGAGAGTAGTGTCTTTGAATGGCAGAACCACCAGCACAAAGTCTGGACGCTTCAGGAGCTTTTGGAGCTGGACAAAAGCGGCTCTCAACTGGTCTTCGCTCTGGGGCACTCCAGTCTTGATTCCGGCCGGCGGGTTTGGCTGTTTCGGGATGCTGATGCCCATCTTGTCACTCATGAACCCAGCGAACTTGCCGACGGTGGCCTTGATGACGCCGTCGTTGTCGGCATATTTTTCGATCGACAGGTACGTCCAGGACCCGATGCGTCCAGACTGGCAGACCTTCACAAATTTCATCAGCCATCCACCGTTGTCAGGGGTCACCGACTGGCCCGGGCTCCGGTATGCAAGAAGCGGGGGGGTCAGCTCCCGGCCCTTCACGGTGATGAGGTCCTTGTCGACCGAGACGGAGAACTTGGTCTGCAAATTGTTAGCGCACGAAGGCGGCAAGACGCAGAGGGGTTGAACTGACAAGCAAGTTGTTGTTATCCAGCGCCAGCAATTCCCTGGCCGACGTCGTGATGGAGAGGGCATTCTTAGGGGGGGCCCGGCAGGCGAATTTGACCATAGCATCCTGTTCTTGACCCGAGAGCTTCGACTTCATCGGCTGCCCAGGAAGCAGCTCGCAGAGCTCGGCCAAAAAGTAGATAGGCCTGCCGGTGGTTCCCGCATTGATCAAGGGAAGACCGACCCTGGCGCTGATGTTGTATTCTGTGAGGTGGAAGTTAGCGTGCCGGGGTGGGGAGCGGGTGTGTGTATTGGGGGAGGGAAGAATGAGACTTACTCTGTTGATAGTATTGTTGAACCATGACCATTTGGCCGTAAGCGAGGTTTCCAACCTGGGGTCTCGGCGTCTTGGGTTCGCCGAGGTAGAACCTCGCTGTGGATGGCGTGGCAAAAGGAAACTTTGAGTACCTAAATTCCGGTCTGCGTTTCTCCTCGGCCCCGTCCTTGACCGTCGCGAGACCCGCGATCGACCGCTCAATCGTGACAAACTGGCCGGGCTTGTTACCCGGAACCCGGCACTGGATCCGTGACCGAGCAAGGAATTTGTGCAACCTGGTGAGGTCGGCAGCGGCCTTGGGTGTGTGGTTCTGTTCGAGGTGGATTTCCACATGACGAAACTCTTCGAACAGCCTGGCGAGCGGAATCGGTCTACGGAACACACCGTGCGTGACATTGGTGTTGAGGAGCAGCCGGCCGGTTGCCGGGCGGACACTCTGCACATAGCCACGGAGGATCGTCAGGAGACTACCGGGCGGCATGACCCCAGCATCCATCCGGTCCGCATCAGTGGCAAAGAAACGATTCCGGCCGACAGCCGCAGTCTTTGGGTTTGATCTCGCGGTATGGCCCAAGATCACACCGAGGGCGTCAATCTCGTCCGGGTACTTGGGAAAGACGGCGTCGTTGCCTTTGTCGTCCAGGGTTTGCAGGTACTCCATGAGACCGCTGATGTTCATGGACAGTGGCCCATCGAAGCGGACAAACCACTTTTCGGGTTTGCGGTCAGACTCTTCGAGATCGATTTCGATGATGTCGTCCTCCGGGAGCTCAAACTTTTGTGTGGATATGAGCTGTGCCTTGAACTCGGTGGCGATGGGGACGGCAGGAGGGAGTTTCCCGAGGGCGAGTTGGATGAGCTTGGTCAACTTTTTGCCTTTAGCCTCTTTGGTCTCCTTGCTACCCTCTCCGGCCTGCGCCTGCTTGCCCTTGCCCTTGGGTCCCTGTTTTTTGGTGCTCTCCTCTTCCTTCTTCTTCTCATCCTGGGCCCGGGTCAGTCTCTTGTCGGTGATTTTGAGCATGTACTTGAACAACTGCGTCTCGGCCTTGACATTCATCTTGAAGTAGTTGGCCCAGAGAATGACTTCGGTGCCGGCCGTGCCAAAGTTGGGCCGAGTAGGGAAGAACTCTGAGGAAACCGACAGCTTGCCCACTTTGGAGATGATGTCGGTTGAATGCTCCTTGATCCAGCTGTCCTCGAGTGCCGTAATCTTTGGGTCGGGCTGGGGGATGCTTGGACCCGGCCCCCTGAGAAGGTATCAGCATGGATAACCAAAACAACCTAGGTCTGCAGCACGCTCACCTGAAAACATCAACCTCAGGACCACCGTAGCCGCCGCCGCCGCCGCCTCGACCACCCCTGAAACCACCGCCGCCATATCCGCCCCGGCCACGATCACCGTGGAAGTCTCCACCGCCACGTCCACCTCGACCACCGTGAAAATCGCCGCCTCCACGACCCCGACCACCATGAAAATCGCCGCCTCCACGACCCCGACCACCTTGAAAATCGCCGCCTCCACGACCCCGACCACCTTGAAAATCACCACCTCCACGACCGCCATGGAAGTCACCGCGACCACCTCGACCACCCTGAAAATCGCCACCTCCCCGACCGCCATGGAAGTCACCGCGGCCACCGCGACCACCCTGAAATCCGCCGCGTCCGCCGCGGTCACCACCTCCACCACCACCACGGAACTCTCCACCACCTCCACCGCGACCACCACCACGACCTCTGCCACGGCCACGGTTATCCATGATGTCAGAATCGATGAGGCGAAGAAGGGAGTGCACGCAGCAGTGCTATGCAAAAGTAAAAGTGTTCAGAACGATGTTCCAGAATTATGCTCGCTTCATGGGTAGGGCAACTGTCGCGCTGTGTTCCTGAAAATCAAGCAATGCCAATGAGATTGAGGGAAGCTTGGCGACGATGATAGGTAAGGTAGGTACCACAAGGGAGGGGTGGTGGGTTGTTTAATAGAAAGATGGATGGGTCGCACTGAGGCGAGGCGGCACCAAGCTTGTGGTGTGGGCAAGGCAGACGACAAAGTGAATGCAAGTCAATGTGACTTCCCAGCCTCGTTTGCTTGACAGCTTGGTTCAGAAAGAAGGAAATGATCAGTTTCAACTGTTTCCTCAAGAGCAAAGAAAGCACAACGTCGGCCGGGGAAGCTACCGAGATAGCGTAAGGAACTCCACTTCGCTCGATCGCAAGCGGGCGGAAAGGGAGAAAGCAAGACAGCTTCGAATTCTGGGGTTTGAGAGGCGGTCAACCTTCCATCGCTTCATTTAGAGGGAATGAACGAACGGGCATCGGGCATCGACGGCTTCGCCTGTTTGCCGCGGAGGAGGCGGACGGCAGGCCTCACTGCATGCTGAGCAATGCCATGACCTGAACCAATCTCAGGTTCCCGATGCAGGTCTGACCTTCCAATCGGCGGGCTGTCTTTACCGAGAACCAAGCTTGAGTGCAAAGGACATGTCCGGGGTGTGTGAGTGACGTTTTGACGCGCCCGCTTTCTGCCCCACGCGAGTTCCTGGGGGTGGATGAGCTGCGGGGCCGGTCTTGGCGCGCTAGTTTAATTGATTCTTGGCTGGATTTGGACGTCAACCATTGACACAAGGCTGGAGGCAATCAAGGCCATCATGGAGGAAGGCGCCTCTCTGTCTTTCATCCCGCTCTTTCCAGCAAAGGTTTTTTGCTCTTATCGTGAGTCATCCATCATAAATGACAAATGTCAACATTTTGTGAAGTTTCCCAGCAGTTTTGACCCTGAGCCCTCAGTCCAGCCCGCTGGTACGAAGCGTTCGTTCCCTACTTTATCTTGCAGCAGCCACCGATCCCTGCAGTCATCCGACGTAGCTGGCCATCTGTTGGCTTGAAGGATCTCCAATCGCTGCATCGGCACTCCGTTTGTCTGTTGACGACAACAACATCTGGTGGCCGCTTGGCTTGCTGTGGAGACAAACAGGCTGTGTGGGCAAGGGGAGAAGTCTTCCCAAGAAATTTGACCCCGGAGATAGACACGGTAATGTCGTCTCTGTTCTAGCATGACAGGCCTCGTTGTGGAATCTTAGAAGTGATGGCTCTCTTACGGAGCAGAGCTGCGAGGTGTGGCATGGGTGCTGAGGTGATCTGATGTGAGAGTAGACAGCCGAGAGGAGTCTAATGTCTCGGGTACTGAGACGGAGGCGGGGGAACGTCGCCCAATGATTAGACAAAGTCCCGGCGCTTATCATGGGCAGAGGCTTGTTCGAACCGCAGAGGTACGTGCCCCTTACGCGCCCCGCATGACCTGGGTTCTCTGCTTTGAGGACTTTCAATTTATGATACATAAGAATAAACTGAAAGTTGGCTCTGCTGATCCCAAACACGCCTTAACCCCTTTTTATCGTTGTTACGCATGACGACACTGCAACATCGCAATATCCTGACTCAAAGTCTTTCTACGGCCCAAGACCGGTATCACAAGAGATGATGGGGTAGGGTCTTAGGCGGCTTAATCTCATC
Organism: Trichocladium uniseriatum; assembly: GCA_017139535.1. NCBI lineage: Eukaryota > Fungi > Ascomycota > Sordariomycetes > Sordariales > Chaetomiaceae > Trichocladium > Trichocladium uniseriatum. The sequence continues at coordinate 171,193 of WOUO01000032.1, read as the reverse complement.
CACAAGATTGTGTTGACAGTGATCAAAGCCGGGTGCTTTGCATTGAACAGACCAACTCGCTTTCTTATGCGGCCACTTTCTTAAATCCTTGATTTTCAACCTCAGGTACAATGAGCTGTCAATGCTTGTATCAAGTGTAAAACACCTTTCCAAACAAACAACTCAAGCCTCACAACGCACAACTCACAATCCGTACAAGCACCATGGCCCAGCCCCATCTTCACGCTTTGACACTCCCCTTTCGAAAAGTATCCCCTCCCCTCCGTTCAAACACCCCAGCCCTGTCCGAACGTTCCCTTCCCCAAAACCCATGGCCTGTACTGCCCGCCCTCTGGCACCCCCAGCCACCACTCCAACCCCACTGTCCCCTCCACTTTCCCCCGCCCTTGCCGGTGACTAAATAACAACGCTCCTTAACAACCCACCATGCCAGTGACATACCTCCATACCTCCACAGCCCAGCCATACCTTCGCAGCGGCGGTGGGAGCTCTAGGTTGGACGCTGCTGACGGCGGGTGTGGGCCGGGTCGGTAAGAGGCGCCGCCGGCGGAGGGACATTGTATCGATACCCGGCATCGATGTTGTTGTTGTCCGCGAACCCCGGTAGCCCTCGCCAACGAGGTCTCCAAGGCAGAGCAGGTTGGTGACTTAGGGACAGAAGGTTCCTCCCGTGTCTCCTCCGCCTCTGGCGGGTGGGTGGTCAACCCTCCAGCGGCGACGTCCGATGATGCGTTACCTGTCATGTCGAGCAAGCTTGACGATTGTTGAACCTGGGCAGGCAAGCAGGCAGTTGCAAATGGGAAGATATGTGCCGCTGGTGGGTCATTCCCTTCCTCCCCTGCGGGGTAAAACGCACGCATTTCCATCTCGTGTTCTTGTGGGATTGCTGTCTTGCTGTCCTGTCGCTTGAAGTTGGCGGCCCGGGTAGGTGGTCAGCCCCGGGGTCCCAGAATGCTTTGCATCACGGCCGTGTTGGTTGGAGCAAAGAGCGGGCCGTCACCAGAGGGGGCCGTGTAGTGGAGGGCAGCCGCCCTGTTGGCGTGGTTACCCTTGGTGCTGCTGGAGTTGCTCCCGCCGGTGGTGTTGCTCCCGTTGGCAGGGCTGGCGGGGCTGTTGGTGGTGTGGGTGGTGTTGATGCTGGCGGCGGTGTTGGTGCTAGTGCTGGTGCTGCTCCCAGTAGGGGAGGTGCTGGCGGCGGAGGCGGGGACAGACTGAGAGGGGAGGATAGGGGGTGCGCCGGCGACTGCGCCCAAAACCGTGCCGGAACGAAGGCGGAATTGGATAAGCTCCGTCATGTTTTCGGTGCTTGGGTTGTGATGTGGATGTGAATCTCGGGGAAAATAGGAGCGAGCAAGGATTGTCCTAATAATTGTGAGGGCTGTTATATCTTGGATACTTGCACTTCTCAGTGGGAAACGGTGTGACAATGGAGAGAGAAGTTTGGCGACGGGGAGCAGAGTATTTAAACATATTTCTGGGTGAGGGTCAACGTCAAGTTCGAACCTATTTGTTCCTAGGTCCGTGGATGAAACACTGGGCTACTCACCTAGGTGCTGGTCAGTTGAGGCCATACTTTTCGGTTAGCTTCAAGTTAAACCTAGATTCACTAGTACCTAGTATTTACCTAGGTTTTAGCTATGACCCGGTATTTACCGGGGGTAAGGGTAAGATCACAATAGACAATGCAGTGTTGACCCCGATTAATAAGTTCGACACCCAAAGATATAGATTGTGGCTGGGTCAGGTACCTGATACGGCACGAGCTTGTGATCCAGGTACGCGAATATTGATGGGTATCTCTGGTACCGTTATAGCGTTGAAAGCACAAGTTACTTCTCAACTGCGGACACCGGGCCAAGTGAGACAGTCTGCATCTCGGGGCGTGGTGGCAATCATGGACTGGAACAAAATGACAGGTCCTCTCCGCCGTCCCAATCGAGGAAGTCTTTGAAAAGCCTGACAGAGGGATTCAGCACAGGAACAGCCTAGTACCCACGACATACAGCGTCAAGAACTACTTCGATCGTTAGGAATGCTATATCCGCAACGTGATGTAAGATGACATTGCGAATCAAGATAATAAGCATCAGGCACTAGCACAAGAAATATAACCACCGATAGAAGCTTACCGTGACAGATCTGCACAGCGTTGTTGCTAACCTGTCCGGACAGTAGATGGCGTCCAGAGTTAAGAAACAAGGTTTATAAAGTGCATCGCCGCTCACCGATTCCTGATCCTTGATATGGCGAAGAATGGGAAGAACGGAGGCTTAAGTTCTGGTTCAAAAGACTTGATAGCACCCAGTATGAGGCTCTTTATCCAGTAATAGAAATGATAAACTCGAGAACAATGAGGTAACACTACCGTTTCTCTATAACACAAGCCTACCTCGGTATATTCCCATGAGCCATCAACCCGATCATACCCCTGATCACCCTTCTCAGTGTAACACCACCAACCACCAACGCCATTTACGCCCCCTTACCCATCAACACCAAATTCGCAACATTCATAACCGAGATAATCAACCAGACAACAACCCCAAAAGACGTCACTAACCAGCTATTCGCCATCCTAACAGCCTCCCCATCCTCACACGCCTTTGCCCCCCCGACCTCAAGCCACCCTTTCACCCTCCCCCAAACCCCATCCCTCTCCGAAGCCACCCCGCCACCATCACCCCCACCCCCCATCCCAACCTCCACACTCCCATAATGCCCCCCAAACCTCGCCATCCCAGGCCTGGCCCTCATAAACCGATCCACCGACGTAAACCAAATCAACGGCGCGCTCACAAACGGCAACGCCACACTCAGCGCCACCTGGCTCCCATTCAGCGCCGCATCCAGCCCCTCCCTGCCCACCGCCGCAGCAATCACAATACTCGGCACAATACTAATCGACCTCGTGACCAACCTCCTCAGCCACGGACGCAACGACCAGCGCAGCGCGCCCTCGCTGACCATTTGCCCGGCGATGGTGCACACGATGCCGGCGCTGATGCCAGAGAATAATAAGGCGAGCGCAAAGACGGTGCCGGCGGCGGGGGAGAGGGAGGTGGAGAGGAGGGCGTGGATGGCGAAGAGGTCGGCGTCGACAGGGTTGGGGTCGCCGGGGACGGAGTGGTTGTAGAGGCTGGCGCCGGCGACGATGAGGATGGCGCTGTTGACAAAGAGGGCGAAGGTGAAGAGGGAGAGGGTGAGTTCGGCGATGGAGTATTTGAGGGAGTGGCGGATGGCCGAGATGGAGGGGATGTATTCCTTGCGGTAGTCGTCGTCGCTGCTGGTGTTTGGTCTGCTGCTGCCGCGGAGGATAGAAGGGGTGGGGGATTCGGGGGGTGTTGGGGGGAGGAGGCCGGCTGTGCGGTCGTAGTCGTAAAGGCGGGACTGGACGATGCCGGAGCCGAGGTACAAGCTATGTGGCATCACGGTGGCGCCGAGGATGCCGCAGGCTTGGTAGAGGGCGGTTCGCTCGACGAGGGCGCTGGAGGGGAGATAGCCGCGGAAGACTTGGGCGACGGAGGTGTCTTTGATCAGGGCGAGCTGAATACAGAAGCAGACGACCACGGCGAGGACAAGGAGCATGACAAAGTACTCAAATGCTCGTAGCCCCTGCATCGACCCGTTGGGGCGGTAGAAGATGAGAATGAACATGACCTCGAGGATCGAGAGCGCACAGCCTGCCACCAGGGGTATCTAGGGGATTAGTAGGTTTATAGCAATGGCGGTGCCAATTACCTGCCAAGACAGTTAGCCCCTATCCAAGTACACACCCCTGACACTAAACCTACCTCAGCAATATCCGTTGCGATAATGGCTGCCTCGGCCATGGCGTACAGTGTATAGTTGAGCCAGCGCGGTAGAAACGCGCGACAGGCCTCTGCCAGGTTGAGTCCGCTGACGGTGCCGAGCTTGACGGACAGGCTCTGGAGGAAGATAGCAAAGATGTTGCTGAGCAGCACAATGAAAAGCAGGCGGAACTGGTACGAGGCGCCGGCCGCCACGTCGGTGGCATAGTTGCCGGGGTCGACTGGGAATAACACTGTCAGCCGGCAGACGAGAATAGGACGCGGGTCTCCATACTGTACGCAACAGCCACCATGAAGCCGGGCCCGACAAACTTGCCAAAGGTGACGATGGCATGCTTGACGCGGCTCAACCAGTGCTCCGAGGTGGGTTCATCGTTGGGGCCATGATTGCCGTCCGTAATGGCCAAACACCCGTTTGACTCCGGTGAATTGGTCCCAACGTGTGTAGTCCCATAGCCTGGAACAATGACAGACGACGCGCTCACCCCGGCGTCTGCTGTACTGATGCACGCTTTGGCTTTGCCATCTCTGTTGACAGTGAGCGGCGGATCAGATTCTGCCTGTGACAAGTCTGCCGCTGTAGCTTGCTGCGCTCTGCGGAGTGCCCTGGTGTTGGAGATGCCGTTGAGATCTTGGTTCGTAGTTAGGTCGTTGGAGAACTGGGCTGGGCTCTGGTTGTAGCCGTCGCCAACCTCGGGCTCGTCTGTTCTGGAGGGTCGGTTCATTTTGATGAGTGGCTGAAGCTATGGCTGAGATCTGGGATGGAAATAGGTAGGAAAGGCGCTGCCTAGGAATCGGAAAGGGGAAGCACGATAATATCAACAGTCAGGGGCGTATGAGAGAAGGAAGGGCTTGCCGAGGGGTTGAGTTTTCCAATTGAAGCTCGTACCCTTGCCCGAGTTGTCAGCTCTCAACGCTGTTTACGAACCGGAAGGAACTCAACCCGGAAATAAGCGCGCTTCGTAACCAGCACAGCTCAGACGATGCCGTCATAACACCGATGGTCGTGCAGCTAGTGGCCGAGCATAGGGCAAAAAGGGGCCAAAGTTTAATTTCAACGAAGGTAAACCCGGTTTCTTCCGAGATGGTGCCTGTCGTGATAGTGGCAGTGTTTCTTCTGGTGGGGTATCTAGGTTGAAACTTTCTCACAGGCGATAGTGGTCAAAGAGTGAGCAAATAGATATATTCCATCCACCTGCTCTGTCTGTCTGTTTGGCTTGTTGGGCCAGTTGATGACCAACGACATCGGACGGAGCTACGTCGAACTCTCGCTGTGGCCAATCCGTTGCCGGGTGCTTTCCTGCACCACAACCACCGTCGTTGAGGGGAGGATCTTGTCGCTTGTCGGTGCAAGATCCCAAGTGGCCCCAATAGATCTCGCTCGCTGGGCCGCCGGGCCGGTTTGCGCCTTGCGGAGCGCTGAGGCTAACCTCGTCGCGGTGGGTTTGGCGGCCGGCGGCCTGCCCCATTCGGTACCCACCGAGCACCGGCTAGATACTAGTCGGCCTCGCATGACGACCCAGCGCTTCTCCCGTTTTAATCCGAAACTGCTACAATGGCAGTTCCGACTTAGAGCTCCTTCTTGCTCTCAACCTTCTTGCCCGCGGTCTTGGCCCTCTCCTGGTCACGCTTGGCATAGATGCCGGCGGTGAAGGGGTTCTCGAACTGGATCGCAACGAGGTACACCACCAACACGTGCAGGGAAAGGAGGATGCCCGCCGGCTTCCCGTACAGCAGAGCGGTACCTAGGAAGCTCATGGTGGACCCATAGTACATCGGGGCGTTGGTGACGTTGAAGGGGAAGCCCGTCACAATGTCGTCCATCAGGATGCCGCAGTAGTCACCTAGGAAGGTGCCCGTAATGCCCAGCTGCCATGTTGAGGAGATGACAAAGATGTTGCCGACGGCCAGCAGCGCATACGCAGCGTAGGTAACCAGCGGGTTCTCGAGTGCCGGGTGGGAGGGCTGGTCACGCAAGGCGCGCTCGTAAAGGAAGTCACGGATGAGGCCGAACGAGAAGATGGTCACGGCAAGGGCGTAGCATGCTCGCTGGCCGCTGCCGAAGAAGCGGGTGAGGAAGCGGGTGCGGTACTCTGTCCCAAGTTAGACGACTGCGGACGACAACACGGGAACGGTGGCTGCGGGCGAACCTCTGCGGGCAACGATACTACACGGTTTAGCTGTTAGCAACCAGTCGAGCTATGGGGGTTGTGAGAGTCTCGTACTTCCAGGCAGTCGGGTTGAAGGCGATGGCAGCAGCCGAAACTGTCGTTGCGGTCAGCGAGCTCCGACTTGGCGCTAGGGCCTACTTCGGATGCAACATACTGAAGAAGCTCTGCTTGTCGAAGTCGACATAGTTGAGCACCTCGGCCAAAGATGTGGGGAGAGACATTGTGATTTCGGGATCGACAGACAATTGCAAGGGGTAAAAACCCAAAATAAGAACAAGCTGTTCGTTGTGGTTGCACAGCAAAACGGACACGGTGAGAAAGACAAGAAAGAAGACAGCTCAGAGCTCAGGCCAGGCAGACCCAGAAAAATTTGGAGACTCCATGGGTGGTGCCCGCCCACGTTGGAACGTCATCGGCCCCCCACGGGGTATGACAGCCAATCACCGGCCTCCTTTTCCTCCCCAGCAACGGTACGTACCACGACCGGGGTAGCTGCCCCTGGCTGCGGCTGTCGCATCTTGTGCCAACCAATCTCATCCACCCATGGATGAGACCACCTTGCATCGAGTTCGAGTTTCTTGAATTTCTCATGTTCAACCTCACCTTCCAATGTGAATTCCCAGACTTCCAAATCTAGACTTTTTGGAAGTCTAGAAGCATTCTATTCCACCCGCCAAAATGGCCCCCAAATCCTCCCAAAAGGCAAAACCTAAATCCCCCCCACCACCACCACCAACCGACCCCTCCTCCGCCTTCACCCGCGAGTCCTTCGAGCGCGAACTGCGCGATCTCGCGGCCAAAGCCCAGACCGAAACCTGGACCCACCGCGCGCTCGAGCAGGCCACCATCTACCTTAAATCAGCAACCCTCCTCACCCTCATCGCCCTCTCCGCCACCGTCTCCCAGCTCACCCTGTCCCCGGTCTACGGCGCCATCCCCGCCGCGCGATGCCACGCCTACCTGCTCATGGCCGCCTGCTTCGCCGGTTGGTCGTCGAACCTGCTGCTGAACCGGGCGCTGGCGGTTAAGCCGGAGAAGGTGCTGCCCCTGCTGGCGGGGTATGTGCCGGTGGTGCAGTTTTTGTTGGGGAGTGTGAGTGGGAAGTTGACGGCGAACTGGGGGCCGTTGGCTACGGAGGTGGTGACACTGTTTCCAGTGGTGGTGCTGTCGACGGCGTGTGTGGCGACGTATTTGGATGGGGCGGATTTGAGTTTGCTGCCCGGGTGGGTTGCGGATGCGGCGCCTGGGTTGGGGGCGTATGGGTTTTTCAAGGCGGCGGAGAAGGTTGGTGGGGGGTTGGTTGAGCAGTATGTGGGGAGGGGGTTCTTCAATACTAGGTTGGGTATGGAGATGGTGCTGGCTGGGTCGTATGCCCTGTTTGCGCCGTCGAAGCTACTGGTTTTGACGGTTCCGGCGCTGTTGCATACCGCCTTTCTGAATACTCATGTTCCGACGACTTCGGCGCTGGCTGCGCTCAACAACGGTCTGGCGTCGGATGGGTTTGTGGTGCTGGATAGGAAGGAATCCATCACGGGCTACGTCTCGGTCATTGACAGCCTCAAGGACGGATATCGCGTCATGAGATGTGACCACAGCCTGCTGGGCGGCGAGTGGGTCAAGTTTCTCGGGCAGGGCCCGTTCAAGGGGAACCAGGTGGCTGAGCCTGTCTACGGCGTGTTTGCCATGCTCGAGGCAGTCAGGCTGGTTGAGATGCCAAAGCCTATCCCCGACACCGAGGCAAATGCCCTCGTAATGTAGGCTCTTCTACCAACTCTGCTGAGGCTAGACATACTAACACTATTTAGTGGCCTTGGAATCGGCACCACCCCTGCAGCTCTCGTCGCTCACGGCATCGACACCACCGTGGTAGAAATCGACCCGGTCGTGCACGAGTTCGCCTCCAAGTACTTCCAGCTCCCCAGCAACCACACTGCCGTCATCGAAGACGCAGTTAGCTATACCTCGCGGTTGGCCGCCAACGAGACGGCGCCCCGCTTCGACTACATCATTCACGACGTCTTCACCGGCGGAGCCGAGCCCATCGCCCTGTTCACCCTCGAGTTCTTACAGAACCTGAACGCCTTGCTCAAGCCAGACGGCGTCATTGCCATCGTATGTCTTCTTTTCCTACTTTCCATTCTCACGGTTTCCTAACAAACCCCAGAACTACGCTGGCGACTTTGCCCTGCCCCCGCCCAGCATCATCGTGCGCACCATCAAGACCGTCTTCCCCACCTGCCGCCTCTTCCGCGAGCATCCGCGCGACGACGAGCAGTTTGCCACAACGGGCAGCGACTTTACCAACATGGTCATCTTTTGCACCAAGCAGAGTAGCGGGAGTATCTCGTTCCGTGTGCCAAACGAGAGGGATCTGCTCAACAGCCCGTCGAGGCGGGCGTTCTTGCTGCCGCAGCATGAAGTGAAGGACGGGGATTTTGTGGCTGGGGCCGAGGAGGAGGGGATCTTGAGGCGGAATGAGACGGAGCGGTTGGTCAAGTGGCATGAGAAGAGTGCGCTGGGCCATTGGGCGATTATGAGGACGGTGCTGCCGGAGGCGGTTTGGGAGGCGTGGTAGTTGGGGGAGGTTGACGTAGTTGGTTGTGGAATGTTTAGTTTGAGTGCAGGCCACGCAGTACAATGTAGTTTTATGGGAGCTGGAGTTAAAAATGCTTTTTGTTTTCTGTGTTGAATATACCCTCCTAGGAACGGACTCCTACCTCGTCTAGTAGCCCTCAGGGACACCAGTTTCAAGCCCACCCTAAACCCAAAACCAAGGTCAGTTGAAGCACCTTCGGTCGCCCATCCCCAACCTCCCTCCCACCCTTCCCCTTCACCCCCTACTTCTCAACCGCCGCCTCCTTCGCATACTCCTCCCCATCCTTATTCACCTCCCTCCTCCACCCCTCCAAATACCCCGGCACCTCCCCAACCCGATTATACCCCCCCGCCACCGGCTCCCCCATCATGCTATAAACCGGCACCACCCCCGTCCACACCCTGTCCAACAGCCCCTCATCCTCCATATCCCCCTTCTCATCATGGGGCCCGCCCGACCGGATCTTGGCGCTCCCGTTGGCGATGCGCACGCGCAGCACGCTGGTGCTGCCGAGCTCGGCTGCGTTGGGCGGGACGCGCGTGTTGGTCCAGCGAGAGGGGACCACGCTGTTGGTGATGAGCTCCATAGCGTAGAGGCGCTCGGCGGGGTCGGTGACGAGTTGGGCGTGGCCGAAGAGGATGGCGCTGCGGTAGTTGTAGCTGTCTGGGAGAGGGTGTTAGTTGTGTTGTCTTTTTATGAAAGTCGTTTGGGTGTGGTAGGGGGTGGTAAAGGGGGTAAATGTGTAGTGTTGGGAGGAGAAGGGCTCTTGAGATGGATATAAAAGCAACTTGGATTTTACGTACGGCTGTTGGGCGTCAGGGAGAGGACGAGGCCGTCGAGGTGCGAGGCGGCGATGGTCATGGGGAGACCTGGGGTGGCATCCGAGGAGGTGTTGGGGTCGCGGCTGAGGTTCATGATACGGGAGGAGACGTAGCTTGTGGGTATGTGTTAGTGGCATGTCTGATTATAGCAGTTGTTGATTGAGTTGGAGAGGGCTATGAATGCCTTTCTCTCATCCCTCATTGAGCGGAATGCTCACCCGTGAAGATACAGATCCAGCACATCACCGAGATCAGAACTGGGCCGCTCAAACGAGCCCATCTGGCCAATCATGGGAAGTACGGCCGGGAAGGGACTGTTGAGGGGCTGGAACGAGACATGGAGCAGCGGGCATGTGTTTATGATCCGGTGGATGGTCTCGAGGCTATAGTCCGCTGAGACGGGTCAGATATTGTTTCTCGTATATGACGAGTGACAGCGCTCACCCCGGTCCTTTAGTCGCTTGACTGTGCTGTAAGGCTCGGTTGGATACTGGAGTTCGCGGAGAGGCATTTTGGAGGGTGTTCGGGTTGAGTCTGGGATGAGACTGGGTGAGATGGGCAAAGGGTGACTGGGAAGACTCGATGAGATGTCTCCAGTCGGACAGGCTTGTGTCTTAAAGGCTCAAAGTGAATTGTGTCACTTGTCATTGGTGACTCAAAGTCAGAGTTCAGTCACAAGAGGATTAGTCAATTGGCCAATGCCGACCTATTCCGGCTCCCCTCATTTCTCCAAGCCGATTCGGCCCGCCCCGTGACAGCCCGGCGATCCATCGAAGTTTGCCCGAAGATGGCGGCTCGGCCGGGCGCGCCCTTTAGATGACCGACAACATTGCGGAATCGGGTCCGAGCATGGCGCGTCGAGAAGCTAACATCCGGCCCCGCGTCTGGATTAAGGAGGTGGACTCCCCAGATGCCTCAAAGCCCCAGTCCTGAATCCTGCGCCCATCTAGTAACGTCGAATGGCTGAAGGTTGTTTGTAATCCATCAACCCACCGCGAGCCGTTGCTTCCGCAGTTCCTGGCGATTCGAGACGCTTGTTTTGGACAACTCAAACCTCAAACATCTCGCGAGGCATCGGCGGCTAAAATTGGTAGCGTGACCACCTTTCACTTCTCGACGATTGGATGCTCGCGGTTAACCTATTATAATTACAGATTAAGTCGAGAAAGCGCTGTTCTGGCCGCCGAATTTGGACAATGAGGGGCGCCGCGGGCGCAGTGTCCCCATGAAGTACCCTGTACCTGCCGCCCCGCTGCAGGGCCCCCGCAGCCCCACCTGTTCCAACATGCGCTGCAGGCACGCGGCGCCAACCTGCGACAAAGAACTGGCAACTCTGTTTCCAACACCCTAAATCCAGGATCCTTGGCCCTCGAGGCGCCGTTTTTAGCTCCCACAGCCAGCATTAGTTCACGAATCCCGTTGGCTGCCATTTTATCGAGAGGCCTTGCTCCCCTCTGTTACGGATTGTTGTGCCATGCTTCCTTTTTTTTTTTTTCTAAATCGCGGCCATGGGAGGGTTGGGACAGCTTTCCAAGCTCCCTCCGGAAATCTTGGAACAGATCCTTGACGGGCTTTGTGTTCACCACGTCCATGACCTCCAGGATTACGTCGGAGAGTGGTCTTTCGAGCCATACGAGTCGCCCGGCCATCAGTACAAGGACGTGACCGCCAGCTTCACCGGACTTGCCAGCCTTTGCCGGGCATCGAAATACCTCAACCAGCTCACGACATGGCGACTCTACCACAGCCTCGTAGACCGGAAGACCCTTTTGGGGTGGGCGCTAATTGCGCGGACACTCATCCGGCGCAAAGACCTCGCTGCGCTCGTCAGGCATCTCTCTGTGGAATATCTGGAAAAACGCAGCGACCATTCCTTTCTCCCCCCAGAGGTCGAGTCCTATTTTGCCGAACAGGTCGCGCTGACCCCGGACGTCGGCCTGAAAGCGGATAGTCTCACCAGGAGCGAGCTGGCTGACTCCGCCAGCGAGGCCGCCGCCGCCCTCTTGACTAGCCTCTGTCCCAACCTCTTGACGGCCAAGTTCGCCTCACAGATAGATCCGGGCCTTCCTGTCGCTCTTGGCCTCTGCCCTCCAGGGTCGCTGAGATCTTTGAGGGATGTCCAAATATTGTACTCGGACCCGGAACTTGGATTCGACCTGTCGGTCTTTGCCCGGCTTTTCCGTGCCGCTCCTAACATCAGGCTGCTCCGGCTCATTCAGGCCAGCTGTTCTCAGCCGCTGAAGGAGGGCCTGAAGCTCGAGAACGTGACGGATCTCGAGCTGCTGAGCAGCTGCATGTCGGGCGACGACCTTGCCCACATCCTCCGCCTATGCCCGAACGTGCAGCGGCTACAGTACGTCTGCGGGCCGTTGTATGAAGACGACCAGTTCAATCCTCATGAAGCGGTGGCGATCGTTCTGGAACATAGTCCGAAGCTACAGAGGTTCGAGTTGGATCTGACATACTGGCTGGGCTATGACCACTGGGACGAGGGTGATATCCTTGAGGCGAAAGGCGTTTTGGAGAGGAATCGTGCAGTTGAGTGCGTTTTCAGGCCCGACTAGGACACTCACAAGTGCCATCATTCTGTGTCAAACGGGTCAAGGGACAGTGGAGGTATCCAGGCAGCGAGTCAGTAATTAATTCTCGAACAAGGGCACCCAATAAAAGGGGGCGCGCACCCGCAACATCTTAGTAGTTTAGGAATCAGAGAGAGAAGATTGATCTTAGTACACTACTGTCACCGTGCAGGTTTTCAGCAGTGTCGCTCTCAGTACGCGAGATAATCGCAAGGCTGGGGGCAGATCGTCCTCCAGAGACGACGCCACCAGTTACGCACCATTCCCCGCGTAACAGTCGGACTCGGCTACAGTACTAGCAACGAGCTAGACCTAGCCTCCTCTAGCCCCCTATCTACTCTACTAATCGCGGCAGCTCCTTAGGAACGTGCTCGGCTATAGAATGCCTTGTCGCATGTCAGTTAGGCATGCGAGACGTCGATTTAATAGTCCGTTGTACATACCTCTACCAATTACGCAACTGCCAAGACGAAAAGGAGTCAGCTGTTAGTAGGGAGCACTAGTAGGACTTCATGTTGTAAAGGATTTAGGCCCTAGCCTAGATGCCGCATAATCCTCAGCATCGTCGAAAGTTGCCCCGATCGACTTAGCCGCTCTGTCACAGACATATCGCCTCCCTTTACAGCCTTCTATATAAACTAGCCCCTAATCCCCTTCGTCGTCATACTACTAGAACACACCAATTGCGAGACGACTTCTCACTGAGCTAGCGCTTATACAGCCGCCATCCCAGCATCATTCGCCTTCCCAGGGTCCAAGTCTACCTTGCCATCAATACTGAACTGGGATGAAAATCACACTGTTCAGAGGGACCCCTGACCAGAAGGAGGGGCCATTTCATTTCATTTTTCGATGCGTTTGTGCAGAGCTTTCTCGGTGGGCATGTATTTAATCTCAGCAAGACCCCAATCCCTAGAGGAGGGAGAGGAGGGAGGGGCAAGCGGCGCGCAGGCGTCTTCTTCTCTACTCAATCGATTCATTCTTCTTTCATAGAACCCTGGGCGGATGTCCAGCCTTATTGATCACTGACCGGAGGGCCGGTGACATTCGTTGTGTATGAGCCTGTGAGATACTCCCTCGAAGTCGACATTGAGCCACGGCTTGTTGGAGCCGCCTCCTCCCACCTTCCTAAACACTTCCTCCCTCTGGTCAGAGACATCTGAGTGGTGTAGTGTGGTGTTTGGGTGTACTTTTGCACATGTTCAATACAACAAAGACAAGGGTCGTCCGTTATAGGTTAGGAGGATTGCAAGCTAGCGGGAGCGCCAGAGAGGCTACATCATCTTAGACCTCGTCGCCAAGGGCTCGTTTTCAGCTCGGCGTTGCTATCCACGTCTATGCCGTTTTCGTAAGCGCTGTGTTGCAGGCTCTACTGTAACTACGCCGACATTCAGTCCAAATTCGAGATTATCTAACCTGCAGGCAGAGATATCCCCAACGCACTAAGCAAGAGGAGGCCTTCAGACATCTCTACATTAGGCGTAGTCAATACCTATAGAATTCTTGTAACTAGTCAGAATCGGCATACATTGTAAATCGCTCGCGCAGGGGACCTATTAGGCAGACGCGTAAGTCGGCCCTACAGACGAAGGGGGGCGTCCTAGCTAGCAGAGCAAAGAGACGGACGACAGTAGCTACTAGGTAGCGAAGAAAGCTAGCGGATCTCGATCGCTTAGCGTAGACGAAGCTTAAAAGTCCAGTTTAGAATTGCAGTATAAGTCAAGTATAAGCCGTGATCGAAATGAGCTGGAATACCAGGAGGACTTAATTACAGTAGCAAGCGGTATAGCGTAGGGCTCCGGGATGCAGCGCCAAGTACCGCACTACGCAAGACTATATACAAGCTCTCGAGGCGTCAGAAAGAGGGGAAGACAAGGGGTACGTCGAGTATACGGCCGCCTTAGCTTAGCGAAATAAGGGAACAAAAAGGCGTCGGTGACGAGAAGCGCATGGGGGAGGCAGGGGACCGAGCGGAGGAAACTAGGGAGGGATGGAGGGAGAGAGAAGTCGAGAGTACAAGAAAGGGACGTTGGAGGAAAGGCTCCTATTTATGCGGCGAGCGCGCTGGAGGCCGTGCGAGCGGGGCAGTTCGGACGGTTCTGACATTGCGCCATCGGGAAGGGCGCCATTCCTGGGTGCAACAGCGTGTTCTACATTACTAAAAAAAAGAAACATAATGGGGAGTACTCCGTAAACGATGATAGAGCAATTGTGTGCTAGCAAGTGCGGAGAACCTGAAAGTTCCAAAGTGACTGACTCCCAGAGGAGGAAGGAAGTGACAACAGAAGTGGAGCTTTCTCAACGTTGATGCACGGGCCACTACAGGGGATGGATGATTCAGTGCTCGCTCGCTAAGGGGACCTTCCCCCTGATGAGTTCTTTTCAACAACTCTCCGTTGCGATTTCCCTTCGCAGAGACGGGAAATTGAAAAGACCAATTCCATCCAAGAGGCCGGTATTCTAACAATTAAACCTCAACTCGATTTCTCCCGGGACCTTTCAACGCAGCCACATCCAGACACGATCGAATATCGTCCAGGATCAATTCGGGCCATCAGCAAGCGCTTGCTCCCACACTCCGAGATCTAGAAGGTTGACGGTTTGGGTCAATCAGAGGCTTCAACATCAGTCGATCGACGGATTCAAAACATCATCCCGTCTTGGAACCCCACGTCGGTTATTTTGTTTCTTATCGCCGTTTTCACCCAGTCGTGGCTTGATCAGTTCCTGCGAGTCAGTGCAGTTAGCCACACTTGCGGCAACTGGGGCAAGACGGAGGAGTTGCTTTTCCTCGCCCGCTAACTAAAGGGGGACCAAGGAGGAGCTCTTCACAAGGATGGCGTCAAGAAGGGATGCTGGCGCCAATCCAAAGTCTTTTTTGACAGACACTCGAGGCGAGTCTGTGCCATGTAACAACTGGGGTTTCAAGTGAAACACCAAGAACTGGGGTGCGATGCGCATCTTGCAAACCACACCTTGTTAGCCTTGCATGCTGTCCAATCTTCTGCTCTGCCTGCCATTCGCATGAAGTCAAGATCCTTGTCTGCGCTCGGAATCTCGCGAAGCAGACAACCGGCAAGATGCCTGTCTTGATCCGGGGGGTTGTTGTTCGGGCCCTCCCCGTGTCGCCTCCCATCAGACAAGCGGAGTCTTGGCGCTATCGCTTTCTTCTCTTTCGAGCCCCTTCCCCACCGAGAACCATCTCGATCTTGTTCAGACGTTGCGCGAATCGCCTCTTTGCACTTCTTCACCCTCGTTGCGCAGATCGTGGCATGGCTGCGGCATCACAACAACACCACGGCGTGACGTGCAGGACCTGGTCACTATGATACATTCCTTCTTGTATTGATATCTTTCTCTTCTATCTAATCGCCCATTGACTGGGTTTCTTCTCTTCTCTTCTCTTCGTACCGCCCCTTAGCATTTGCTAGCCCGCGCCGACAATGGCGGTCGAGACGGCGACGCAGGCCCTCGTCGCGTCCTTCTTTTTGTGAGTATTCGCCTCCCTACTTCCAAGAGATTGGCTGACAGTTAGGATAGTGGAATTGTGTTGAACGCGGCGTCCGCGACTGTCGTTCTCTACACCAGGGGTCATGGCAAAGCCGTATTCCGGGACAGCCAGAGGCTGGTCCTCGTTCTTTTTCTTCTGAGCTCGGCCCTGTGGGCTCTTATCGACTTCATTACAGTCCTTCTCGACACCTCACCGTCGACTCCATGCCAGATCGGCGTCATCTTTTCTACCATCTTCGACCAGCTGGCGAGGTTCTCGCTCGAGCAGTTCCTTTTGTGGGCCTTGAATAATAGTAATGGAGCAAAGGTTTCGGTAACGCAGATGATTCCCCAGGTTATGATCCTGGCTCGATTCCTTGCCGGAGCCGTTTTCATCGGCTTCACCAGGCCTCAAACTGATGGCGTCTGTGTTGCCACGACTTCTACACTTCCAGTCGGGATTCTAGTCCCTGCTTTGGACGCCGCCATTATCGTGCTCCTCGTCGTCAGAGCGTACTCGCCAGGGGGCGTTGCGAAGGAGAACTATGATGGCAAAGGAGCCGAAGCACATCGAGCTAGGGCACTCATGTCCGTCTTGTTGGGCCTGGCGATTTGGACAGGGGTATATTCTATTGCCCAACTTTGACCGACTCTGCATATACTAACATGCGTTCAGACGAGCGTGCCGTTGCTCATTGGCATTCGAAGTATAGCCCTGGCAGCTAGAACTGCCCTCCCCGCTGGCGGCTTGCTGGTTGTGATTGGTATGTAACTTATCTCTTCTCTATTGCTGTTTCGCTAACACGGAGCTTTAGTCTTGGTATCTGCCGGTGCTCGGACTTTGCTCACATCTCGAGCGACATCAAGCCCACCAGAGGCACCCGCACATCGCCGTATCAACATCAGCCGTGACCTTTCAACCGCCGACTCCGACTACCCCCCGAGCCGGTACGAAGACCTTAAAGAAGCCGCCATCCGATCCTCTACCACTTTTGTCAATCCTAGAGAGGCACCGAGGGTCAAGGATGAGACCATGGTTGGGCTACCTGCTGGAATGGAATATGCCTCTCTGGAAGACCCAATGCCGCCGCTCCCGGCGGGTATCGCCCCGGTCTCGGGGCTTGCACGGACGATGGATGGGTCTAGCTCCCAGAAGAAGGGCCTTTTCGCCTTTGAGAAAGGGCCAAAGATGGCGATTGGCAACCCGATTCTCCAGGAGAATGCCTCCCAAAATCCCTTGAGCAAGATCGCCGTCATGGACCTCCAGGCCGCAGCGGTGGCGGAGAGGGAGAGAAGAGCTAGGCTGCAAGATACAGGGGCGCACGTTAGCCACTTCGATGCGCAATCGATGAGCATGGACCCCGAGGAAGCCATTAAGCGAGCTGCCAGCGTAAAGAGGAAAGAGGTCGCGTCCGTCTCCCTGCAACAGAGCATGATGCCCAAGACCCTTCAGCCTGAAGGTTTCGGCCTTGCCTTGACCACGTCGGCGCAGCTATCCCCAGGCGGAGATGAGACTCGCCGGAGATCCCCACGACAGTCGATCCACGAAGTGGAGGAACAGCCGGCATACCAGGCTACAAGCCCACCACAAAACCGGCCATTGACGAGCCTTCCGCAATACAGCCTCTCTCAAAATGCTTTTACAAAGCCCGATATCCGGCCTTCGAGAATGCGACCTCCCTCTCCCACGACCCCGCCCGCTGAGCCTACAAAAACCCCTCTCCAGAGACGACCGACAGTCGGACTTCCGACGAATCCTAGAGCCCGGGGTCTCACTGTTTCTCAAGAATCCGGGGGACGGCACAAAACGATCTTGTTTGTGAACAACATCGAGTACAATGACCCCCTTGTTGTTGAGGGTATCATCAAGGGTGCAAGTGATAAAGTTGCCAAGACGGCTCCGGTTTTTGAGACTTCCAGGGCTTCAGTAGTCAACCGTCCACGCCCCATCCCGCGGAAGGCAGCGGACTCGCGTGCCCAGGCCAGCCCAACTGCCAGCCTCAGGCGGAGTAAATCCGCCGGCCCCTTTGGGAAAAAGTCTCTTCTTTCATCTACTCCGGGTAGCCCAACACAGTTACCCCCTCTTCCGGCTCTGCCAAGAGGCGCGACTGTGCGACCCAGGCCGCACCCCAACGATACCAAGAGCATGACGTTTGAGGAGAGAGTAACGTTCCTATTCCCGAGCCCCCCCAGTGCGAGATCAATCAAGCGGAGATCGTCAGTCCCTGATATGCCACCCATCCCTCTATCGTTCCTGGACACGACATCATCTCACGGCGAATCGAACCCCCATTTCTCTCGGGCAACCAAGGCGTCCACCCAGGCCGAAAGTGTGCTAGAAGTAGACGAGATCCCAATCAAGGCAGCAAACGTCTCTGTGAATATCACAGACGAGGCCGGAAGTGCGTGGCTTCGAGCCTTCGGTGCCGAGGATGATGCCGACAAGCCTGGCAAAGCACTTGGGAAACCCCCAACCATCCCAGCGGGCCCAGTGCGCATGTCAGCATGGACAGAGACCACCGATGACAGGTCCGAAGATGATGCAACAACCAGCTGGAGCCGTGTGCAGTCGGTGGATATTGCGGTCGGTATTGCGGTTAAACAGAAGATTGGCCTGCCATCGTCTGTCCGGATGCCTAATCAACACGACGCTCGAGACTCCAAGGGCCCTGTTTCCCTATCCAGCAACCGCACCAGTGCAATTCTGCCCATCATGCTTGATACTTCTACTCCCCAACAGCTCGGCCCTCAGGAGCCTTGGCTATCGGAAGGCGAGGTCGTGGCGACGCCCCAGAGCGCGGTCCAGAGCCAGTGGCATCGGCGTGTTGGCGATGAATGCCCGACTTTTTCGGCGAGAATGGAGAAGTCGCGGTCAAGGAAAACGCCTCCGACACCTCTGTTGCTAAACTCGACCATTAAGAGAATCATTCCAGTCGAGCCCTCACCGCTGGAGTCCCCAGGGCAAGCGCTACAGCAAATCCAGGCGCAGCTGAAGAACCTTGACGTGCCCCGACAAGATTCTCCTCAAAGCGCTTCAAGGCGTTTAGCCCTGCTTGAGAATCTGGAGAGGGAGATGGGGGAGCAGGCGGATCATTGGAAGGAGATACGGCATGATTTTGAACGCGATTCAATGTCAAGCATGCAGACCACATCTGCATCGGGCAAGAGCTCGCGCCGTGAGTCGCTGACCGCTAGCACTAAAGGGTCTCGCGAGTCGTTCCGGTCAAGCATCGGGGCGGAGCGCAGAGCCTCACGCATTGCTCGCATGCGAGGCAGCGGCAAGGAGAACACCCCGGAGACATCGGTACGAGACTCAGGGAGCCCGCAGTTGAGCAAGTGGCAGAAGCGGTTGACGGAGGCGCAAATGGAATACATGCACCTCCGCAGCAGCAACGTCAATTTCTTGCAGCTGTCTCGGGCCCAGTTGGACAGCCCTACTCCTCCGGACTCGGACGACTCCGACCAAACTGACAATGAAGTGCCACCCATTCCGAGCCAATTCCAGGAGGCCGTGGTTAAGCAACCGCCCGTGGCTCAGCCCAGGTCTATCTCGCTCTGGACACCAGCAGAAATGAGACCACCTGCTTCAACTGGCTTCCTGTGGACGTTCACTCCTAAGCCTGCCCCAGAGGTCGAGGTGGTACTCCCCGGTCTCTCTGTCAGGCCAGCACAAAGGAAGGCGTTGGCGTCTCTCCGGATTGAGAGCTCCCAGCTCTGGCGCAAGCCGTACAACGCCAATCACTCGGCCACAGGTCTTTGGAGGCCAGTGTGGGCGTGTGCAGCGCCGCCTGCTGAACCCCTGCGTTCGGCGTCCGGTTCCCAAAAGCCTCCGCGCCCGGTAACGCTGCGCCCGCCCCGTCGGCACAAGCGTGTTACTCTGCTGCCAGACATCCTCGAGAGCCCGAGGCCGCTCTCGGGTAGCCAGGAAACGCTTGGCATCTTCCAGTTCCCCTGGGGCGAGAGGTCTGACACGGCATCCATCCAGGCGCGACCCGGCATGTCCATGGCCATGCCTGGCACCATGACCTCTGGCGGCCTGTCTCTCGGTGCCGCCCAGCCTAAGCAGGCTGAGATGACCGAGTACTCATCGTCATTTTTTGATGACTATGATGACGAGGTGAATGGCGGCGATTCGACTTCCGACGACGACAGCAGCGAGGATGACGAGTTCGACGAGACGACACTCTGGGAAATCGCTAGTCTGCTAAAGTCGGACGCCGTGCCATCGAGAGATAGCCTGCTGCCGCCATCGTCCAACGAAGTCGTTGATGGTTACATGGGCGAACTGGGCTCCGATGAGGAGGGCCAGTCGTCTCATGAACAGTCAATTGTCATTGGTCTTGCCGAGCCTCGGGAGCTCTTGTCCCAGAAGCCGCGCGAGCCTGCCGCGATTGAGAGTTCTACGGTGATGGTGATGCTGGATGAGGCTTCCGAGGCCAAGACACCGGCGCTTGGGGAGGTCAAGGTGGGCTTGCTTGCAAACCCCAAGGCGTCTATGGCGCCCCAGGCAAGCCTCGCTGCTATTCCGGCTACCGCCCAGACGGCCGAGACCACGTCCAAGCAAGGATCAACCGGGTTATGGAACCCACCTGACAAACATAAACTTTCTTCCGCTCCACCGGGAGGGCTATTTGTGTCCGGGTCCAGCCGATTCGGCTACCGCAATACCTCGGAGCAGCCGGCTGCCGAGCAGCTGAGCCGCAAGCCTCGCCGGACCGAACAGAAGCCGTTGGATCGGTTGACGTCAAAAAATCTCTGGACACGTGAAAGTGCTGCCGAGGGCGGACGGAACTGGATACTCGGAGAGCCGAAGGGCAAGCGCTCGGGGCACTACCAGCGACTCCAAGCCAGCAGTGAAGACTGGAAGGCTGCCCTTCACGAGGCAATCTCGGCCAGCTACCCGCACATCGCTAAACCCAAGCGGATTGCTGCCGGTCCTGCTGACTGGGAAGCCGCGCTCCAGGAGGCCATCGCGCTCTCGGTACGCCCATCCCCGTCACGGCCGGTGACGTTTGACCCGGCCGTCTGCCATCCGGTCTTTGGTACCCGGTCCCTCGTTACGCCGTCCACGTGGTTCCATCCCGCCGCCACCGGTTACACATACAACGTGGCCAGCGTGCACCCTGTGTTCTTTGGCTCGCTGGCCATCACCTGCCCGATAGAGGCCGTCCACCCTGCCATCTCTGCCTACGCCGCCAAGGAACTGCATCGTCAGCGCTCTCAGCAGCAAGAACGGCAGAGCAACGACCAGCAGGTTGGTACGCGCAGCCGTTCAGACAGCAGCAGCCGGCGTAAGGAAGAGATCCGCACCATCCAGGAAAACGCCAGTAGCGAGGTCCTTCCGTCCATGCCCGCTATCTCAGCAGCGGCGATGAGCCAGACTCAGAGCCAGAGTCAGAGCAAGATGACCCGGCGCGACGCCATCCAAGCGCAGATCGAGGCGCTCGAGCAGGAACGGCAGTTTGCCCAGCAGGCTGCGCGGCAAACATTCATGACGCCGCCACCGCCGCCGCCTCCCGCTGTCGAGGAGGCGGGCCCCATCGGCTTCGATTCGATCCAGGAACTGCAGCGCCATCTGAGTCGGCAGCTTCATCAGTCGCTTGTTTTTGCAAATGCGAAGGCGAGTTCCGCTACCGCGACGGCTATGCCGATCAGGACAAAGAGCGTCTCCTCCACATCGTCTGTCAGGTCACCTACCCAGCCGAAGAAGACGGCGGCGAAGGCGAGCAACCTCCTCTGGACCCCTCCAGTCCGCACCACCACTACCGCTACCGCGGCGATCGGTCTGTGGACTCCCTACCCTGCGGCTGCGTCTATGAAACCAGCGGCGGCGGTAGTAGTAGAAGACAGTGAAGCGCGGACGCGTAGGGCGCGGCGGCGGAAGGTGATGCAGAGGGCGCAACGTCGGGCCGAGATTCTAGCGCAGATTGCAGCGGTGGAACGCGGGGTGAATCCGTTTGTGTATTTTGAGGGAGAGGAGTTGTGGAGGGCCAAATTTTGAGGGGAAGGGAAGGACGTTGTGTTTATAGGCGGGTGGGGGTGGATGGTGATGGTAGCCGGAAGGAGAAGGTTTGTTCTGAGGGGTTAAGTCGAGGTGATGATTGAGGGGGAGAGGAGTGAAAAAGGGATGGAGGATACTTGCTAGGTTCTATTTTTTGACTCCTAGGTAGTGTTTTGTGTTAATGGGCTGTTGATACCCACCCTGGACGCGCGCAATGCTATGATATTAGCTTAGAAGAACTAAGGTGCCTGTCGAAGTGGATGCTTGATGTCTCCCGTGCCTCGCTATTGGTGCAGATCGGGTAAGGAGTTTCTTTGTAGCGTCTCCGTGACCAAATAGCCCTTGTAGCTGGGTGATAAGGAGCCGGTCGGTGCAGATTTGTCGAGTTGGTCGAGAGTCAGACCGACGAAGTCAACAAAGCCTTGCTAAACTGCGACCCCAACAAGCTTTCTACTACAATCCAACGAAAGTATATTACATACATAACTTTGAAGCTTCTTAGCCGATCAATGTTAGTGATAACTTCCGCCCCTCTAGTTGGGAAACGAGGCGGGCCCCGTGTTTACCTCTTATCAATTTTGTACCCCGTGAACCCCCACGGCCTACTTAATCCCCTTTATACCTCCCAGCTATCACATACGACCATACCTCCAGGAAAATTCGGGATCCCGTCCGCTCTCCCCTCGACAAACCTGGAAGGGCCAGACTAGTAGTTGGGTCGGTGACGACCAGCGAATCCCTGGTGTTGTATGTTTTTGGTTCTTTTTTCCCTTTCCTGGTTTTGTCTCCGTCTTGAATAACCTGGACTGGTCCTTATGAGACGTGAATTCGACATTGTTGGGGCGTACTTTCATGGACAATGTCATCAAGTCATGTAGAGTCGCAGTCTGACTCAACGCCTATGGTCAAACACATGCTCCATGTTGCTGGTGCTACCAGAGTGTCCACGCCAACAGTCAGTTCTCCGTATGGTCCGCGGAGGACCAGTTTTATACTGGATTCGGCAGATATTGAACCGAAAGAGAGAGACGGGACAAGGGGGAAAGACGGTCAGCGGTCCCGAATGGAGCTGCCGTGTCGTTTCAATGATCTGCACATGCACAAGGGTCGTTATTTTCCGATGATCAAGGTCCAGGGCAACATTCGGCCTTTCGGGTTCCTTTTGGTTATGGATGTATTGCAATCCTTGGTTTCTGGTTGGACGGTGGCTTGTTGGTTGACGTGTTGGACGTCGTATGAACCCAACGGACACATAGTAGGGGTCCAACGCTCGGAGGCTCCGGGTGTAACGGGAGGAGCCTGGATCCCGCGGTGGGGTGGCCTGACTTGTGTCCAGCCCGTGCGTGACCAGGAATGCTTACAGGGTTCAAAGGAAAAAGGCAAGCGGATATCGGGCCACAGTCCAAGATCATGCCATATATTTAAAGATTCCCGCGTAGTTTTGATCAATCTTCACTGATTCCACGACACAATTCCCTCTGAAGCCAAGCCAAGTCCGGAGAGCCGGCCGGAGATAGGCTGCCAAGCCGGGGTGGCTGACCCACTCTAACCCGTCTTTTTCGCCGTTCCATCCCGGGTGGGGCCGGAGACGAGCGGAGATCCACCACGATTGCCTGACTCTTCCGAGTAAAACAGGCTCATTCGGGCCGCAGCCACAATGGTGAGACCGGCACACCGCTGCGAGGGATTAATCTATCGAGATCAAGGCCAGCCTCAGTTTGTGGTGTCATAGTCTGGCGACGTCAGCGTCAGAGAAGTGGACTGCCGGGGTGACCCCCACATGGCGATATCCGGGATGAACTCGGAATGTGGACGGGTACCTGAAAATGGTTGAAAATGTGAGAGAGAGTCTAGCCCTGCGAGAAGCCGAAGTGCGAAGCTTAAAACAGCCTCGTTAGGGCCATCTCCGCGGGGTGACCCAAGGAGGAAGCGGCGATTGATTGTGCAACGCCTGATTGGTGCGGACCCCTTATCTGTGGGAATAAGGCGGGAGGCGCCATCTGGTTATCTGCCCGGATCAGCCCGTATCTCTGATTCTGGATTCTGTCCGGGCCAACTTGCCGAACGTGCATCAGTGCGTCTCGTGCAATCGCTGCAATCATGCACAACCGCCGCGCACATGTCGAAACACCCGTGGAGATGCCATGATGCGACCCTGAGCGGATACTGGAAACATCCCACGCCCGCGCGCCGAGCCCGCTTTTCCGCCCGTCGCCGTGGCAGTACACTACCGCCCAGACCCCTTCCTAGGGATTGTCCGGAAATGCAAATTCTAGATTCCTCAAAAGAATGGAGTGTCAGTGGGCACTGGGCATTGTCCCACGCAATGACACTGGCACTGGCGGTCCGATGGCTGATATGGCTGATGACTTGATGGCCGATGACGGGACATATCGAGATTCGAGATAGCTAGGTCTGCTCGATATTATCTTGTGCCCTTTTCTCTCCTGCTTTCCGTCTTTCTTCTCATATTCTTCATCTTCATCTTCACTTTCCAGTTCTACCCAAAGTTGGGCTATCTGAAGCCTCTCTGCTCTGTATCACTGCTTGATACCCTTATCGTCCTGTGCCGTTTTGATCACTCCGTCTAGAACCACGCCAAGATGGCCGTGGCAAACCAGAAAAGGGTCGTTGTTGTCGGCCTGGGGATGGTTGGCATGAGCTTCATGTGCGTGGACTGTAACTAGCTCCCCTGGGTGAAAACTAACAGTTGTCCAGAGAGAAACTTCTGAAGCTAGACGCAAGGACACGAGAGTACAACATTGTTGTCGTCGGCGAGGAGCCCCATGTGGCCTACAACCGCGTCGGCCTGACCACCTTCTTTGAGCACCGCAAGGTTCAGAACCTCTACCTGAACCCGGTAGAATGGGTACGACAGCCCCTGAGTCTTCCTCTCTCCATCGAGCCTAAACTGACTCTCACAGTACGATGCCGTTCCCGACGGAGCCCTGAGCTACCATCTCAACACCAGAGTCACCGAGATCCACTCGGCACAAAAAACCATCTCTTGCGCCGACGGGTCAGAAATAGCATACGACATTCTCGTCTTGGCCACCGGCTCCGATGCCATCCTCCCCCGGGTCATCCCCGGCTCCGACGCCACAGGCGTCTTTGTCTACCGGACCATCGATGATCTCGAGAAGCTCATCTCCTTCTCAGCGACCCAAAAAGGCACCGACGGTGCTGTCGTCGGAGGCGGCTTGCTCGGCCTCGAAGCCGCCAAGGCCATGATGGACCTCGAGAACTACAACAAGGTCAAGGTCATTGAGCGTAGCGGCTGGGTCCTCAGCCGCCAGCTCGACTCGGTCGGCGCCGGCATGGTGGCCGACCAAGTCCGCGACCTCGGCGTTGAGGTCCTCCTCAATAAAGGCGTCAGCAAAATTGAAGTTGACGACCAAAACATGGTAACAGGCGTCAGCTTTGACGACGGCGACTCCCTGACCTGCTCCACCGTATGCTTCGCCATCGGTGTCCGGCCGCGCGACGACCTCGCCAGGAAGTCGGGCCTTAAGTGTGGCACCCGCGGTGGCATCGTCGTCGATGACAGCATGATGACCAGCGAGCCCGATGTCTACGCTATTGGCGAGTGCGCGAGCTGGGAGGGCCAGTGCTTTGGCCTGCTTGCCCCTGGCGTCGAGATGGCTGATGTCTTGTCCTTCAACCTCACCCAAGCAAAGCTCCACGAGCCGCGGTTGTTCAAGAGCCCGGACCTCAGCACAAAGCTGAAGCTGCTCGGTGTTGAAGTTGCCAGCTTTGGCGACTACTTTGCTGATATTGAAGGGCCTAAGCGTCTCCCGGCAAAGGCCAGGAAGGCCAACGGTGCCAGCGCCAATGGTGCCAACGGAAACGGGACCAACGGTGTCAACGGAAACGGTGTCAATGGCAACGGCGCCACCAACGGCGTCAATGGCCCGCCCTACCCCGTCAAGGCGCTGACTTACAGAGACCCCTTCCTGAACGTGTATAAAAAGTACATCTTCACCCTGGACGGCAAGTACCTCCTCGGTGGCATGATGATCGGCGACACAAAAGACTACGTCAAGCTGGTGCCCATGGTCAAGAACCAGAAGGAGCTTGAAATCCCCCCATCCGAGCTCATCCTCGGTGCCAAGAAGGAGGGCGCCGATGACGGCGACGACCTCGACGATGACACACAGGTCTGCAGTTGCCACAACGTCACAAAGGGTGACATTGTCAGCGTCGTCAAGGACGGCACCTGCAAGACGATCGACGAGGTCAAGACCTGCACCAAAGCCGGCACAGGGTGCGGTGGCTGCGTGCCCCTGGTCACGGCCATCTTCAACAAGACCATGAAGGACATGGGCAACGAGGTCAAGAACCACCTCTGCTCGCACTTCAACTACAGCCGCGCCGAACTGTACCACATCATCTCGGTCAAGCGGCTAAAGACACTGCCCGATGTGATGCGCGAGGCCGGCACCGACCCCAACAGCGAAGGTTGCGAAGTGTGCAAGCCCTGCCTGGGAAGCATCTTCTCGAGTCTGTGGAACAAGCACATCATGGACAAGCAGTACCATGGCCTGCAAGAAACCAACGATCGCTTCCTCGGTAACATCCAGCGCAACGGCACCTACAGCGTCGTCCCCAGGATGTCTGGCGGCGAGATCACCCCCGAGAAGCTCATCGTTATCGGTCAGATTGCCAAGGATTACAACCTGTACACCAAGATCACGGGTGGTCAGCGTGTCGACCTGTTTGGGGCCAAGAAGCAGGACCTGCTCCCCATCTGGAAGCGGCTGGTGGACGCCGGAATGGAAAGTGGACATGCCTATGCCAAGGCGCTGCGGACTGTCAAGAGTTGCGTGGGCAGCACCTGGTGCCGATACGGCATTGGCGACAGTGTGGGTATGGCGGTGCGTCTTGAGGAGCGGTACAAGAGTATCCGGGCGCCGCACAAGATCAAGGGAGGCGTGAGCGGCTGCGTGCGTGAGTGTGCTGAGGCGCAGAGCAAGGAGTAAGTAGACTTTTCTCCATTTTCCACTTTCTTCCCCTGATCTCAGGTGCTAACAAACCCAGTTTCGGTCTCATTGCCACTGAAAAGGGCTTCAACATCTTCGTCGCTGGCAACGGTGGTGCCAAACCCAAGCATGCCGAGCTCCTCGCCAAGGACGTGCCCCCGACCGAGGTCATCCCCATCCTCGACCGCTACCTCATGTTCTACATCCGCACCGCCGACAAGCTCCAGCGTACCGCCCGCTGGCTCGAATCTCTGCCCGGCGGCATCGCCTACCTCCGCTCCGTCGTCCTCGACGACGCCCTCGGCCTAGCCGCCTCCCTCGAAGCCCAAATGCAGACGCTCGTCGACTCCTTCTTCGACGAATGGGCCGAAGCCCTCGCAACCCCATCCATCGCCGCCAAATTCGGCGCCCAGCAGTTCGCCAACACCACCGAAACCCTCCCCACCTCCGACCTCGAAATCGACCGCGAACAGCTCCGCCCCGTCATGTGGCCCAAGTCCCTCCCCGCCACCGCCGAACCCCAACCCTCCGTCCCCTTCTCCTCCCTCTCCCAAACCTGGTCCACCACCACCTGGCAGCCCGTCCTCCAGGCCTCCTACTTCGCCGGCGCCGACGCCCTCCCCAACGGCATCTCGGCCTCCATCAAGCACTCCGACACCCAGCTCGCCCTCTTCCGCATCCGCGGCCGCTACTACGCCACCCAGGAAATGTGCCCCCACAAGCGCGCCTTCATCCTCTCCGACTCCCTCGTCGGGCAATCCCCCACCGACCCCACCCAACTCCACATTTCCTGCCCGCAGCACAAGCGCAACTTTGACCTCGTCACCGGCGTATGCAGGAACGATGCCGATCCGGCCATGTCCATCGCCACCTTCGAAGCCGAGGAGCGCGACGACGGGATGGTCTATGTGCGGCTGCCGCCCGCAGAGGAGTTGGATGCCGCGCTCGGTACGGCGAGGTGGGTGCTCAAGAAGGGGGAGAGCGGGCACGGCGAGTTTGAGGAGCTGGATCGGCGGGTCGGGTACGTGGCGAATGGCGTGGCGAGAAGGGGCAAGAAGCCTGGGAATGTGAGGGCTGTGAACGGGAATGGGTGTGGAACGAATGGACATGGGAATGGGAATGGGGTGATGAATGGGAATGGGAACGGGATGGTGACGGCTGGTGGGTGTGGTGGTGCGCCGGATTGGTAGGCATGGCATAGATGGAAGGAGTTCAAGTTGGATTTTAGATTGTTGCAGGGTTACTTTACTGTCAGCCGGCGTTGGAGGGATACAGACCATGTTCTTTTTTTATGTCTCATGTCAGGCACTCTTATTATATATCCTACCTCTAGATTGCGAATCTGAGTGTTATCATTCACTATTGTGTCCGATATGCTACTTTAGAATTGTGTGTGCTCATGATTTAAACAGCATGCCACAGATGCCCATCATGTAAAAGCATGCGCCGCAGACTTGTATGCCCATGATCCATATGAAAGACATGCCACCGATGAGTATGATGATTCCAAAAGGGATGTTATCCAAAGTAGGGTATATATCAAACATGGCCACCCAAACCACACCAACATGGAGATCCAAAAACCACCAGCCAGCCAGCCGCTTGTAATGTCACCATGAACTTATAACATGCAAATGTAAAGGCAACCAAAGCCGATCCGACCTGAAGTTCACCACAGCCAGTATGCCAAAAAAAAAAAAAAAAAATAAGAAATAGAAAACCAGATAATAAATAAATCATTCAACACATCAGCCATCAACACCCCTCCCGCCAGCCTGCACAACCAACACGCTCGCCTTGATGCCCACCACCACAAGCTGCTCCGCCACCGCGCCAACCGTCCGCCTCAGGTCCACACTCCCGGCACTGCTACCAACGTCAACAAAGAGGTCATCCAACCGGGCATTCCTCCGCCCGAGCACAACCACATCGCCTGCATTCTTAGGCCGCTGGCCCACCGTCTTTTGTGCGAGCACCACCACCTCGGTGAGGGTAGTGATGTCAGCCTCGGAAAAGACGACGCGGCTAGCGAGGTCGGTGGGGAGAGAGGAAGGTTGGAGGGTGGCGAGCAGGGCGGTGTCGAGCTGGGCGTCTTTTTGGTGGGGCGTGAGTTGGATGGATTCGTGGGCAGCCTCTTTGGGGTCGGGGGTGGTTGTGCCGGCGTTGGAGGCGGGCGGAGTTGGTGTGGTGGTGATGGTTTTGATTTCCTCGTTGGTGTTGTCTTCGACTTGCCAGTTGATCCGGATGATGGAGGCGGTGACGTGCTGGTTCTTCGCGAGCTGGAGGACGAGGCGGACGGCGACGCGGTCATCGGCGCCGCCGAAGAAGGGGAGGAAGATGTGGTGGCTTTTGTGGGCAACGGGGAGGACGGCAATGTCGCGGTGGCTGCGGATGGAAAAGGCGCTGGCGGTGCGCAGCAGCTCCGGGCGGCCGGCGGGCTTGGTGATGCCACCGAAGCCGTTGTCAATGAAGATGCCAGCGTTGCAGGTGGCGACTGCTTTTTCGAGGGTCTGGTTAATAAAGTCGAGGTGGGTGCTCGACTTGAAGCGCTCGCTTGCGTCAACAGAAAGTGGGAAGGATTGGTCTTCGGACACACTGCCGTACTCGCCCCATGGGATCAGGGCAAAGTCTGAGGCGACGTCGGACGCCTGGGACATGAGTGTCTCGGCATAAGCGTCTGTCGGGATGACGGCGACACGGCCCGAGACAGCGACATCGTGGAGCTGAGAGAAGGTCCGGAAGGCGTTGACGACGGGGTCGCGGTCAGAGTAGAAGTCCTCGCCCTCGGTGAGGTGCATGACGGACGAGGTACGGTCAGTGAGCTCGAGGACACGCAGACCGTAGACCTCGAGAGGCCTCTTCTTGATTTGGATTGCATTGACTTGGGTCGATTCCTTGCTGTCCGGCTGAACGGTAACGGGGGCGCTTTCAGGGCCGAGCAAGGTGATGAAGGTGAAGAGACTCGGAAGACTGTCGAGGCGGAGGTGCACCATGAGCCGGCGGATTTGCGACTCGACAGACGCCCCGGTAGGTCCCTGATTCGGATCGAGGCCACCGATGGGATTGCCGTCCCAGTCAATCTCCCCTCTCCTCCAGCTCTCAACCTTCTTTTGATACCAGGGAGGGTACAGGGCCTTGGTGAGTGGGGTTGTGGCGACAGTCGTGACCAGGGCCATGACAACAAACATGCTGAAGGTGGTTTCCGAGAGGATACCAGCTTGAAGGCCGATGTTCTAGTATGGTCAGCCGGAGTCTATCCCGATCAGCGCGGCGCAACTTACCAATACAATCAACTCGACGAGGCCCTTGCAGCTCATCAGGCAGCCGATCGCAAAGCTTTCACGCCATAGGAGCTTGTTTGCCCTAGCCGCGAGGGTCCCGCCCGCGATCTTGCCAAAAAAGGCACAAACGATGATGCCGATCACATATCCCCAGGTAACGCCATCTTTCAGGAGACCGAGGTTGGTGTTGAGGCCAGAGAGCGCAAAGTATAGAGGCAAGAACAAGACCGAGATGAGATCTTCAATCTTTTCGGTCAGCTTGATGGCGAAACCCCCGTCGTGGGGGCAGATCAGCCCGACCAGGAAGGCCCCGAAAATGGGATGGACGCCGATGATGCCTAGACGGTCAGCAAATTTACATTCAGGTACGGACGGCAATTGACCTACCGGTGAACCAAGCGGAGGCGAGCACCATCAACATGGTCAAGGCGACCATGCCTTGAGTAGGGCCGTTTTGCAAGCTTCCTGTCCGGCGGAGAATCCAGATGAAAGGCGGTCGGACGACAAAGACGAGGGCCAGCGTCCAGCCAATGCAGCAGAGCAGGGCGTAGAGGGCGGCCAGGCCGTTGCTGTTGTTGACCAGGGCGACGCAGAGAGCGAGCAGCACCCAGCCCGTCACGTCGTTTCCGATTCCGGCAGCCAGGACGGTGACACCGACGCTGGAGCGGAGCAGATTCAGCTCGCTGAGGATGCGGCAGAGCACGGGAAAGGCGGTGATGGCCAGCGCGGTTCCCACGAACAAACCAAAGACGCCAAAGCTGATGGGGTGCTCGGCAATGCCATCGTGGAACTGTTGGTAGATGCCCACGGCAATGGCGAAGCCGAGGCCGAAGGGAAGAATCATGCCGGCCAGGCCGACGCTCAGGGCGGCCTTCCAGTTCTGGGTGAAGAGGCGAATGTCGACCTATTGCTGGTCAGCCACCAAACCCAGGCTACAGGCATGCGGAAACGGTCATCTCACCTCCAATGCGACCAGGAAGAGAAAGATGAGAAGACCCAGGTTGGCCACATTGTTGAAGACGGGCATGGAATCGGCCGGAAAGATTGCTGTACCCCAGATCAGCGAGTCATCATACAAACTTCTGAGAGTCGGCCATACCATCTTCGAATCCCGGAATCCGCATCATCACCGAGGGACCCAGCAGAATGCCGCCGAGCACCTCGGCGATGACGCGGGGCTGGTTCAACAGCTTGAGGGGGTCTGGGCTAGTGTCAGCATATCCGCAAACAATCGGGAAATGGCAAAGACTCACAATGCAGCAATTGGCAAAAGAGAATGACGATGACAGCCTGGGTTGGTGGGTGCTATTGTTAGCCACCACTTGCAGTTCTGGAGGTCTTGGGGCCGGAACACGGAAACCGGCCCGGCCAGGACCGGGCTGCCTGCCGCATTAGGCTGCCTAACGAAACACGCCAAAATGCGACGTGACATCCGCGCAAGCAACGGAGGCCCGGAGACGGCAATCGGGGCTCGGACTTGCCTGGACGATGAAGAGCGTAATCGGGTTCGCCGGGTTGTAGATGATTGGATTGACGCCATCGAGGACACCGGCCTGGGGCGGGGGCCCCGTGCCGTCGGTCGAAACACCGCCGGCCATTAAATGTAGTATTTGGGGATTTGTTGACGAGTCGAGATGGATGTGTGCAAGCGGACGGGGGGGGGACTGCGTCAGCTTAAAGGGAACAAGGCCCACGGGTCCGACCAAGGGCAGGGCAGGGCGCCAAGGGTCTTAGGGGTCTTGGGGGTTTGGGGTCTCGAGTCGGCCAACAAGTCTCAGCTAGGTTGGGTGGAATCTGTCCGGTCAGCTCAGGAGGCAAATGGGGTCGGCTTTTGAAAAGATCAAGAAGGTTTGTGTTGGAACGCCATCTGCATCTGCCATCTGTCACAGGGTCCAACGGGATCCTGGGAACCAACGGCGCGGGGCACTCGAATACCGCCTCAACCGGCAGACAATGGAATGGAGGCGTGATGCTGACTTGGATGCATTCCCACGTGATGGCGCAGTTGGATCCCGAAAACAAGCTTAGTTGCAATTTTGAAGGGGTGCCGAGCCTTCTCCAGTTTGCCCGACGAAAGATGAAACGAACGAAAGCAGCGGTCGGCGGCGCAGTGGCATCACTGGATGCCTGATGCCATCTCTGCCCCGCGCTTTCTTTTGTCCTGGTGACCGACTGCCCAGAGCGCCTTCCATCTTGGCTCCGAAAAGATGGATGCGCAGAAAATCGATTGGTCTTTCCAAGCGCAGACGGGCTGAGGGGAAAGAGAGGGGAAACGTCATAAAATGACAACACCCCGTATTTTATTGTCGTGTTTAGTGCCAAAGGAGTGGAAGACCAAGACGCTGGACAGTCCTATGTGCTGCATTGCAGCTGCATGGCCGGCAACCAAGACACCAAGCCTCACGGCACGCCAAGTCCACGAACCTCCTACGGTATTCATCCAACTGTTGACAACCTAGAACCGGGCTTTGGGAAGGAAGTGCATCGCCGTTCTTGGGAATTTTATGCAGCATCGTGAAATCATGGGCCAGCGAAGCATTTCCGGGATGTGTTTGCAATAAATACACTACTTTACACAGTTGGAGACAGTGTTACTTCGTACGGAGCTCTTGATCTGCACCGATACTAAGAGGTACAGTTAAACCCTAACCCTGGTTGCATTGACCGCCGCATTTCAGCCACCGACGTCAAATGCAACGCCGCTGCAACTCCCCCTGTCGATTTCTTCTCACCGCACAACACGCGACGCGACACCACTCAACCCCAGAATGGAGCCGAGAGACCCCAACATGTTCGCCAACCCTTGTATCCATACGAACACCGCTTGGCAGTTTCGGCAGTCAAGCACATGCTCTCCGTTTGCTGCGGCCAATCGGAAATAATCCAAGTTGCGAGGATTGTGAAACAGCACTGGGTCTAGGCTCACGTAGAGTCCCTACTGAATCGGGAGTATGCTGCTGGCGATGACCACGCGCCAGCCAGCCGCCACGAAATCCGAAGCTTCCTGTGCCAGATGATTCGAAACCGCCTCCCCTGGCCAAGTGAAGCCTGCTGCAGATTCCTTCTGGCGCTGTCATAGGGGAGCATGACCCTAGTGCCGCACGGCGCAGTCAATGTCGTGCCTGTTGACCCGCTGCGGCCGGCCTCGACTCTAGGGCCTCAACTCTCATAGGCACCATAACGATGTCCTGTCTAGCCCAGACTGTGCCACCCACAGGGAACCGGAAAGAGCAAATCGATTCAGTGTTCTAGAAGGAACGCTACAGGGCCGGCTGCGTCCCGGCTACCCAGCGTCCAGCTCCCGGCCCGGCGTTGGCCCGTTCACTCAGGGTTGCCGACTTGGTTGAAACCCCCACCACTCTGCCATCGTCAAGATGAGATTTCAATATCGGCCCATCCGCACGACTGAAGGGGGCCGCAAGCCCGGGTCGACGGTCGACGGGCTCCAGAACCGTATCTCGTCTCATGCAAGAAGAGTGCGTGGGGATAACCGAGCGACGCAAAAACGTGACCATGTGTTGTTTGGTGTTTGGCTTGTTTAAGGCTAGGGGCATGGCCCTCTCTCTCCCCTCCGGGGAACTTGTGTTGATTCTTTGGATTATTCAATGACCTGTCCTCCTCCCAATGAATGCATGGTCGTACTCGTACCCATCCCCTTCGATTACTCACTTTGAGTTCTTCCAAACTACGTGATCACCGGGGGTTAACACATCCTTACCTTCACTCCACCTCTGGCGTGTCCTTCAGATGCGCATCTTTTCCATCATACCGCCCTCGCTGGCGGTCCTCCTCGCCTCATCCCTCCTCCCTGTGGAGGCTGGGGCGGGGAGAGGCACCGCAGGTTGGTTGAAGAAGTCAATCTACAGCCTTGGTCGCCGTACCAGCTCCAGTTCTGGCGATGCCTCCAGCTCCGCCAGCAAGTACAGCGCGGAGAACAACCTGATACTCACAATGGGCACATCCAACATCACCACACCCGGCGATTCATGCTCCTTTGACGGCAAGTACCTTCAACCACCCACTCACCATTACCCAACTAACAGTCCCAGACGCCACCGGCGAACCCATCATCACCTTCCCCGCCGCCCTCTCCAACCGCACTTACATCGCCATGTCCCTCGGCCTAACCCTCAACCTAACCTCCCTCGACCCCCTCGATATCCTCGCCTCGTCCACCCTCTACCTCTCCTACATCCAAACCGACCTCCGCACCAAGTCCGCCAAAAACACCATGCTCATATCCGAGACCAACCCGCTCGTACCCTTCAAAATGAAGGGCCAGAACGGGAAACAGCCGCAGATGGTCATCACCCTGCTGTACGTCCAGCCGCACCCGCTGATGGTGGAGGAAAAGTATAGGCTGGCGTTTGCGGGGATTGAGATGGATGCGTCGAAGCGGCAGGGGTTTAATCTGGAGGATTTTTGTGAGAGCGCGGGGATTACGAATTTGAGGGCTACGACGTATGCGGTGGTGATGGGTAGTATGGCTGGTGGGGGTAGTATGGCTGGTGGGGGTGGGATGGCTGGGAATGGGACGGCGGGTGGTGGTGCGGGTGGTCAGGTTATGACGATTACGACCACTGATGCGAATGGGTTGCCGGTGACGATGACTTCGACGATGGCGGGGAATTCGAGCGCGGGGGCGGGTGGTGGTGGCGGTGGTGGTGCAGGTGGCGGGCAGGTCACTGTGATCACTACGACTGATGCAAATGGGAAACCGGTAACCGCCACATCGACACTGGCGGCGGGCAACTCGAGTGCTGGAGCAGGTGCCGGCGCGGGTGGTGCGCAGGCCACTGTGATTACTACGACCGACGCCGACGGCAAGCCACAAACCATCACCTCGGCCCTCGCAGGCAATTCCAGCTCTGGAGCAGGTGGTGGCAGTGGCAGCGGCGGTTCGGGCGCAGGAAACGGCGGCGGTGCTGCGTCCGTTACAACCATATCCACCACCGACGCCTCAGGCTCCCCGGCAGTCATTACTTCTACGCTCGCCCCGACCGCCGGCGCTGGCGCTGGCTCTGGCTCTGGCTCCGGCAGCGGTGACGGCTCTGACTCTGGCTCAGGTTCGGGTTCTGGTTCCGATACTGGCAACGGCAGCGGCGACGGCTCCGACTCTGGAAACGGCAATAGCTCAGGCTCAGGTTCTGACTCTAGCAACGGCAATAGCTCAGGCTCAGGTTCTGACTCTGGCAACGGCAACGGCTCTGGTTCCGGCGGCTCCGGCTCCGGCGCCGGCGGCGCATCCAACAGCACCATCACCACCACACCCAACAACTCCACCGGCACCCTCTCCGGCGGCACCCCCACCACAATCGTCACCACCGACGCCTCGGGCAACCCCACCTCCATCATCACCACGCTCGCGCCCGGGGTGCTCCCGCCGCCCGGCCTCGGAAACGGCACGGGCACAGGCTTCGCCGGCACCGGCGCGTCGGCCATGACCGTCACCGACGAGGTCACCGTCACCATCTCGGACGATGCCCTGGTGTACACGAGTACCATTACTTTCATGTCGACCATTGAGTTGGCAGATGCGACGGCGTGCGCAGGGCAGGCGACCGTGACAGTGACGGTCAATGAGGCTGGGGAGGTGGTCGGTGGTGGTGATGGGGCGAGTCAGACTGGTGGGGTTGGGGTTGGGCAAGGGGGTAATGGGACGGTAGGGGGTGTTGGTGGTGGGCAGGGAGGGAATGGGACGACGGATGATACCGGTAGTATTGGTGGTGGTCAGGGAGGGAACAGCACAGCAGGGGGTGTTGGCGGTGGTGTGGGAAGTGGAAACGGTCAGGGCGGGAATGGCACGGCGACTGAGACGGGTGGTGTTGGAGGCGCCGTCGGCAGCAATAGCACATCGACTGGTGCTGGGTCTTCGTCTACATCGGGTGCTGGCGACGGCTCACAGGGTGGGAGTAACGGCGGTGACGAAGGTGGTAATGGAAATGGTAATGGGGGCAGTGGTGAAGGGGGTGAAGGGGGTGAAGGGGGAGATGGGTCTAGTGGAGGTGGCTGCTCAACGGGCTGTTCTAGCGGCGGCGGCAGTGGTGGTGAAGGGAGTGAAGGTGGTCAAGGCGGAGATGGTTCGAGTGGTGGTGCTGGTGGTGGTTGTACAGCTGGCTGCTCCGGCGGGAGTGAAGGGAGTGGCGGAAGCGAAGGGAGTGGTGGAAGCGAAGGTGGAAGTGCTTGCTCAGGAGGTTGCTCCGACGGGGGTGAAGGGGGTCAGAGTGGCTCCAGTAGTGGAAGTGGTTGCTCGGGAGGCTGCTCCGGCAGTGATGCAGGGAGTGGAGGAGGTGAAGGAGATTCCAACGGTGGAGGTGGATGCTCAGGAGGCTGCTCCGGCAGTGGTGAGGGAGGTAGCGAAGGCGGCGAAGGGGGGCAAGTTGGTGGAGGTGGCTGCCAGGGTGCTAGTGGTACCGCTGGTGGATGTTCTGGTGGCTGTTCCGGCGGTTGTGCCGGCGCCGGCGGCGACGACGCTTCCAAGACGGACAACGCAGGCGGTGCGACTCCGACCGCAACGCCTGGATCCGGCAGCCCCTGCAACGTCTGTGACAGTCTCGGTGCAACCGGTGCGATCACGGCGGGCACGCCCACCACGACTGGCCCTGATGCAGCTGGCGGCACGTCGGTCTCCAAGCTGACGCAGATCTACTGCATCCCAGACTGCCCCAGCTCCAATGCCACTGCGACAGCCGGCAAGGGCTCGGCCGGGTTCGCCACGGGCACTGGAGGACTACCGGTGTCTACCTCGCCCCCCGTCATTGTCGGCGGAGCCACGAGGGACACACCCGGAGCGGCCACAGCATTACTTGCCGGAGGTGCCGCGGTCTTTTTCTTTGTGTTTCTGTGATAGAGAAAAGGGAGGGGTGCATAATTATAGATGGATATCCTGGCTAGGGAAGATGGAACGGAGTCAAGGGTCTGGAGTTTGAAAACGGGTTGGCGCATGGTTTGTTTGTTTATTCTTCTTCTGTCTGCTGCGTCAGCACAGCTTTGCTCTTGTAATTAGTAGGATCCTGGCCTAGAAACATGTTTTTGTCGACACAGATGATTCAAGTTTGTGGTTGCAATTGTTGATTTGTCGAGGAAGTCGTCCAAGTGCCGAACAAAGGTTTCAACCAATTATTGTGTCATTACCAAATATTCGTACTTGCCCCGTAATGAGTATGGAATGCTGAAACAAGCGCCAAGACTCTCGGCTGGGCTGAAAGAAACCCCAAGCTCACCCCACACTTGGCCCGTGCGTGCCCGCCGAAAACCGCGATTGCCATTCGACTCGACTCGGCTGCGGCTCTGGTGTCCGCCATCTCACTCCGACTCCTCCATCGTCGGCCAGACCTCCCCACCCACGCTCGAATAATTCCACTCCCAACACACGAATGACCGGCGCAGAACAGCCGCCTGTTGAAACAAACTCAAACCACATCCGTATATACCACTCATGACGCTCAGTCCGAGAGTGCCGCATCATCTCGTTCCGGGCGCCAGATAACGAAATCTGCATCGACAAGTCAAAGCCGCCAGTCCGCCCTGCACCGCACCGCTGCTGCTGCCCGCTACCAACCACACCCCTCCGCCGCCCAAGCCCCGACTGCCGACTCCCGACTGCCAAAATGATGCCAAACCCGCACGTCTACGGTCACCATCAATATCCCCAGGCCGACTCGGCCTGGATGCACCAGCAGACGTCGCACCAGCACCACGCCCAAGCTGCGGCTGCTGCTGCCAATGTCGCCCAGCAGCAACATTACAATCGCATCGCCGGCGCCCACAACAGCGTGACCGCCCTGGCCCAGAGCCATGCCCAAGACACTTCCCTCGAGGCGTCTGTCTCCGAGGACAACCGCCGCACGCTACAGTACATCTCGGACCTCCTCAACGAGAACACACGCGAGGGTGCCCTTCTGGAGCTTAGCAAGAAACGGGAGCAGGTGCCCGAGCTCGCCCTGATTCTGTGGCACTCATTCGGTACGACCGTTCCATCCATCCCTGCGACTCGGCCGTCTCGCACGACATGCGTGCGCTAACATGGTGATCCAGGCGTCATGACCTCGTTACTCCAGGAAATCATCAGCGTCTACACCCTCCTGAGCCCGTCGCAGCTCACCGCGGCTGCTTCTAACCGCGTCTGCAATGCACTGGCGCTCCTCCAGTGTGTCGCATCGCACAACGAGACGCGCACACTCTTCTTGAACGGTGGGCTTGCACGTTGGAGCCCGACACAACCTGATTCTAGGTCCGCTGACACATATCCGCAGCGCACATCCCCCTCTTTCTTTACCCCTTCCTGAACACGACGTCCAAGTCGAGGCCGTTCGAATACCTCCGGCTTACTTCTCTGGGGGTGATCGGCGCCCTCGTCAAGAACGACTCATCCGAGGTCATCAACTTCCTTCTGACCACCGAGATCATCCCGCTGTGCCTCCGCATAATGGAGACCGGGTCTGAGCTCAGCAAAACCGTAGCCATTTTCATCGTCCAGAAGATCCTGCTCGACGACAACGGCCTCAACTACATCTGCGCCACCTACGAGCGCTTCTACGCCGTCGGTACCGTCTTGAGCAACATGGTTGCGCAGCTGGTGGAGCAGCAAACCGCTAGGTTGCTGAAACACGTAGTTAGGTGCTTCCTGAGGTATGCCTCATGACTTTCCATCTCATCAACCAACCCCCTGCCGGCCCACTAATCTTGTCCCAAAACAACAGACTCAGCGACAACGCCCGCGCGCGAGAGGCACTCCGCCAGTGCCTCCCCGAGCCGCTCCGCGACCACACCTTTTCGTCTGTGCTGCGCGATGACGCGGCCACCAAGCGCTGCCTCGCCCAGCTCTTGATAAACTTGTCGGATAATGTAGTCGAACCCACCACCAGCGGCCAACTTGGAATTTGAGAAATCACATACACAACGCGGGGGCGAATCAAGCAAACAGAGGCTAACTCAAAAAGTAATAACAGCAGCTGCCGCTGCCACCGCAGCCGCATCAGGGCAAGGAATGGATGGCTGTGCCGGACCGTCTCTACAAATAGTACATATACTATTGCGAGGCAGATATCGAAAGGGGGACCTTTACAGGTTACTACTAGTTCGCCCCGGGATCAGGGTAAGACCGACCCGGGCGGGTACCTAATGATGATTGTTGCAAGGAGAGGGATGACGGTTTGGTTGGCTGGTTGCAAAGGGAGGGGGAAGGAAGGAATGAATAAAAGGAATTTCAATCACTCATGCCGGGAGGGAAAAGGAGGGGAAATGGTATGGAATTGGAAGGGGGGCGGGGGGTGGAAAAGCCTTATTACATTGAAGGAAATATCCCATCATTGCAAGCGGACGGGCGTTACGGGGCGTTTTCTTTTCCCTCTATCGGTTGTTTATTTTTACATAGCATTGTTCCTTTTCTCTTTTTTCTCTCTGTCTCTCCATCCTCCCCCTCCTTCTCCTCCTCCCTTGCTCCGGTCCGTCTCTTCTGTCTTGGGTGTTCCTGAGAGTGTGGTGTGTGGGATGCTTTCTAGGTTTCGGTTTTATCGTTTCCTGGGGAAGGGGCATGGCTTCAGCATAGCAAAACGGTTGGGACATTTGTTTTCGTTCTGTTTTCTCTGGGTTGGGTCCGGTTAGGCTGGGTTGGTTTTGTTTCTTCTCCTGTGCGGCGAGACAATAGACCGAACGGCAAGCTGTGTTGTTTTCTTATTCTCTCTTGTTGTTCGTTCGTTGGCTGTTGTTTGTTATTGTATGATGTACTTGACGGGCAGTTCATGTATGGTATAAAATCATGTAAGGGTGGTAACAGTGAACATGGAAACAGGGGTATCGGTACTTCCATTTGGGACGGAGATGTTGGTGATATTCCGTCTCGTCTTGTTGATAAACTTCGGACGGCAACAACGGGCGTTGTGCTCAAGGCAAGAACGAAAGCGACAAATTGTGGGGCACAACTTGTGCCCCACAATGCGGGAGCAGGGACAAGTGTGGGGGTCCCACCCCACCTCCCTTCCCGCTGGAACACGTCCTGAGACCTCCCTTCTCCCACTGCAAATCCTCCATCACATCACGGCAGACCCTCGTTGTCACATCACTAATTGTGTACACGGAGTTTCTGGTGTCCTGGAGAAAATATTGATAAAAGTTTTGAAGAGTCACCCACTCCCTTGATTGAGTTGAACTTGTTTCCATGCTGAGCTTCGCCTTCTCCTCTTTACTTCCCCGCTTCTCTCCTTCCACTCACCCTTTCTTATTCTTTTTCCCCTCTTCCGCTCTACTTTAATCATTTCTCGTTTTGTTTCGTCTTGCATCGCAGCACTAGCGATTCTTGTACATGCTCGCTTGCAAGTGGATAGCTAGTTCCATGCATCACTTTATCACACGACGCAACGCGCCGGGCCGGGCACTTCAGCCGTCCCGTCGAGGGGTTGAGAGTGGAGAAAAAGACAATGCTGGCCCTGCCGTCGGCCCATGTGCCGCTGCCGTCAGGACGAGCGAAGGTGGTGTTGGCCGTTGAATTGCGGGACCTTTGTCTCAACGCCCAGCGTTTTGTGGCGCCCCTCATTGGCCTATCGGTTTGATTCTGACCAAATGGATTGCGGAACCGGATCCGATTCGGTTCGGCGCCCCGGGGGTATCGCAGAATTGCACAATCACACATGAACGGCTGTCGACAGACTTTTGCCATCCTTGCCAGCATGGGGCGCCAGGATATAGGGGGCGGTCCGCGCCGCATCCCTTGACATTGGCTTTCCCGCTTTGCTTTTGGTTCTCTTCCATTACACTCAACTTTCGCTGCAATATTTGCCCACCATGGCAGGAGATTCCGGAACTTCGACATCAGCGCAGGCCGCTCCCCAATCTCCGGCTCCCGCATCTGCGGTCTCGCCAAACCCGCCGGCAGCTCCTGCTCAAACCGCTTCAGGAGCTGCTCAAACTGCTTCACCGGCTGCTCAACCCGCTTCACCGGCTGCTCAACCCGCTTCACCAGCTGCTCAAACTGCTTCACCGGCTGCTCAACCCGCTTCACCGGCTGCTCAACCCGCTTCACCAGCTGCTCAACCCGCTTCACCAGCTGCTCAACCCGTTTCACCAGCTGCTCAACCCTCTTCACCGGCTGCTCAACCCACTTCAGACGCTGAAGCCCACGCGGCCGCCGGCATTCTTCCAGCCTCGTTCTGGGAGCCGGTATGTTCCATCCGTGTCCTTCAATCACTTGGGCCAGGTCGTGCTAAACATGTCCTCCAGATTGAAAATGAGATCACAAATGACAATGATTCCGCGTTCAGCGATGTGATCAGCAGTACCGCTTCGATGTCCAGCAGCATTCTTCGCTACCGTACGCTCCATGGCCGGACTTATCACAGCGACATCGGCAAGGCCGAGTCTTGGGAACCGAATGACGACCATCATTCGCAAGCAATGGACATGAAGTGAGCAGGAGCCCTAACGCCATGCCCCCCTGTCCGATTTCGCTAACCAGGTTCACTCGCCAAAAGCCACCACTTGAATGAGGTTATTATCGGTGGCAAATTGTTCCTAGCACCCATCGACAAAAATGTTCAGGTAGGTACTACCAAATCAAGCCCCGGTATTGGGACCTAAGCTCACAATATCCTTAGAAAGTCCTCGACATCGGCACCGGCACGGGAATTTGGGCCATCGACTTTGGTGACATGTACCCTGGCGCCGAGGTGATTGGCACCGACGTGTCTCCGATCCAGCCCCCCTGGGTACCTCCTAATGTCAAGTTTGAGATTGACGACGCCAACTTGGAATGGACATGGGACGACAACACCTTCGATTTTGTCCATGTACGCACAATGGCTGGATCCATTGTTGACTGGCCCTCTCTCTACCGCGAGGCCTTCCGCTGCTGCAAGCCAGGCGGCTGGATCGAGTCAAACGAACCCGCCTTCCCGTTCGGCTCCGAGAAGGGGATCCGCGAAGACAGCGCCATGGGTCAGTGGGGAAAGGTCTACCACGAGGGTGGCCAAAAGTTTGGACGTACCTTCCGCGTCGTCGAGGATGATATCCAGAGGAAGTGTATGGAGGAAGCGGGATTTGTCGACATTGTTGTCAAGGATTTCAAGTGCCCGTTTGGAGACTGGCCGCGGGACATCAAGCAGAAAGAGCTTGGTATCCTGGCGAGACTTGTCTTGACACATGATCTCGAGGGTATGTTTTCCCCCTATCATCCGGAATTGGTATGACCCGAGTTTCAATGCTGACCCGTAAATCGCCTGCTACTAGGATACGTCCTGTACATGTGGAGCGCAGTCATGGGCTGGACCCCCGACGAGGTCAAGGTCTATGTTGCCCATCTCAAGAATGAGCTGTATGATAGAAGTGTCGAGTCGTACTTCACACGTCGTGTGGTGTACGCCAGAAAGCCCCTTACGGCATAGTCCTCGGGTTTCGAGGATGGACCTGGATGCAATACATACGACTTTCCTTGACCATTCATCAAGCTGATGGCCCGGAAAAGCAAAAACAAATGGAACCGGAAGCGAGGTGCATGACAGTTTGGGTGGGACAACCTGCCATTCCTCGGTTCAAATCTTCAATACCTTCCAGAACTGTCGTGGTGGTCCCCGGCAGCTCGACAGGGGTGCTTGCACTTCCCCGCAAATGGTAGCCGGGACGGGTGTCGATCTTGGCAGAGAAGCTTGGCTTGGGACAGGGATAGGCCCCGTCTCTCATGTCTCAAAACCTCACATCGGAGGTTTTTGGGGGTTGAATGCTCTGAACCACTTTCAGTTCATCGTCAGAAACATGAAACAGACAGCCACCAAAGTTACCTTTGACTGCTGAAATGGGCAGAAGCAAATGTACCTGACGATCCAAGCCTGTAACTCGCCATGGCGCATGCAAGATGACCAGACTCAACACCACATCCGGGTTGGCCTGATGGCTAGCGCAACAAGTCCCCGCTCCAAGAAGTGCCCAGAGGTGCAAGCCTGATACCAGGGTAGGATCAGGGAGCGCAATGGGGTTATCGGGTGACCCTCCACGACCACCCCAACGTCATTTCAACTCTCCCGACTCCCAAAGCATCTGGGACTTTTAGTTCGGTAGCGAGGAAGGACATCTAATTACCGACAGGATCTTGTTGATGTCCAATGGGCATCTTGAACAGGACCACGCCAGATTCTGTGGACAGACAACATGGTTTGTTGCAAGCCATCTCGTCGAGCTGAACGACTGATAGGAGACATGATTGGGCAACTAG
Source organism: Trichocladium uniseriatum (assembly GCA_017139535.1). Classification (NCBI taxonomy): domain Eukaryota; kingdom Fungi; phylum Ascomycota; class Sordariomycetes; order Sordariales; family Chaetomiaceae; genus Trichocladium; species Trichocladium uniseriatum. The sequence goes on along the minus strand of WOUO01000032.1, from coordinate 128,266 downwards.
TGATCGGCATGCTGCTTGCCCAGCGGGGCGGCCGCGGCGGGGGTGTCTGCCGACCCGCGTGGCGGCCATTCCAAAGCGGACGCCAACCTCGGCCGAGCAGACGGGGATGAGCTTAGCGCATACGACCGGCATCACGATGGCCGACCTGCCCACAAACCTGCCCATGATCCTCGCGTTGCATCCGCCCTGTCAGAAGAGGAAGGCTTGTCCGATCGTCTCAGCTCTTACTAGTTTCGATGTCGCTTCCCAGTTTAGACTTGGTTTTGCGCCGGCTTTGGGAACTTGATGTTACTCTTGAATCGGGTTTGCGGGGATCTTAGCTCGATCTCAACAGTCGAGCTGAAACCCATCCGTCTATAAAAGGGCGCCACCTCTCTAACGGGCGCGCCCACCAGTCCACTCGTAACTGGAGGCACCTAACGGAGACAAGGAGCCAAGATGCCGTTCCAACACCACCGCCGGGGGACGCCCGTCCCGAGACGGGCCATGGCAGCCACCATCTCGGCCGTCTCGCTCTTCATCCTCGCCCTCTTCGCTATGGTCCACCTCAGCTCCCCCTCGTCCCCGGGTAGATTCGCGCCCAGGTTCGAGCGGGCCGACCCGGCAGCCAACCCTCTCCTGTCCAAGGCCCGAGCCGCTGCAGCCGGCGACAAGTACCTCATCGGCGTGGGCAAGGCCGACATTACCGGCCCAGTCGTCGAGATCAATTTTGCCGGCTATGCCGACACCAAGCAGAGCGGCTCAGGCGTGCGCCAGCGCATCTACTGCCGCGCGTTCATTGTCGGCGAGGTGGCCAACCCCAAGAACCGCTTCGTCTATCTTATTCTTGATGCCATGTCGGGCGATACGGCGGTCCGAAACGGTATCTTGGAGGGCCTGGCCGCGCTCGGGTCTGGGTACTCCATGTATGGTCACCCTAATGTTGCTGTTACCGGGACGCACTCCCACAGCGGGCCTGGGGGCTGGTTCAACTACCTCCTGCCGCAGATTACTAGCTTGGGCTTTGACAAGCAGGGGTACAAGGCCATTGTGGACGGCGCTGTTCTGGCGATTAAGCGGGCACACGAGTCGCTTCAGGAGGTGGGATATTTTGTGTTCGCTCGAAAAGTCTGGTATACTAACTGTTTCAGGGCCACCTCGACTTTGGCACAACCCACGTCTCAGACGCCAACATCAACCGCAGCTTATACGCGTATCTTGCCAACCCCGAGTCAGAGAGAACGCAGTACGCCGACAGCGTCGACAAGACCATGACCCTACTAAGATTCCAGAGAGCGTCCGACGGCAAGAACATCGGTGTGCTGACCTGGTTTGCGGTCCACCCAACCTCCATGCTGGGCAACAACACGCATGTCTCGGGCGACAACAAGGGTGTGGCAGCCTATTTGTTCGAGGAATCTGTCAAAGGAAACAGCCAAGTGGCCGACGGCTTTGTGGCTGGTTTCTCCCAGGCCAACGTGGGCGATACGTCCCCGAACGTTCTGGGCGCCTGGTGTGACGATGGCTCGGGCCAGGAGTGCGATTTCATGACTTCAACTTGCTCCGATGGCAAGTCGCAAAAGTGCCACGGCAGGGGCCCCCTATTCCATAAGCTCGATCTGGGTGTTTCCAGCTGCTTTGAGATTGGCAAGAGGCAGTATAACGGGGCCAAGTCGATCTACGTATGGACCCCAACATGGGACTCGGAGTGACCGAAATAACTGACACGTTTCTAGGACTCGTTGGACTCCAAGTCCACCGCCGTCGTGGGTCCAACTGTCAAGTCGTTCCACTTCTTCCAAGACATGCGGTACTACAAATTCCCCCTAGACAACGGGACCATAGTGCAAACGTGTCCGGCCGCCCTCGGCCACTCCTTCGCCGCCGGCACCTCCGACTGGCCCGGCGCGTTCGACTTCACCCAGGGCGACGAAGGCGCGCCCAACAACCCGTTCTGGAACGTCGTTGCCGGGCTGCTCAAGGCGCCCAGCGCCGAGCAAAAGAAATGCCAACAACCCAAGCCCGTCCTCCTCGACGTCGGCGAGATGGACGCCCCCTACGCCTGGTCCGCCAACATCGTCGACATCCAGACCTTCCGCGTCGGCCAATTCATCATCATTGTCTCCCCCTCCGAAGTAACCACCATGGCCGGCCGGCGCTGGCGCAACGCCATCAAAGCCGCCGCCTCGGAATCCTCCCTAACCGGCACCACCGAACCCTTCGTCATCCTCGGCGGCCCAGCCAACTCCTACGCCCACTACGTCACCACCCCGGAAGAGTTCGCCGTCCAGCGCTACGAGGGCGCCAGCACACTCTACGGCCAGTGGGAGCTGCCCGCATACATCAACCTGACCCTGCGGGGGCTGCCCTACCTCGCGCCCTCGGCCACCGGCGGCCCGCCCGCGGGGCCATCCCCGCCAGACAATCGCGAAAAGAGCCTCAGCTTCATCACGGGCGTCGTGCAGGACAATCCCCCCGCCAAAAAGAGCTTCGGGCAGTGCACGACGCAGCCCGCTTCCACATACACGCGCGGCGCGGTGGTCAGCGCGACGTTTGTCGGCGCGAATCCGCGGAATAACTTGCGCCTGGAGGGGACCTACGCGGCGGTGGAGAAGCTGGGTAGTGACGGGTCGACGTGGACGCAGGTGCTGAGTGATAGGGATTGGAGGCTGGTGTATACGTGGAAGCGGACGAATCAGATACTGGGGTATAGTGATGTGACGATTGATTGGGAGACGGACCGGGAGCTGGATGGGCCGGGGACGTATCGGATTCGGTATTATGGGGATGCGAAGCCGTTGATTGGGAAGGTCAAGGCTTTTGAGGGGGTCAGTGGGGAGTTTAAGTTGACGTAAATACGGACGGGAGAATCTAGTTGTATTGGATGTCTAATTATAATGATCTATTCTCTATCAAAATTGGTTTATGTTGCGTCACAACGTTCCCCTATGCCCGGTGAGGGGCACCTTTTACATGACATCCGCCCCGTTGCTCTCAAATAACAAACTACATTATCGGACATACAATCTAACCTTAACAAACCAACTCAAACCGCTCCCCGCTTCCGTTTCGACGCCGTTCTTAAACAAGCCCCGACTTTGCATCCACCTCCCGCCCCTTCTCAAAAATCCGCATCCCAAACTTCCAAACCTCATCCACCACCAGCTTCTGCCCCCGCCCGCTACGCCCGTTGCTGACCTCTCCGTTCTGAGACTCAGACTCCTCAGAGAGAATCACAAGGTCAGCATCGGCGCCGGAATCAAGGGTGCCCTTGACGCCCTGCACGCCCAGCATGGCTGCCGGTGTGGCCGTGACGGCTTTGAGGGCTTGGGGGATGGTGGCGCCGGAGTAGGAGAGGAAGTTGTTGATGCAGGTTATTAGGGTTATGGCGCTGGGTGTGTTAGTTTGTTTTCCATAAAGGTAGTGGAGGGAAAGGAGGTAAGGGATAGGGGGTAAAGTGGGATGTAGGGAAAGAGGAGAAAAGATAAAAGGAGTGATCAAAAACTCACCTCCCCGCAATAACCCCCGACCCCTCCTGCTCCAACACATCCCCCTTCTTGACAATCCAATCCTCCCCCTCGCCATTCCGCCACGCATACCTCCCATCCGGCAACCCCACCAAGTGCATCGCATCCGTCACCAGGATAAACCCATCCGGGTGCGCGTGCCACGCAATCTTGACCGTCGCCGGGTGCAGGTGAATACCATCGGCAATCACCCCAAAATACGGCCTCTGCTTGCCACCATGACTCGACCCATCTTCACTCTGATCATCAAGAGAGGGCTGGGCATCCGCAACACCGAGCACGCCAAAAATACCCGGATTCCGATGGTGCAGCGGGCGCATCGCATTAAACAGATGTGTAATCATCGTAGCGCCGGCGCCAACAGCGGCCGAGGCCTGTTCGTAGGTGGCTTCGGAGTGGCCGATGGACACAATCACGCCGCGCTCGGTGAGGGCGGGGATCAGGGAGGTCATGGCGTCGAGCTCGGGGGCGACGGTGATCAGCTTGACCGGGGCGGGTTCGGTGTCGGACGTGGGGGTGATGTTGGTGAGGCCGTACATGGCTTCGAGGTCGGCGACGGACGAGGCAGTGCGCAGGACGGTTGGGTTGTGGACGCCGTTTTTGGTTGGGTTGAGGAAGGGCCCTTCGACGTGGGCGCCGAGGGACTCGGCGCCATCGTGGGCGATGCGGGTGGCGCCGGATGGGCCGAGATGGGGGAGGACCTGGAGGGGTGAGTATGTGCTGTACGCAAGATTAGATGGGATTATAAACTGACCTTTTTGTAGAGGTCATCTGTCTGGCTTGTCACGGTGGGGAGGTACGAGGTGACGCCCGTCTGAGCTAGTTTCTTGTTCACGTCCCGGAGCTGTTTGCCATACTGAACCATGTCACCGGTGACGGTGGAGAAGTTGAAGCCATAGGCCCCGTTCAGTTGGCACTCGATGAAGCCCGGGGACACGATGCGGCCGCCGAGGTCGATGACCTCGTCGGGCATGATGAGCTCATCGTAAAAGGCGGCTTGACTGCGGAGGATCTTGCCCGTTGCCGAGCTCACCCAGACGTCGTCCCACACGAGGGCATCGCCGCGGACCAGGCGGCAGTTGGTCAGCTTGGTGATGCCATTGCTGCGAGGAGAGGCGGCGCGGATCACTGACGGCATGGCTGGGTCAGGGGTTTAGGGGGTTAGAGGCCAGAATCAGGGTATATTAGAGGGGTTCAGGGTCTCTCTGCGGCTGCCGTGGGACAGAGCTGCGCAGTGTTTTCCATTCTGTACGCCATCTTAAGGATGATATTCCAGACCCAGTTCAGTATCAGACAGCACTGACACTTATTCCCGAACCCCCCGAGTGCCACCTCGAGGCCGCTCATCGGAGACAATGCCATGGCCTCATGGTGCTACAAACCTCTGGAATCACACTTTTTCGGCCTGGCCGTCTCAACCTCATCAGCCCCCTGCGCCATTCCATATCCAATGAACGGCGCGCGTGCGTTCTCCGGGCCTGGTATTCGATGGAGATAGCGGGGCGGATGGCCTGCCACCCTCGAGGAATCGCTGAGGAGCGAGTTGGCAAATTGGCCTGGTTGAATGCTGTTGCCCCAGTGTGTGGGTGGTTGGACGGGAGGATGGTAGGTTGGGTGGTAACTCAGGTTGCAGTTGAACAATGCTCGGCCAATATTCCAAACATTGCAATGCCGAGTGGGCACCGGTCACTCCAGAATGTCGCCTTCAAAGTGGCTTCAAGATGGTTGTTACCGGTAGTTTCAGGTGGGACTGGCAGTTGAAAGTGACAGTCCAAGCGGACCCTGGGGAAGCGGGGATGTAACGTTGCCGAATTGGCGCTAACCACAGGGCTGGATCGTACCTGCCGAATCAGGCTAGTGTATTCCCTTTTGTTCTGGATGCCTGCCTCCACTGCGACTTGAGCAAGTGCCTCCCATCAGTCGGCGCGGGTATTTCCCCATTCAAGTTCCACACACCTCACTTGTGGTCAATGGTCAGTGGTCTGGCGGCATCGTTACACCTGCCATCCGCCACTGGCAAAGACCGGAACGCCGGCCCAACGAGCATGTCGCCATTGCGAGAGATCCAACACCGAATCCACCTGCACCACCGCGAATCCTCATGTCCAACATGACCAGGCTGGAAACCAGACTGGGTGAAGACCTGGACCCACTATGGCAAGACCTCGAGTGGTAAGTCGTTCTGTTGCTCACTTCAGTTGTTTTCTTCACTTCAATTGCCATTATCTGTGCTCGAGTTTGAACTTGGTCTTGCAATTGCCTGGAATGGGTGGAATGGCGCAGATCAATACAGATGTAAATTATTACACAGGATAATGCAAAGCTAACAGTAACACACCTCAGGGCCATTGGGCAAATGCTGATTATGGGATGGGATGGCACTGAAGTCACACCCCAGATCCGCAAGCTGATCGAGGAACACCACATCGGCTCCATACTGTTGACTGCCAAGAACCTCAAATGTGCTCCTACCTCTACTCCGTACCTCGTCCTGGTGTACACACCATAGACACCGCATGCTGACTGCCAGCCCAGCTGCCCACCAGACGGCACGTCTTGTGCAGGAGCTGCAGACCATCGCACACCAAGCCGGCCACCCCCAGCCCCTACTGATCGCTCTGGATCAAGAGAATGGCGGCGTGAATAGCCTCTACGATGAGGACCACATCTGCCAGTTCCCGAGCGCCATGGGCCAGGCGGCTGCGGGGAGCGTAGACCTGACCTACGAGGTCGCCAATGCCACGGCAACCGAAGTATCGGCCGTTGGCGTCAACTTGATTCTCGGTCCGGTGTTAGATGTTTTGTCCAATGCCCGATACCAGCCCCTTGGTGTCCGGGCCACGGGGGATGACCCCCAGGAGGTGTCGCAGTACGGCATCGCCGCCATGAATGGCTACAAGGACGCCGGCATTGCCACCTGCGGCAAGCATTTCCCCTCGTATGGAAACCTTGACTTTCTCGGCTCCAGCTTGGACATACCCATCATCACCCAGACACTAGAAGAACTCTCCCTCAGCGCCCTTGTTCCCTTCCGCAATGCCATCGCCACGGGGAAACTGGATGCCATGTTTGTCGGCGGCTGTGGCATTACCAACCCCTCCATGAGCGTCAACCACGCCTGTCTGTCAGATCAGGTGGTCGACGATCTGCTCCGAAACGAGCTCGGTTTCCAGGGCGTCGCAATCTCAGAATGCCTCGAGATGGAGGTGCTCAGAAACGAAATTGGCGTCAAGACGGGCACCGTCATGGCTGTCGAGGCCGGCTGCGACCTGGTGCTGCTATGCCGCGCCTACGACGTGCAGCTCGAGGCCATCTCGGGCCTGAAGCTGGGGGTCGAAAACGAGCTCATCACAAAAGAGCGCATCTACACGTCTCTCAACCGGATTCTTCGGATGAAAAAATCGTGCACTTCCTGGCCCAAGGCCTTGAATCCACCGGGCATCTCCCTGCTATCCAAGATACATCCCAGCCATCTCGCTCTCTCGTCCAAGGCCTACGACGATTCCATTGCCGTCATACGGGACAACGAGAAGCTGCTCCCTCTGACGGGCTGGATGCACCAGGAAGAGGAGCTGCTTTTACTGACACCCCTGGTGAAACCGCTCCCGGCGTCTGCCATGACCAAGGCGATCCTGGAGGGCAAGAACAAATCCGATGCTGCCCCTTCAATGCATGACAAGTGGGCTCATCGCGACAGAGGGGCCATCATGAGCGGCGAGGGCGTCTTTAGAGAGTTGGGAAGGTCTCTTGCTCGTGCCAGGCACGGTAAATTACTGCATACTTCCTACACGGCAAACGGTGTCAGACCAGGTCAGTTTCTTCCCCTTTCTTCTTTTTACTCACGCTAATACTAAGCAGTCCATGAGAATCTGATTAACCGGGCGTCCTGCATCATCATCGTGACGGCCGATGCCAACCGGAACCTGTACCAAGCAGGCTTCGCCAAACATATCGCCATGATGTGCTCAATGTTCAAAGCGAGCGGTCAGAAAAAGTCTCTGATCGTGGTTGCTGTCAGCTCGCCTTACGACTTTGCCATGGACAAGTCAATCGGAACCTATATCTGCACATTTGACTTCACCGAGACTGCCATGACTGCCCTCGTGCGGGTGTTGTGCGGCAAATTCAAGCCGCAGGGAACATTGCCGGGCACCCTGAGAAAAAGTCGGAAGGTACTCAAATCGAGACAGCATTGGCTCGTCGAGTCTTATGAGCGAGAACGCGATGCCAAGGGTCTTGATGACCTCCTACAGGCCCTGGCCAGGGCGAACGCCCCAACTCACCAATTTCTACGCACCACCAGCGCCCACACATTCGAGCTGTCCAACCGGCACATCGAGGAAGCCCACTTTGTGGTGCGAAACAGCAGCACACAGGCCTTGTACGGATTCTGCGCCACCTACTACATCAAAGGAACTGGCATCATCGGGGCTCTCTTCGTCGACCCTACCAAGCGCAACGTCTCCATCGGCCGCTCCTTGCAACGCCGGGCTCTGCGCGGACTGACCCAGCGACGGGGCATCAAAAAGCTGCAACTCGGCATGTCCTTCCCCGGCGTCTTCCTCGGCATCCCCGCCGACGACAACGCCAACCTTAAACAATGGTTTGCCAACGGCGGCTGGGACCTGCAGTTCCCGCGGCGCCTCGCAAATCTGTCAATCAGTTCGTTAAGCGCCTGGACCGCGCCCGAGGGTCTCCTCCAGAGCATACAGCGCGCGGGCATCAGCTTTGATCTCATTCACGGCCTCGACAACGCCGAGTCAGTGCTCGCTCACGTCAAAACTCATGCGAACCCGGAGGTGCTGGAGCTGTACCGCTTCGCACTGCAGGACACCAAGTCGTGCGGCGTCGTCCGCGCAAAGAACCATACCGAGACTCTGCTGGGGACCGTCATCATCTGCAACCCTGGGAGCCAGCTGGCGACGTTTGTGCCGCCGTTGCAGCCGTTATCGTCGTCGTCGGATCATAACCGCCGCGATGACGACGACGGGGAGATGATTGGCGGCATTCTGGCGCCAATTGTCGCGCCGTCAACGGTGCAGACCACGCTGGTGTTCCAGGGTCTGGCGTTGATGGGGCTGAGGCAGAATAAATCTCACAAGGCTCTGCAGAGTGTGCTGAGTTGGGCGCAGGACGACGCACATGAGCCGTTGTTAGCGATGGGGTTTGAGGTCCTGCAGGTTTTTGAGGAGTTTACGAACTCGCCGGATAATGTGAGCACATTGTTCTTATTGATCTATGAAGATATGCTAATGGAGTTGTAGTGGCAGGATCTTGCGTAGGTGTGGTTGGATTTGAAGTTGGAAAAGATGGGATGACAGGTCCCTGATATCAGGGGCAATGTTTTCATTTCAGGGGCTACGTACTCCAGCCCTACATCATGTTGTTTTGTATTTCTATTGTGTTTTGTTCGCTTCTCTGGTGCAAGTTCACAATGATGAAATTGCTACCGAAGTATATATGAGGTGAGGTACTTGCATTTTTTCAATCAATGTACAGATTACCTGCCTAGGTAGTACTTGGTTCGAGTCCGGCGTTACCCCTGACTGCCTGAACTCGAGCTCCCTCCCGATGCGATGCGCGTGAGCCTCGGAAATCTCCCGCCCTGGGCCCCGCAGCGAACCCTGAGCTTCCCCGCACCCCGCATTAGCGGTGCCAAGGCCATCGCGTGCCCGGATAGGTAAGCGACTCGGCCTGGATGGCTCGATGATGGCAAACCACGAGACTGTGAGTTACAACGAAGTCCCCTTCAAGCCTGTGAGAGACCATGAACAAACCAAATGAAAAGACACAAAGCGCTGTTTTTGGACTGTCAGTGCAGATTGCAGGAGCTCTCTGACGTACACTAATCCTGTTTGAGAAACGCTCGAGCGGCACGGTCCAATGGAGCAAATCGAGCCAATCTTGTTCAGGGGCGTCTGTGCATCTCCAGTGCATCTCAAGGCTTTCCAGACCCTGATCGAGGTCTTGGCTGAACGTGCGATGGTCCGGGGTCGGCAGCCGGGGAAGGAAACAGGCGGCACACGGCCTGAAGGATTGCAACTTACAGGGGGTGAGGAGCTTGGACCGGCGGGCGGCTGCGGGCAGTGGGAACCTCGCAGTTGCATGCGTTCTTGCATTTGCATTCATTCCTGCATCCTTGCATCTTGCATCCCAGTCATTTCTGCCGACGTCCTGTCCTCTCTTGGACTGACCTCCTGCACACCCCATTTCCGGCCATCACCAACCTGATACATGCGGTGGTAGTGCATTCCCAGTACTAGGGTTGTAGTACCTACCTATGTCGACACGCAGCCTTCTGCGCACCTAGAGCGCCATCGCAAATGTCATCAATGGTTGACGGACCCAGCCCCAACTCGTCGGATCTCCGAATCCTGTGTCGCCGTCTTCGCCCACTTTGCATGAACCCCCGCCGAGCTCGCCGCGAGCGACGATGAGATGGCCACCTTCAATTCCATGCCGGCGCTGTCGTCCGGCGTCGCTCCGGGACCCGACGCCCTAGGGCTGACTACCTCGGATATGGACGCTTTCAATGCCTGTATCGCCTTTGACGAGTCAATGCTGTGCGTCAATCTGTCTTGCTCTAGAAAAAAAAGAGATAAAAGAGAATTGCTAACATGCGAACCCCCAGCGATCCCGTCCACGGCCTCCCCAACCTCCCTTTCACACCGACCCCCTACGACCTCGAAACCTTCAGCACCACCTTCGAAGACCCCTTCTCCTACCCGGCCCGGCCCTTCGAAGGTCCCGGTGCCGGCGCCCTCACCAAGACCGACGCCTACAACATGGGCGACGACGCCTCTTCCCCCCAGGACCTCGACAACAAGCTCCTAAGCTTCGGCGCCCCCATCCCCAGCGGCAAAGCCACGCTAGTCAGCGCCGAGACGGGCCAGTTCGTCGAGCCGGCCATGACGGGCGAGTTGTACGGCATGTTCTTCGTGGCCGAGGACGTGTTTGGCGCCGACAGCAGCACCTCGGGCCGCCCGCTCGAGCTGACGTGCTACCGCCGGAATCTGTGGCAGATCTCGGGGCAGGTGACGCTGCCGAGGAACGTGAGCCACTATGTCGACGAGCAAGGGCGGCGCTCGCCCGTGGCGGAGCTGGCGGCGACGATTACGGCCGTCGAGAGTATTGAGGGAAGGGTGGCCGAGATGATTACGATTCCGTGGAGGGGGAGTAATGCCCCGGTGGGGGCGGAGGAGACCAAGGTGGTCAGTCCCCCCCCTATGGTGCCGCTTGATTTGGCGAGCGGCCAGGAGGTGGATGGCGGGATGCGTGTGTCAGTGCCCGTGTCGTGGAAGAGGTTGCAGTTTAAGCACGCCACGGCGAATAATGGGCGAAGAAAGGGATTGCAGCAGCACTATGTTGTGCAGATCAATTTGATGGTCAAGACGAAGAACGGCGAGAACATCAAGGTGGCCGAGATCCAATCCGGCCCGGTCATTGTGCGGGGCCGCAGCCCGAGGAATTTTGATAGCCGGAAGGAGGTGCCCCTAGGAGACAAGCGGCCCCTCGAGAGGAGGGGTACGGAGGGGTCGGTGGGTGCCCCTAGTGGGAGCAACTCAAAGCAGCATCAGCAGCAGCAGCAGCAGAGCCAGCATCAAAGTCAGGATGGCGGGGATTTGGGACATGCCATGCCGCGGTACGGCTCGCTGGGCAGTGTACAGGTATGCATTTCTTGACTAGTCCATTGCGATACTTACTCACAAACGATAACAGTCACCATCCGACTGGGCTACCCCTCGCCCCCATCCCTCGCCCAACCCACAGCATCCAAACAAGAAGGTCGCCCTGTCTTCGCCAGTTCTAAACCGACCACCTGTGCCACCCTGGGGGTCATCAGATAACTCGAACAACAACCAATTCTCTACCAAACCAAACAATTCAATGGCCACCTCCGCCACGCACAAAAACCAACGAAACACAGTAACAACACCCCAGCCACTCCCGATAAACCTCTCCCTGTCCGAAGATGAGCGAAGCCCGAATCGCTCCACTCCAAGTGACAGCAACCAGAGCCCCCAATTCAGCAAGTCCTCTATCGCACTTGCCACCGCCGGTATGGGAGTAGCAGGCGGGCCCGGTTCGGCCCACGCTGCGCACGGCAACCCGCTGGCGAGCCCGCTGGAGACGGAGGACATGCTCTATGAGTATTTCCCACTTAGTCTAGATGATTGGTGAGTAATATTTTTTATTTCTTTTCCAAAATGGGGATGAAAAAGAAGGTGGTAATGAATTGAAGCTAATGTGAGTAGGATGCCGCCTGTGGATGCCATATATCGACCGCATGTCGTGCATCACACGATTGTCCCGCCTGAGGTGAAGGCGCAACAGATAAGGAGTAAGACGAAGAGGTATTTTGTTGCGGCGGACTAACAGGGGAGGGGGTGATGAATGGAGTGAAGGGAACGGAAAGGAGGGAGGGGAAGGGAAGGTGAGAAAGAAGAGGAGGAAACGAATATCTACGCGCTCCATACTAGGAGTCGGTTTGGAGGATGGCGATCTTGTGATGGCACGACTAGCTGATGGCAGGAGTGCGCGGCGAGAGGACGAGCCGGACAAGCGATGCTGCGGTTAGGCCGAGCAGGAGGAGGATTGTTGTCGTGTTTTTTTGGAGGAGTTGTTTCTGTTGGTGACGGGTAGGAGCGGGTTGGGAACGATTAGGGAATTGTATCAATGATGGGTATATGGTTGGACGGACGGATGGCTTGGTCATATTGTGTCCTTGCGGATTCCGCTGGTATATTGGGGTAGTTCACTGGATATACTGTTTTGTCAAGGATGTATACCCCGGTAAAGACGTCATACATAGGAATTGGATGGGTATTCGAACAACTGTCGTCTTGTCTTTTCAAACACTGGTGGTGAGGCTCGCTGCTGAGATTGAAGCGCGTGATGGAACAAGCTTAGGAGTCTTGAGCCATACTCCTCCGCACGACCACTCATATCAACCACACTTGTCCATCTCCCTACCACATACGACCATAGGCGCAGGAAAATTCGGGATCCCGTCCGCTCTCCCATCGACAAACCCGTGACCGCCGGATCAGTACTCAGGTCGGTGACGACTGGGGAATCCCCGGTGTTGTATGTTCTTTTTTGCTTAGATTTGCTTGTGTCTTTCCTGTTTCTCATAGTTTTCTTTTGCTCACTGGTGGTTGAGGTGTGAGTCTACATGTAGAAGCATTGTAATTAGGTCACGGGAAGAGTGAGAAATTGTCGTGCTGTGCTTCCTTGTGTTGGTCTCTCTGAAGATGTTAGTATGGCTACAGGTGGCCTCAGCGGTGTTGCTGTCCGCCAGTTATTTATTTTGCCTTGCCTAGATACATACATACATAAGCTAGGAAGAGATCTGTACTCGGAATAGGAGAAAAGGTTGACGGAAATAGTAGATACAGACAGACAGACAGGACAAGGAAAAATCACTCGCTATTTGCATCCATTTACGTCTATCTATAATCAAATCAAACAAACCACCCTCTCTGTCTCGCGTCCCCTCCCGTTCCATCCGTTCGTCCCATTCGATCAACGTAAAAGAGGCCCACCATATACACCCCAGTACAACTCACCCAACCGCATTATTATCCCTCATCAGCTCAACTCGAGCTTACTCCCTACAGTAGGAGCTTCACAAGGCCGGCGAGCTACAATAGGAAACTAGCTCAAACAAGCCAACGCCACCGCCGCGCCCAACAGCGAACTCTCCCTCGCCTCAACCAGCACAATCGCCCCCTTGCCATTAGTACCCTCACCCTCAGCAGTACCATTCACCTCACTCTCACCACCACCACCAGCAACAAGCAGATCCACATACCCCTGCAAATACCCGCGATAGCCCGGGTAATGCTCGATCACCGACCCGTTGAACGCCACCGTCGTGTTGGAATCACGAAGCAGCTTCAGTTCGGCGGCGGCTGCGTTGGCAAAGAGGGAGTTGCTGACACTGGTGTTGCCGCTGCTGCTGCTTCTGCTGCTGCTGGTAGCGGTGGAGAGAAGATCTGCCTCCGTCTCAGCCTTGAGCTCCCAGAGGGCGTGCACCGAGGCAGCGACGAGGGAGGCGGAGCGGCGGGCAATGAGGGAGGAGAGGGTGCATAGGTGGGTGAGGTCGGCTAGAGTGGGTGGGACGGGAGAGGGATGGCGGGTGGTGAAAGTCTGGAGGGCTGTGGTCGGATCGCTGGGAATAATGTTAGTCTTATTCTAATTGGGAGAGGGGGAAGGAGAAGCGTACCCTTCCATGAGGGAGAGGGTTTCGGTGTCGAGTGAGTAAGGCGTCTGCAGGGAGGGCGGGACAACGCCGCCAAAGATGCCGGTGGTGGCGATGGCGTCGAGGAGGGCGAGGCGGGTAATCTCGCCGAGGTAATAGCCGCTGACGAGCTGCTCGAGGGGTTGGAAGTCGGGCCGGGGGTGGGCGGCCTTGAGAATCTTGTCCCACTTTGTCAGGGGGAGGATGTCTTTGCCAAACATGCCGAGCTCGGTGTTGACGATGACGTGGCTGGCGGTTTCGTGCCAGCTGCTGGAGCGGTCGCCGTACTTGGGCAGGCCGATTGTTGTGACGGGGAGATGGGCGGCGATGTTGACACCGGTGCCGAGGATGAGACCGAAACGCGTTGACGGGGTGATGTATGCCTCTGAAAGCAGCGTGGCGCTCGAGTCGTTGACGATGGCCGAGAGTTCGACATGCAGTCCCTTTCTCTGGCAGGCGAGCTTGATGATCTCACCGAGGTCCTCTCCTACGAGGCCCTCGGCGGCGAGGAAGCCTTTGCCCATCCCGCACAGCTTCCCTCCCCTTGAGGATGTTTGCCTATTGTTGTTAGCGAATATCCGACATTTTGAGACCTGCGAGGCATACTCAATGGGAAAACTCCAGGCCAGGCCCAGGAGGAGGGGTTGCTCCGGAGTGTGGCCATTCTCGCTCCCTTCGGATACGGTCCGGCGTATCCTCTCGGCCATCCAGTCAAAAAAGTCGGCGCCCCTGAGATTCCTCACGTCGCTGTCGATCTTGAACGTGTTCATCCGGACGATGCGACTCTCACAGTCCGACAACCCACGCCCCCTCAGCTCCACCAGCGCAACACGCAACGTCGACCCCCCAACATCTAGGGCGAGATACTGGCCGGATTCGTAGCCTGCCGGGAGTTGGGAGTTGTAGGACGGCAGCATGCAGTCCGGGTTCGACCGCAGTGCATCCCGGAACTGACGCTTCAGTTTCCGTGAGAACTCCCGGAGTCCGCCCTTGTTGGTGTATCCCAAGAGGAGTTGCTCGGCCTCGGCGAGGAAGTCGGTGGCGGCATCGGCGGCGGCAGGGGGTTCCCCGGCATCTTTGGAGACCGGGGTGGTGGGACTTGTGGTCCAAAAGGCGAGAAGTGCTTGAATAATAGACTTGCCCCGCAGGAGGGACTTGAGAGCGGCCACGAGAGCTTCCCGTAGCGATGTCATTGCAGAGACAAGCATGGGCATAACTGCATGACAAGAGAGGTCCAAAGTGATCTGCCCAGGACAGGGTCTTACTTAAGGCATACGACTCGGGGCAGGGGCTGGGGGTTGGTGGAGAGAGGGCCACATTCCTCGCTATAGTACCGTCTGGCGAGGGGGATGAGAGAGCGCGGTGGGACGTATCCCTACTGTGGTACCTCGTAAAACCCAACGAGAGGCTCTGGTGCAAGAAGGCTGTCGGTCTGGACGTTGGTTAGGTCGCGGGACTGGGGACAGCGGGCAGCAGGCACGAGCAGCCGAGAGTACGAAGTACACACAGCACGCCAAGTACGGAATAAACACACCACTATTACCGGGCCGTAAGAAGCTGACACGCGAAAATGAAACCTGCCGGATGCCGGCCGCGCAGGCGTGGATTAGTCGGGTCTGCGGGACGGCGTACGGATGGGACAACAGCAACAACCTACCGTGCACGAGAGGCTGAGAAAGTAACAAGGCGTTTGTGGCGTGGACGAGATAGGCGAGTCGCGCAACAGAATTGAGTGAATGTCGATCAGTCGGACATCGCCAAAACGCCTGAGACAAAAAAAACGCGATGCTTCGTATGGCGGCAGAGAACGACAGGAATCCAGGGGTAGCAGTCAATGGTGGGACTCAGAATCGCGTGTGTAACGAGGCGTGGAGGGAGAGGTCGTGCGGGCCTGGCAACCTTGGAACCTCGGAAAGCAGAAAGCGAATCGACCTAACAAACTTGCGTGCCCATGAGGAGACACGGCGAGGCCGTGGCCATTGGTGCCCGTCGCAACGAGGAAAGTGCCGTCCAAAAAGTCACTTGCCTAACTCGGCGTTGAGAGAATGGAGACTGCTCGCCTTGGGTGGCCGCCGTCCTCCACCGTGCCCGCGTCTGTCGGCCGGGACAGAGGGACGTAACGTTGCCTAGAGGTGAGTTCCAGTTCCAGTTGCCAGCGGCCGATCGGCGACCCGTCCCAGGGATCGGTGGGGACAACGGGCAGCGGGCGCTGTGGGTGATGTGGGGCCCGCGGCAGCTTGGCATTCGGGGCGCTTGAAGGTGCACGGACCATTCCATCGTCAACACCAGGGTCCAGACTTGCCTAACAATTAACAATTATCAACTGTCAACCTGGACGACATACAAACCGCGAGGCTACTTGGCATCAGCCTTGAATTGTTCAATACCGGTCAGTGAATCGACAACGGCAGGGCTATCTGTTACTGTGGATGAAAACCAAACCCACCAAAAAAGACTGCCTTTCCTGCCTTCTGTGCACCCACCCTAAAGACACTTCGAGGCAGGCACTCCGGTGCCTGCCTGCTTCCCCCTAGAGCGTCGCAGCTGCCACGGATGATAACCCGAATCACCGAGAAAGAACCCAGGATGGAAGTCAGCAGACTCCCTCCCTGAGCCAAGGCGACCCAAAAGTCATCTCCGTCTCCACTGCTTCCATTGGGTCCAGCACTTCCCAAAACGGCCAGTCCTGCACCATCGCTTTGCCGCCTGACACAGGTTCTTTGGCCACTGCGGGTGGGCAACCACTTCCACTTGAACGTTTCATTGCGTCTCCATACACCCAACCCATCACGAGCACCTCGGATCCGCCGAACCCACCAAGTTCGCCCATTGCCATGCCGCTGCTCTCCCAGCCCGAGACCGGCCAGTCGCCGGCGGCGTCATAGTCACGCTGATCATTGGATGTTTCTGACAAGTGACTTTTCTGCGCATACCTTATACAGTTGACGGATTACGCTATTCTTGTTTGACCTTTCTCCTTCTGTTTAACTCTCCAAATCTCCAAATCTCCAAATTCTGCTCTGCTCCTTCAAGTGTTGCTCAGCTCAGCCTTGCTACGTCACTTCTATCCAACTGGAAGCCAAGACATATCGAGATGAGGTTCATCATCAGGGACAACGAGGAGGCGGCCTGCTCCTATGTCGCCAACTACATCGTCGAGCGCATCAAGCACTATGCCCCGACCTCGGCACGCCCGTTTGTGTTGGGCCTCCCGACCGGGTCCAGTCCCCTCGCAGTCTACCGCATTCTCGCCCAGAAATACAAGGCCGGTGAGGTAAGGGACTGATATCCAGATGAAGCTCGTACACTTCCATGTGCTCATGGATCCTTTACAGGTCTCCTTTGAGAATGTCGTCACTTTCAACATGGTAAGCGGTTCTTAATTTATTTCAGTACCAAAACAGCAACTCATTCTTCCCCAGGACGAGTACGTCGGTATCCCCCGGGACCACCCACAAAGCTACCACTCCTTCATGTGGAAGCATTTCTTCTCGCACGTCAACATCCACCCGAGCAATGTCAACATCCTCGACGGGAACGCCCCCAATCTCGAGGCAGAGTGCATCGCCTACGAGGACAAGATCCGCGCCGCCGGCGGCATCGACCTGTTCCTTGGTGGCATCGGTGAGGACGGACACATTGCCTTCAACGAACCCGGCTCGAGCCTCGCCTCCCGCACACGCGTGAAGACGCTCGCCTACGACACCATCCTTGCCAACAGCCGCTTCTTTGACAATGACCTTGACCAGGTGCCCAGGATGGCCTTGACTGTGGGCGTGCAGACGGTCCTAGAGGCGCGGGAGGTGGTGGTGGTGGTCGTCGGCGCCCGCAAAGCCCTGGCCCTGCAGCGCTGCGTCGAGCAGGGTGTCGACCACATGTGGACTCTCTCGGCCTTGCAGCTGCATCCACATCCCATGATCGTCTGCGATGAGGATGCGACGCTAGAGTTGCGCGTCAAGACAGTCAAGGTGATTAGAGCCACCAAGGCCCTTCTGTTCTCAACGCTGACTCGTCTTAGTACTTCAAAAACATTGAACAAGTCGCCCGCGCCCAAGGTTTCGAGCAGATCCTCCCATCCAAAGTCAGGACGGGCCCCAACCCAATACCGACCACCATCGTCACCGACGACTTCCCGCCCGCAACCATACCTTCTCCGCAACCCACGACGTCACGCCTGCTACGAGCCACACCGGCCGCCGAGTACCCCGTGCGGTCGCGTTCTCCCTCTCCGGACTTTATGCCGGACCGGATGGCGTCGCGGATGCAGGAACCTGCGCTTCTGAGGCGGTTGACTCCCGACCCGGACCAACAATTACGGAACACACCCGTGGCAACGATGAAGTCGATCATGGCTTGAGTCTGGATGGTTATATAATGTACTAACAGGTTGGCAACGACCGGCAAGAGTTTGGCAAGTTTCGATACTTTCTTGATTTTATTCCTATCTGCGTATAGCTGGTTCAAATTTCTATAGTCAACTTCTAAGAGAATGTGCTGAGGAGTACTTAAGTATTCTGTAATGCAACCCATTGACCTCTTCCCTCTCGCCAACCGCATGAATACTACGCTGCTGTCTAAACTCGCGAACAAGGATATTTGAAAAAGGGGCTCGCTAAATACTTGGTGTCAACAAGGCTGGGATGACTGCCGCCAATCGAAACCATCCACTTAGCCCTGGTCTAATGTCGAGAACTTTTGAGAGATCCAGTGCGGCGCGACCATCTCGCTTCAATTCTGTTGCGGTCACACATCAAGCATTTCAGTATGTCCTCTCTCATCTACCCAACTTAGGTTGGAGAAGTATTGTTTGAGTGCTGGCACTCCAGACGCACCGTGTCAAACAGTATTCGGCCTACGATGGCAACTACAGATTGCTTCGACTTTTGCTGTTTGTCCCCTCATCTCACTTTTGTTTGTTTATTGGCCAAGTTTTTCTAACACAATTCTTAGACCTGGCAGTCCAGGAGGGCGAGAGCACCGGCCTCAAGGAGAAACTCTGCAATCTCTACTCGTCACCATTTGTCCCGTATATGAACCGCTGTCAAGAATGCGTGGACAGCCTCACTCAGCTTACCGACGACCAGACGAGGGTCTGGGGGTCACTCCAGCAGTACATCGACTACTGCGCCGACCTCTCCGAGGCCGAAGCCTCAGCGGCACTGGCCAGTGAGACCGTGACTGATAAGATAACTGCGGGGACCGTCTTGCCGTCGATGTCGCCGGCTCTGGAGACCAGTAGCAGTGATAGTAGTAGTAGTAGTAGTACTACCCTGCCGTCGACATTCGAGACTCTGACGACTCCTAGTAGTGATACTGCTACTACTACTGCTACTGCTACTTCTACGTCTTCGGAGAGCACTGGTTCGGGCACGGAAAGGGAAAGCCCGGGCTCGTCGTCGTCGTCGGAGGGGGGTGGGGAGTCTTCGGTTAGGTACCACACACCAAGCTCTACCAACGTAGGCGTCATCGTCGGCCCTGTCGTCGCCGGAGCCGTCGTCCTCGCAGGAGCCGCGCTGCTGTTCTTTTTCTGGCGGCGGAGACGCCAGCGTGTGGCTGCGGCTGCGGCTGCGGGGATGGGTGACTTAGCAACAAAGGACGGTTCTGACCAAGGGTGGGTGGGTAAGCCTGAGCTGCCGGGCGAGTCGGTGATTGCTGGGGGGAAGGTGCAGGTGCCGCCGCAGGAACTGGGTGTGGAAGGGGGGAGGAGTCAAGTAGGGGAATTAGTTGGGGTGGGGGCGCATGGGGAGTTGGATGGGTGGGAGAGGTATGGGTTGGATGGAGGTGGTGTTGGCGGCGGTGGTGGTGACGCGGGTGGTGATGGTGGTGGTGAGTTGGGAGAGGATGCAAGGGGAGGAATGACTGGGGCTGGGGCTGGGGCTGGGACGGCATAAAAAAAGATACCCCTGGGCGGGCGTTTGTTGACTTTTGAAGAGTTGCGGTGTGTCTGGGCCGTTTGTTTACTTGAAAAGGGGGCGGGTTGTGTTCATGGTAATACCACTGTAGCACAACACGAATACTTTCTTGATTTCTATTTCTCTCAACATCTCTCATCTGTCTCCCCCCGAAACCATGTGCCGAAGTGTAGTTTTAGTCTTCCTCCTGCCCAACCCCACTGTAACCGCCTGAATCCTTCGCTGCGACTTGTCGAAACCCACGAACAGGGAATATAAAAGGGGCCCGCTAAGCAGTTCCTGGCGATCCTGGGATCACCGCCACCAATTGAAACCCACTTCGCTCGAGTCTTGTTGACAGCCTGATGAGGCTCTGATTCCCAGTTTATGTCGCGGCGGCTCAACACCGCGGCTTTTAAAGCATACACACTGCACGTCCTCCCCAGCTTGGCCCGTTGAGAGCCAGCCGTCCAAGAACCCCAGGCCAAATACAGCCAACAATGACGACGGCTGTCAGCTGCTTCGATTACTGCCGTGTGTCTCCCTTGTCTCGCTTCCCATCCATTGTCCGTTGGCCATGCAACCTTTTTCTAACACACATTGAACCATCATAGTCTTGGCAAATTCGGAAGCCGTCAGGATTGGCCTCGACTCCAAGCTCTGCAACTCCGACACATCGCAATTCGTAGGGCTCGTGGTGTATTGCCACGGCTGCTTGGCCAACAATATCGGTAGTACCATCAGCAATGACCAGGCGACGGTCTTGGCTAACCTCGAGCCCTATGTCACCCTGTGCGCCGATGCCCTGAGCGCCCTGATACAGTCTACCACCACCATCTTTCCCACCATCACCATCGGCTCGATACCCTCGCTGCAGACGAGTACTACCGCGACGACGTTTCAGACCTCGACGACAACGGCGACGACTGGTGATGCTACGCCGACTCAGAGTGATGGTGTTGGTTCGGGTAGTGAGTCGGACGACTCTTCCTCTGGTATGTACAACACCAAAGAACCTCCAGTGCAAATCCCTTCCATTTACAAGGTACACACATAAATTAACCCGCCAACTAGGCTCAACCAACATAGGCGTCATCGTGGGCCCTGTCATCGGTGTGGTGGTCCTCATCATCATAGCTGCGCTGGTGTACCTACTCTGGCGGCGGAGACGTAGGCGTGCGGATGCGGCTGCTACTACTGCTGCGGCAGGGGTAGGAGTGGGGCTGTTGGAGAAGGATGGCGGCGCTGGTATTGATGATGGGAATGGGAACGCGAAGAAACAGCAGGAGAGGTGGGACAAGCCGGAGCTGGCTGGCGAGTCGGTGGTTGTTGCGGTTGGGAAAGTGCAGGAGCTGGGAGCTGAAGGCGGGAGACATGGGGCGTTGGTCGAGTTGGAGGGTACTTCTGCTCCTGGGCCTGCTGTTGTTTCTGGGGCTGGGGGTATTGGGAGAGGGGTGGGGGTTGGCGGTGGTGATGTTGCGGAGTTGGATGGGGAGACTGCTGGTGGGAGGGGCGTTGGGACTGGGACTGGGACTGGGACTGGAGTTGGTACTGGGACGGGACAGCGATAATATACCCTTGGGTGGATCTTTTGTTGGCTTTTTAAGGGGCGTGTTTACTATATATTCGGGAAGGCGGCTATCTCCATATAATCACAGCTTAAAACTTCTCGGGGTAATGCTATTCTTGGGCAAGAACAACTCGGTTACTCCTCTATTCAAACAACACCTCTTCGCCATTTTCCTCCTTGTAACCCCGAAATCCCCAAAGTGTCTTATGAACCTTCCCGGCCTCCAGCTGGACAAAGTAGTTAACCGCGGCCCTCTTAACATTCCCTGATTCTTACTCATGCCCGACTTGAGCCGTAACTGTGTCTTTTATGCGTTGGCCAGATGAAATCCCGAGAGGTGAGTTATGGCCACCAAATGCTTCATGCCTTGCGGCCTGTCCGCTTCACTCGCTTTTCTTTACCGATTGGCCGACGCTCCTAACACGACGGTTGAAGATACTGTACATTTAGAAGGGCAACGTACTGGCTTGAGTCCAACGCTTTTCGACGCGGGTGTAACTCCCGTTTACCTGAGAAAGGGGGCGGTTTGTGTAACACGATCCACGAAGCGGGCAGAAAGGTTCCATAACATGACGCTAGATATCCCCCTTCCACGCCATGTTCTCCCTACTGGACCAAACATACATGAATGCCCGGAAGACAGACACTGGGTGTCTCTACAAAAGTGATGCTGCCCAATGGTATGCGGCATCGACTCCCGAAAGTTTCAATGCTATGGTCGTCCGAATACTCCCACTCAAAGATGCTCACAAGCGCAAAAACAACGTTGTTCATAGACGTCCTATCGACGACCAACAGCACATACGTAAAGTCTAGTACAAGTCGATGCATCATCATACATCCTCATTGCCGTTCATACAACATCAAGTCATCAACCCCTCAAGATCTATTTATGGTCAACGGCTTAAACGGCTTCCGCAACCTCTCCATACGCGCCATGCGGCCCATGCGTTCCCGATCCAAGCGAGGGATTCTCTGAAATTTCCAACGGTCTTTCTGGGGCATGGTGCACGTTGTCACGTGCAGACAGGCCGCCGCGCGGGTCGGTGACGGCGGCGGTGAGTTTTCCTCGGCCTCTGCCGTGTTGTTCGCATCGTCATCTTCCGCCGCGGCCGGTCGCGGGGGCGAGCTTGAGAAGCAGGGATATTGCTTTCCCCCCGCCGTCCTATCGGCGCTAGGGAGAGACGGACGGGTCGTCAGCTTCCCGCTTCCGCTTCCGAGCTTGTGTCCGGCCAGTTCCGGGTCAATTATTGGCCGGGCCGGATTGCTCTCGGGTTGTTTAGCCCCGAACCTGTTGGGCGCGGGGAGGCTGTGGATTGGTCTTGTGGGCGGTTGAGGCTCCGCTGGGGTTGGACGAGCAGAGCCAGAAGCGGTTTCAACATATCCCATGATGCTCTTCTGATCAGCCGGCCGTTTGGATCTTGCTAGCCTAATTTTTGTTTCGGCTCTCATCTCCGCCTCTACTGCGGTGGCTGCAGCAGCGATGGCAGCTTGGCGCGTTGATGCACTGACGAAGCCGGGAAGCGAAGCTACTGTGAATGAGGAGGACTGCTCCATGGTGGTCAAATAATCCCTTTTCCAAGGACGATCCTCGCCGTTGTCTGGCCCCGCAGAGGGGCCTTGAAGCCGAGGTCGTTTTGCAGGATGGCCTTCTCCCCGACCGAATTTGCCAGCCTCGTCCTGCTTGGACTCCTCCGGGTCGACGGGAAACAGGGTGTCTTCGGTGCTAAACATGGCTGGTAGGCCTTTGAAGACGGACTCCTCTGGCGGTAGCTTGCGCTGAAGGATCCTGGCAATTTCGCTCATGACTGGCCGGTCGAGGCAGGGCCCTTTGTTCAAGAACGAGCTGCTCACAGGGGCAACAAAAGGGGATAGCTCGTTGCGCTCCCCATTGCCGTTTGTGCTGAACACTGGGCAGCTGAGATAGAGCAAGCTCTGCGCTCTCGTCATGGCGACGTATAGAAGCCTTCGTTCTTCATCCCCATCCTCGGATCGCACGTGAGGAATTGACCCATTGTAGACGGCGGGAATAAAAACAATGGGCCATTCAAGACCTTTGGCTGCGTGTATTGTCGAGATGGTCACCAACGGTTTGCTCTCCTCTCCATCCTTCCCGGTCTGGGCATCAGACGCAAGAGATACGTTTGCAAGGAACCGTGGCAGGACGTCGTCTTCCTTCGTTTGCTCGAGGCCCTCAATCTCGGGCAAAGAGTCGTCAGAGCGGTCCATATCGCGCACAAAGTCGGCGGCGAGGTTGATGAATTCTTGCACGTTCGCCCATCTCTGCTCGTGGTCATCGGGATGGGCCTCCTGGAGATGTTTCTGAAAATTTAGCGAAGTCAAAAGTTGCTCGATTATCTGGACCAGCCCAACGGAGGCCCCGTCCGGACCAGATGCTTCTGCGATCCGTTTCCGAATGTCGCCCAACGGCCGGAGAAGGCCGCCACTGATCTTTTGCTCGGCGTGTTTCATGATCTTTGTTTTGGCCATGCGGTCTCCTCGGCAGTGCTTTGACAGGACCGCCCACAGGCTGAGGGACGCCGTTTCAGCCTCCTCGACGAGGCGCTTGATGGTGATGTCGCCAATTTTTCGCAGGGGGACGTTCATGATCCTCGCGAGTGCTTCGTTATTGTCTGGCTGGTAGATGACGCGTAGGTAATCCAGAATAGTTTTGATCTCGGTACGGTCGTAGAACTTGGAGCCGCCAACCATCCTGTAAGCGATTCCAGCCTTCCCAAGCGCGCTCTCAATGTGCCGCGACAGCGACGCCGAGCGTAGCAACACGGCCACATCGGCGTGGTTCAGCATTGTCCCCGACATCATGGTAACCCTCTTGATCTCTGAGACAATCCAGTCGGCTTCGGCAGATGCGCTCTTCAACTTCCTCAAGACCGGTCGAGACCCTTTGTTGTGGATGGGTTTCAGGACCTTCTTGTATCGTTTCGTATCCTGCTGTATCACGAGAAGGGAAAGATCAAGAATGGACTGAGACGACCGGTAGTTCTCTTCAAGAGCGATTTCATCGGTGGCCTTGAATTCGCGGAGTAGTCTCCAGAGATTGCGAATCTCGGCCGACCGCCACCCGTAGATGCTCTGATCCGGGTCTCCCACAATGGTAATCCTCTGGTGGCGCTGAGCAAGCAACTTCATCAGCTCGTACTGAACCCCGTTCGTGTCTTGGTATTCGTCAATGAGAACCGTCTGTACGTTGGAGACACAGGAGGGGGCCTTGCGGAGCAATTCGACACAGCGGACCAGGAGGTCGTCGTAGTCGAGCAGGTTTGATCTCTCCAAATGGTTCTGATACTCCTGGTAGCACGTTTCGAGATCCTGCAGCCCGGGGGTTTTGGCGGCCGTCTGCTGCGCCGGCTTGGAGGTGGTCTCGGTCTCGGTGCCCTTGGCTTTCTTCTTGCTGATCCATGCGCGTGCGGCGGCCGGGTCGACAGCGAGCTCCAGCTTCTTTTGAATGCGCGAGATGACGGCTCTGGAGTCTGAATCGTCTGCAATGCCGAACTTCTGGCTCAACCCGATGTGGCGTCCATATGCTGCGAGATAGCGACGGGCGATGCTGTGGAAAGTGCCCAGGATGATTCTGTTCTCCCTCCCACCTCCAAGCGCCTTCCCAATGCGCTGCTTCATCTCCCGGGCGGCCTTGACGGTGAATGTGGCGACGACGACATCCTCGGGGCGGAGTCCTACATGGTCGATCAACCAGACGACTCGGGACGCGAGCGTATGAGTCTTGCCGCTCCCCGGACCGGCGAGAATAGCAACGGTGGCCGCATCGGACGTCACTGCGCGACGTTGAGCGTCGTTGAGTCCGTTGAGAATCGCGTGTTTTGGCGCTGGACGAGACATGGCAGAGCTTTAATGATGAGCGACCACCGTGGACGCGACGCGGTGGATTTATCAAGCAAATTCAGGAGGCGGCATCGAATTGGGCTGTCTTGTTGAGGAATTTGGCTGAGAAAATATGCCAAGGTCCAAAGGCAAATGCAAGCCCAATTGACACCGGGTCCTCAAATCTAAGATGAAATTTCTCAATGGACCATGGTGACAGTCAACAACACGCGGAAGGCGCGATTCCTAGGCGTTGAGTGCGAAGTGGGGCTCTGGCGCGAACGCACGTGATGAAAGCTGCCATGTGGGTCTCACCAAGGGTTCGGCTTTCTGGCTGTCGTTGATCACTTTGCAAACCGACTTCGCAAAGCAACAATTCGAGAGCGTCCTCACTCGACATCCGTCCGCAGCGATCAGCAACTTTCTGGCCAGACCGAGCTGTGATGGGATGTGATGGTCACACAACGGACCGAATGCATTTCGACCAAGCATATATCACAATCGCAACGTCCGGGTGTCGTGAAGCTATTGCTTCTCCCATCTCCGTCAGTCGCATCCTGCAACCATCACGGGTTCTTGAGTCAATGCCCCTGGCGCATTTCTGGGCGCTCGCTTCGACCACCTACCTCTCATCACTTGAAGCATCATATCTGTTCCAAAAACAGCTTGAAAATCCTTCCTCTGCAAACATCAAAGATGCATTCTGGTAGGGCAGCAAGCAAACCTCGATTCGACGAAGAGGGGCATTCGACAGGGATCTATGCGGGTTGATGGCGGGGGATTCACACTTCCTTAATTGGTGCCAGCCAATCGCAGAGCTGCCTTTACCGCTGGCCGGCCGGCTCTCCTGGACATCCGGCCAACCAGCGGGCTGGACGACCTCGCAACTCCCGTCCATCGCTTTGCCCCGAGCGGGCGCCGGCGGTGCGACGTCGCTCAGAGGTCGCACCGCGTGTGCGCTATTCCGATCGAACCCTGCAATTATGCATGTGCGGTGCGTGCCTGAACCCAGGCCCAGCAAGTAGGAAGCGATTTCACACTGCGGCCAATGCCCGTGGCGCCATTGCCGGGCCCGCCGCCCACCCGACACAGCACGGCTCGACCTGCACTGACTTGCGTCTCAACAGCCGCTATATACCCAGTCAGACCCATTGCACGCAGCCTCTGTCCGCCATTTGCCATAATCGTCGTAATTGCCTCCTGCGCACATCTCAATCACAACGTGTTTCGGCACGGCGGATACCATGAGCCAGCCGTGAAAGTCAGACACTCCTGCCAACACCCCCTCGCCCCCCAGGCCTCCCCTCACCACCATGCTTCCTGGTGTCTCGGTCTATAACTCTGCGCCTGCCCTCCTCCTCGCGGCCGTATCTTGGCCCGTTCTATGCGCCGCCGTACCGTGGACGGGATCAACATCACGCCGGTCGCTGATACTCGATTACTCGCCCGCTCCGCCTCCCGAAGAAGACGCTCCTTTGTCGGTTGGTGCAATCCGTGACCCAGCCTATCTTCCAGCTCAGATCGGCGGTATCGTAGGGGCATACGCCTTCTCGCTGGTGCTGGTCGCCCTTCTTCTCCTTGCTCTTTCCAAGACCCGTCGCCAACACCTGCGGAATCGTGACAACCCAGAGGCCCACAGCCGATTCCAAGAGTTCGATCCCTTTCCCGAACCGTACCTGCTCCAGGCCGAGGAGGAGTACAAGAGACAGCTCGAGCAATTCCAGAGGGAGCAAAACGGGAAACTCACACTCCAGACCGACTTTCCACCTCCCGTCAGGAACTTCTCGCTGCCCTCGGCATCACCTCTTAGTCCAACGAGGACCGGCCCGCTCAGCCCAAGCAAGAGCCAGCACTCGTTTTTCACGTCGCACTCGCCGACCTCGACCATCCTTGCCGCCGGTATCGATCTCTCAGTTGACCAGACGGTCGTGGGCCGAGACAAAGCCATGGCGCAACAACAGCTCGAAGAGATGTACAAGTATGTGATGGAGCAGGAGCAGGCAAAGGCCGAAGGGAGAGTATACGAGGGGCCGCCACTCACCTCGCCCTCGACCAAGACATTGGGCCAAAGTCCGGTAAAGGCGGGCAAAAAGGAGAGGAACAAGCCGTCAAACCTGAACCTTGCTCGGGAGGAGAAGGCCGAGTCCCGCGGCTCGTCCATATTCTCCTTCCTCAAGTCTCCGCGTAAGAACAAAGCGGGTGGCATGACCATCTCATCTCCCATCTTGACCCCGATGTCGGGAACTTTCCCGCGACACGATGCTCAGGAAATGAACGCCATCCCGCCACGCCACTACGCCCCCGCAGCTCCGCCCCCTGTCCCATCCGATCTACCCTTCCGCCGGGCCGCCGCCGCCGCACCCTCTGCTGCCAGCAGCCACCTCCCAACTCCCGATATCTCGCCTGTCAGCACACAAAGCATCGACTCGCGCATCGACGCCGCCGTCGGCCAAGCGCACAGCCACGACAACCGAGCCGGCGCTCGCCCAACACGCAGCGACAGACTCGCCTCGCACTCGCGCGACGTGTCGGCAGCAACGAGCACAGTAGGCGACCACGAGCCAGTATCCGCCTCGTCGGAGCGCTCCACCTCGGGCCTCGTCGCCCGCGCTGCCGGCCTGCCCACCTCGCCCAAACCAGGCGCCAACCGCTTCCCCAGCCTCGACTCCCTCCCGCTCCCGGCCTCACCCCGCCCCACCCAACAAGCCTTCCAATTCCACCCACCCCCGGCCCCGTCATCCACCTCCTCCGGCCGACCCTCCGCCTCCGGCCCCTCCGGCAGCGGCAGCCTCTCAGCCGTCCGCGAGGGCGGTGCCCTCCCGCTGCGCGCCTACGAGCCCGCGCTCAGCAGCCCGACGGCGGAGAGCTACGCGACCAAGCAGACCGTCTTCACGCGCGGCCCGCTGTCGCCCGGCATGCCGACGGGCAACCGCACGCCGTGGACGGGCGCGCCCGTGCCGTATACCCCGTACCAGCCATTCTCGCCGGTCGTGCCGATCACGCCGAGCGTGGTGACGCGGGCGGACCGCAAGAGGATGCGCAAGATGGAGCCCAAGACGCCGACTGTGGAGATGGTGAGGGACGCGGATGATTATTGGTGATTTTTGGATGCATATTTATTCTTCGGTCTTTTTATTTTATTTTAGTTGTGTGTGTGTTTCGTTTCGTTGGTGGGGTTTTAATCGAGGTGTGTCAGGCTGGATCGTGCTCCTGGATTTTGATTATCGTATACCTACTTCGTACCGTATATCATATTGGGTTGGGCCGAGACGGGCATCGGGATATGTCTGTAGAGTAGAGAAGGAGAATTTTGATATCCATGATGATGAGCAATTGATTCTGATTCGATCAGCTGGAAAGCGTTTACCCTGTCAAGGAGTTGACAAGCTCTGTGGTTCGGTGTTTCAGGGGTGTCCGGGGTTGAAACGCGCCCTCGCCGTTGTTTGAACAGAAGGCTAGCAATCATCAAAATTAGATGACTTCACGGTCCAGTTTGTTTTGAGGGGAAGCACGGAGTAAATACAAGGAGCTGCAAGATTCGGCATCATCAAGCAGTTGACTCCACCTCGCCTTATCAATCCGACGTCCAATACATGCGGACAACTTGAATGATGAAAGCCTTTCGACAGGCGACAGGAGTCGCAAATGCAATCGAGTTGTCTCATCATTGTTTGGTTCCGGATCCCCACGTGCCACCCTTCTGGAACAGTTCAACAGGCAGCCCTCAACGTCATCGGACATTTTCACCTGCCAAGGCCAGCTTCTCAAAAGTTGTTGGTGATCGGTTAGAACGCAGAAATGGATTGGTCTGGACACATCATTGCCATATCGAGTCTACCCTTATTAATCTTTCCAATCAAGATTTCTTTTGAACATTGAAGATGGACGAATTAGTCCAGGAACTTGACGCTTCTCTCCCGCGCGCGTTGAAGATCACGACGATCCAGACCGAAACCCACTCCTCCTGTTCAAGGAATCAGGAGTTCTCCCCGTCCAATCCCAGCCCTGCTTTGGTCCCAGTTTCGGGCTGCCGCACGTGCCACCGCGTCGGAGCTCCACTGCAGGGCGTTCGGCTCCAGCCGGGGCTCCCATCATACGATTCTGGGTCGAATCGTGCCACACATAACCCGATTCTCCGTCTCCCACTCGCAACGTCCGCGAACCATCACCAAAATTTTCGACGACAGCCTGCAAGCCCACCAGCGGCACATTACGGTCAAGACCGATCCGCATACGGCCCAAGCTCCCAAGAGACCATCCCACCCGCTTCCCAACGCTATCGACACCCCGACACGCCCTCGCAATTGGTCCACCTTGACCCTGCCGTCCCCGCACCCTCCCGCACCCTCCCCGTCCTCGAACCGCCCGCGCACCACGAGGCCTGCATGCAACAGCTGATCGCATCGCCGCTTCGGGACCCCGGCCGCAATCCTGGGCAGTAGCGCAGTAGGGCAGACACCACAGAGAGGGCACAATGGCCGACCTCGACGTGAACTCGCCCGGCCTGTTCGCCGGACTGGACGCTGATCTCGACGCCTTTGCCTTTGGAAACGGCACGCCGCGAGACAGCAACCTTGCCGATGAGTCGGCTGACGCCAACCTTGGCATCTCGGACCCTACCACTGCCTCTGCTGGGACCGTTGCGTCTTCGTCGACTGTGGCCGAGACTCCTACCAATGCTAGTGTGGGTGGGACCTCCTCGGCCTCGCCCTCGGCTGTCACCGCTCCGCAGCATCAGCAACATCAGCAGCAGCAGCCGCAGCCGCAGCCCAACTTCTACAACCCACCCGCACCGCAATGGATCTTTCAAGACACACCCCCGTATGACTCTCCCGCCACCACCGAAAACCCATTTGGTCCTGTCCCACCTGTGCCCCAGCAGTCCTGGGAGCTCCCGGTACACCTCAACCTGAGCCAACCGCTTCTCCAACAACCGTCCCTGTATCTCCAGTCCGCCACCGCTGCCAGCGACCCGAACCTCGGTTTTGCCCCTAACGCGCCCAATGCCCCCGGAGGCCCGGGCCTCGCGCCAAACGCACTACAAGCCCGATTCGATAACCAACGCAATATCCAGAACACACTTACCCCCGCGCAGCGTGAGCGCCTCAGGACCATCGCCATGCCGCCTCACCTCCAGTACCATTCACCAAATAGTGCCGATAGCCCGGACTCCACATCGAGCGCCCACGAGAAGGGCTCCCCGGACGCCGTCGACCCCACCCGAGTCAACAGCAGGAAACGCAAGTCGTCCGCCGATGTTGATGACGAGGACGATGATGACGACTTCGACGGCCAGCACCCGGTGAAGAAGACGGCCCACAACGAGATCGAGAAGCGATACAGGACCAACCTCAATGACAAGATAGCAGCGCTGCGGGACAGCGTCCCGTCGCTGAGGATCATGTGCAAGAGCGCACGAGGAGAGGATACCACCGAGGACAGGGAGGAGCTCCACGGTCTGACACCTGCTCACAAACTTAACAAGGCTACGGTAGGTTTCCTGAGATATCTTGATTTCTATCTTGGGACGGCAGTCTGACGCGAGTGCAGGTCTTGAGCAAAGCCACCGAGTATATCAGGCATCTTGAGAAACGGAATAACCGCTTGATCGACGAGAACAGCGGTATGCAGGCGCGCATTGCCGCTTTTGAGAAGCTCTTTATGGCTGGCGCCATCACCGGCCAGCTGCCAAACCCCCTACAGCAACCCCCTACACCCATGCAATTTCCCCAGGATACTACTACCTTTATGAACTCGCCGATGGGCACTCCCCGAGGACCGGATCCTCCGGGAATGATTCCCATTCCGGATGATATGAAGCGTATCTTAACCGCCCAGCAGATGAACGCCGGCCGCCCATACCCGGTGCCGGCCCAGCACTTTGGGCAGAATCCCACATTGCTGCGCCAACAACAGATCCAGCAGCAGCAGCAACAGGCACAGGCGAGCCGATGGAACCCCTATTTCGGCAAGTTGATGGTGGGTACTCTGGCTGGTCTGATGCTGGTCGAAGCAGTCGTCGAGAACGAGCAGAGCAGCGAGACAACAGAAGGCCGTGGTCTCTTCGCGCTTCCTGTCCAGCTTCTCACCGCGTTTGTCCGCTCGACACACTTCAGCATCGGAGGTTATTACGTCTCGGCACTCGCCATGATTGCAAAGCTGAGGCTCCTCTCACTTGTCGGTTTCTTCTTGTGGGTCGCCTGCCCGTCGCTCTTCGACACATCCATCTTCCGACCTTCGGAAAAAACGAAACAAAGCACCTCGGTCGTCCAGGCCGTCCCATCTCTTGCTTCACCGATCCACGTCAGGAGACAGGCCTGGCTCACCGCGATCCAGACCGTCTGGGTACCGAGGCACAACTTCTTCCTCGAAGCCGCGGCGCTGATGCTCAAGACAATCAAATATGCGTTGAGAAACGCGGTTGGTTCCCATGGTTATCTCGCGCTAACCGGACTGAGCGAAGAGCAAGAGGCTGCCCGTGTCAAGGCCTGGTCCATCGCTCTGGACGCCCAGCTTGCCGGCGGAGACGTCGAGATTA
Organism: Trichocladium uniseriatum; assembly: GCA_017139535.1. NCBI lineage: Eukaryota > Fungi > Ascomycota > Sordariomycetes > Sordariales > Chaetomiaceae > Trichocladium > Trichocladium uniseriatum. The sequence continues at coordinate 96,678 of WOUO01000032.1, read as the reverse complement.
ATAAGAGCCGTCTCACGCTCACCCTGCTTGCCTCGGGTACGCTGCCTGATACGCCGATTCGATTGATGATGAAGGCGCTACATATCCGGGTCCTGCTCTGGCGGCTCAACGGCGCCTCGTGGGCAGCCAACCTGATTGCTGCCAAGCTAGCCAGATCGAGGTGGAACGAAGCAAGGCAATTGAACCGCATTCTCAACTCGCTCGTTGAAGACAAGACTTCACATGACGAGGCGCTCCCCGAGCATCTTGCCATGCTGCTCGAACAAGACTGTGACGAGGTCCTCAACGACGACATCATTCAACGAGCGCATAACCTCGCTTGGAACAAGCCGACCACATACAACGTGGTTGACGAAATCGACGGCATGGACACAGTCGTCGAAGATGCCGCCGTCCGCTCCCCAATGGATGCCGTCGCCGCCTGGTACTCCAGCTTCACCCTCCACCACGTCCTAGTCAACTCGCTCTCCAAACCCCAACCCAACGACCCCACCACACCGACCGTCTCCACAACCGACGCCATCACTCTCGCCATCCGCGTCGCACCCATCGGCTCCAACGCCCAAGTGCGCGCTCTCGTCGCCCGCGCCGTCCTCGTAGAGAACAAGCGCGGCGCCTCCATCGTCGCGGCCCTCCAAGCCCTCGGACCCTCGGCGAACCCGGATAAGCATCCCCGCTTTAGCCGCGCCGTCCCGCCTCTTATCGACTCACCCATGACCACTATTGTCCCAGACCCTGACGCGCTGCTGGCCCTGCGCTGTGCCATGGGCGTTGCGCAGCTGACCAAGTTTGCGGACCCGCCACGGGCCGCGTACGGGGTTATTGAGGGTGTTGCGGCGGCCGAAATGAGCCGAGGTGTCTCGTTGCTAGGTTATGTAGCGGCGCTGCGGCTGATGGAGACGCTGTTCCGCCACCCCGTAGGCCGGGAGGCGTGTGTGGGTGCCTTGGAGCGGTTGGCGGGCGGACTACGGATCTGGATTGGTAGTGAGGAGGGCGGCGGGAAGGTGGCTGGCCTTGGGGCTGGTGTGAGAAGAGCGATGATTGAACGGTGTTTGGGGGTTACGAAGAGTGTGGTCGGCATGGTGGCCGATCCGGGGTATGTTAGTATGGAGGACGGGGAGGATTGTGGTGAGGGGGATGGTGGGGGTTGTTGATTGATTGCGGTATACTTTGCCTCTTTTTCTTTTCTTTCTTCACTTCTATTTTCCCTGATCTCTACATTTTTCCTTGTTTTGTTTTCAAGTCCAGTCAGCATGCGGCGCGTTTATACCTTTATTCAAAGCCTCTCCCTTCTCTTCTATCCCCTCTCTTTTGTTCTCGTTATTATTATTACTCGGTCGCATGCTACAGCGGACGGGCGTACTGCGGATTTGATTGATCTTGGGATGGATCGATGGAAATAAACAAAAAAGTGGCATTTCCCGAAGCGTTTATTTCCAGTCTAGTTGAAAGAAGGAGCAACCAGGAGCTAGGGCGTGAGAGAGGGAAGTCGGTATGGGGGACAGGTGAGGGGTTCTGATGTGAATCGGAGTGTCTTGTTTTGTTGGGTTTTTTTCTTACCTGTTTAGTTGGTGGGTTTGTGATTTCTTGCGAGCATTTTCCATCATCAAGTTGAGCATCTTTTGTTGTTGTCTAGTATTATATCATCGTATCGATCTAGGGGTTAGTGTAGACGATGGCGGTTGAAGTCGGATGGGGGAGTGAGTGATGATGGCATGTGGTCTCTTGGAAGGAGTGGAGGTGTATGACACGAAGAAACTCTTCTCTTACTTAATAGATCGTCTGTTTTTGCATGGCATTTATCGTGTACGACTTGTGGTTCTGCTGTGACTTGGTGTTCCTGGGAGCTTAACTTGAGGAACACCGGCCATCCTCATTGCATCTGGGCTCGAGTCCCAATGAGTTGATGACTCGTCCAGGTCGGGAGTGTGATTGAACCCGGATTGTTCCGGGCCCTGGAGGTACTTGGAACCTTATACTTCCTATTTGGGCAATAATGTCACATAACGAATCCGACATAACGAATCCGACATAACGAATCCGACATAACGAATCCGACATAACGCATCAACATAACGGCCACGGATCCAACATGACCAGCCCAGCATAACGACCTCGGAGTAGGAGAGGATTATAAGTTCTCTCTCCGTCACGACTGGAATCTCTTTTTCTTCTCCATCAGCTCATCAGCCTGTCTTCTACATCCATCGGCAACTCAGCAACCAAACACTCAACCCCCAAGCAAACCAAGCACTTACAAAAACAACCGACCATGTCCGCCCTCACCACAGTCCGCACCATGCTTCCCACCGGCACCCTCTTCTCAACCCCAATGCGGACTCAGACCCAGGTCTCCTTCTTCTCAACCTCGCGTGCCCGCTTCACCAACAACACCCCGAACCCGAACCCGTCCTATCCGACCTTCTCGCTCAAGCGCATTAGCCCCAACCCGCGTGTGCGCATGGCTTTGGGTGCTGGGTTGGTATGTACTTCTTTCTTTTTCCTTTCTGTTTCTTTTTTCCCCTTTTTTTCCCCTTCCCATGGCATTTACACAAAACGGCACACGACGACACTACACTCACTCTACAATACAACATAACACACGGCACCCTCCCGCATATCTCATCTCCTGGCCCTTTAGCGGGATACTTACCCAGTGATCTTGATGATGCTAATTGGGATGTCTTTGGCAGGTCGTGTTGGCTGCGGCGGAAGGGTATGCGTGGGCCAAGTTCTGGCCCAAGATTAGTGGCAAGGGGCAGGCGGGTGAGGAGTGATGTTAACTTGGATGGATGTGGCCCGGACCCTGGCGAAGAGGGGGTATATATGTGGGAAGGGGCCTCTCTTTAGAAAGGGCTTGTAGGAGGATGAGGATATAAAGAAAGGAAGGAAGGAAGGAGTTGTTGGTTTTGGTCGGAATAGAAAGGGATAGACAGCTACAATGGTCGAGATATTGGAACCTCCGCTTCTACGTTTTCTTTTGGAAAAAAGAAAGGGAATCAATCTAACGCCTCTCGACTTTGACTAGCCTATCGCCTACTCGAGGAAATAAACAAACTGCAAAATGAATCTTATGCTACTCATCGTCATTCATCGTCACCGAAAAAGAACACCCAAAAAAAAGGGAGAAATAAAACCAGCAAAAGCTCACCGGCTAACCCGTCGAGTTGGGGTAACCAGCTACGAAACCCACCGGGGGGGTTTACTCCGCGCCGCCGTGCGGGGGGGGGGGATTCCCCCCCGGGAAGTCGAACCGGCGACCTTTGTAGGCCGCCGATACGCCTCCCCGATAGGCCGTTAGGCCATACGTCACTGAGGCGCTGGGGGAGGTCGGTGGTGTTGGGAATGCGGGAACTTGTATATCTATGGGCTGGTTGGCCTTCAAGGTGCACAGGCAGAGTACTTGTCCATCACGGGATGATATGCCCTTCTCGACCGCGAGCAATGATTATGCCACGCCACACACTTGGAGATAATATCGAACCCTAGTCAAGAAAGTCACATCGACAGAGCTGGCCTGAAACAAGTCGACAGAACCACACACGTCTCGGTATTAAGTAGGTACTAATTAAAGTATAAAGAATTACCTTGAACAAAGCCCCGACATTGCAATACACAGGCAAACAACAACAACCACCCTACCCTACCCCTCCCACAAAACGGCAAAAGAGTAGACCACTCCAGGCTGGAAAGACCGACGACAACCCTTCCCCCTTCCCCCGTTTACAACCGCAACTCCCTCACAATCTGCTCCGCCATGGCCTTATACTGCCACGTATCTCCGCCCACCCTCTTGAACTGCACGCCGTGCAGGCTCACAATCGGCACCTTGACAATGACAATCTCAAACCTGATCTCGCCATCCGCCACGCGTCCCCTGTCTCTCGCCTCATTGTGATGGTCGTGGCTATACCCATAATCCCCGGAGCCAGCAATACTCGGCACATGCGAGCAGCTGAACCCGCCCTTGATCTCGGTGTAGTCGACCCCGAGCATCTTGAGCACCCGCTTGATATCCGCCCTGATCTGCGGCAGCGGGCGCGTCGAGGTCGTTGACACGCTAAAGATGCCCTTGAGATACACGGGCTTAGCGAGGTCCGGGTCCTCAGGCTCGAGCCGCTCATGCGACCCGCCGCTCGTCTCGCCGCCCTCAATGACAGCCTCCTCCTCGAGCCCGCCCAGCTCCGCGTCCGTCTCCTCCCTGACCGGCCGCGAAGGGGTCTGCGGGGGCTGGCCCTGGTCGCGAGCCTCCGCCTCGCGCTTGGCGCGCCGCGCCTGGATGCTCTCCCTGCGGGCGTGGCCGAGCGACTTGGCGCGCATCGAGACAGACTTCTGGATGATGTTGCTGGTGCGGCCGCCCTCGGTCGGCGGCTCCTTTTTCCTGTCGCGCGTGCTGAGGCGGCGGAGGAGCGAGACGGCACCGCCACTGCTCTTCTTTTGTGATGGGGGGATCATGTCTGGCGACAGCAGGCCGTTATTGACGGACTCGCGGACCTGGTCTTCGCTGTGCGACCTCGCGCGGTGCCGCGAGCGCCCGCTGTCCTCGGTGTGTGCCGGTTGCGGTGGGACGATCTCGGCGAGAGAGTGCTTCTCTTTTGGCCGGGCGATGGGCGAATGTGGGACGGGGGCCGACTGGGGTAGCTGCGGTGATGGTGGTACCTGCACCTTGGGCGGAACGGCTAGCTGCGCGGCCTGCCTCTCGCGCTCCAGCTTCTCCCGGACGAGGTAGTAGATGGAGATCATGGGGTCAAAAGCATTGAGCGGATCATCGCCGACCGGGAGACCCTCGGAGCTGGTGTTGGTCAAAGTTTCCTTGCTGGTGACCGAGTTCCTCCTCTTGTAAAAGTCGAAGCCGAACCCGCGTTTCTTCTCGGCGTCCTTCGGCGTCGGCTGTGGCTGTTCCCTCTCCCTCTCCAAGCGCCGGGCGGCCGCCTGGTATTTTGGCGACAAGATCTTCTTGGTCAGCTCATCTCGGATGTAATCTGGAGGGCCAAACTTGAAGCCCGTCATGTGCGTAATGATCTCATTGTCGAGTGGTAGGGTGAGGGGCTCGCGATGCGGGAGGTAGTTCTCGGGAGGGCCGCTGTAGCCCTTGAGCATCCAGGGGTGGTTCATGACCTCGTGCATGGTAGCCCGCTGCCTCGGGTCCGTCACCAGCATCCGGGAAATCAGATGCTTGCACTCTGTATCTATGTTAGCGGAGTCTCGACGGAAACCCTGCAAGCAACTCACCGCTCGAGAGCCAGTTGGGATAGTCGACAGCGCCCTTCTTGATCTTCTGGTGAAGAGCAGGCATGTACTGGTCGTCAAACGGCACCTTGCCGCAGACGAGAACGAAGAGAACCACACCGAAGCTCCATACGTCAACTTCGGGACCCGTATAGGGCTTCGCTTGCAGAAGCTCAGGGGCGGCAAAGTAGAGACTGCCGCAGTACGTCTTGAGCTTTCTATCCTCGTCCGGCGAGAAGAGGTTGCTGAGGCCAAAGTCGATGATCTTGATGTCGCCCGTCTTGCTAATCAGGATATTCTCGATCTTGAGGTCGCGATGGACGATACTATTGCGGTGGCAGTAGTCGACGGCACTCGCGATCTGGCGCGCAAACTTCCGGGCCTGCTTCTCCTTGAGTTTCCCGTGTGAAATGATGTAGTCGAGCATCTGGCCGCCATTGACGTATTCAAAGAGCATGTACCAGTGCCATCGTGTCCGCAAGTTGTCCCTGAGCCCGCAGATGTACTGATGGTTGAGCAGGCTGACGATGGCTGCCTCCCGCGCATTGCGATCCTCCCGGGCGGCGTCGGCCTTTTCTCGATCTTCCCTGCTCTGGCGGCCGTCGTCGGCAGACACCCTCTCGATAATCTTGCAAGCGACCTACGCGGGGAACACCCAGTGTTAGAAGACAGACGACCCACGGTGCAACTAGGCGCAGCGAAGAGTCGCAAAATGGGGACTTGCCAATTCATTGCTGCCTTCCTTCTTGGCCAGCTTGACTTTGCCCATGCTGCCCTGGCCGATCGTCTTTATGAAGGCATAGTTGCCCGACGGAGCGGGGATGACGGTGCGATATCTGTGCTTGGACGTGCGTTGCGCCTGTGGGTCGGCCCTGTCGCGGGGCTCGTCGGCGGTGGCGGCATTGTTCGCGGCGGGGGCGGGCATCTCGGGCTGCTGGGGGTGCCGGGGCGGCGGTGCGTTCGTCGATCTCTGACTGCTGCGGCGGTGGGGACGTGACGACTCGGCTCTCGTTGTCGACTCGGATCGGGTGAGCGGCTCGGGCCGTGAGGACGTCGGTGGTCTGCGCGTGCGGACAGACTGTGACCGTATGGGCATTTCGGCCCCGGCAGAGAGTGTTGTCGCCATAGTGGGTGAGAGAGGCGCAGGGTCGAGGCGGACGAGGCTGTCGAAGCTCGCTACAGCAAATCGGCCGCTGGGAATTGTGGTACAGTGAAAAGGCCAATCCCAGAGGCACACACCATTCAGCTACGTGCTCGATGCAAGTGGGCGCAGGCAGTCGGGCCAGTGGCAACGCAGCACGCTGGCTGCACGTTGGCTGTAGACGAGGGGGGGAGGAAACGAGGACCGGGAGGGTCGGTGGAGTCGCGAGGTAAATGACGGCGTGGAGCAGCGACGGTGAGCTGAGGGCCAGATGCCGGTCTAGGACGGACAAAGAATTGCTGGTTGGATTTTTGAAGAAGCCTGTTGGGGCTTTCGAGATGCTATGTGTTGATTGGGCGCATAGTGTGCAGTCGTGCAGTCTAAGGGGCAGCGTGTCGCTCGGAGGTTGGGCAGTTGAAGCAGCTTTTCAGTGAGTGTTGAGGGGGAGTCGGTTCAGGGCCGCCAGGAAGATGTTTGGGCTGGACTTCGTTGGACCGCTGCTGGGGGTGCCAAAAGTGGATGTCGTCGCAGGGGTCTGGGCTGAAAGATTACGGATACATACGACCCGGGAGGTAATACCAAGAGCTGACACGCGTTACGGGTGCCTCGCATGAAGTACAACTACTGTGTAGGTAGTAAGCAAGTGAAGTATACACAGTAACCGGGCAGTTGATTTCAACTTGTAGTTTTTAATTACGGCAATCCAGTCGCGAGTTTTCAATAGTCAATTCACGAGCCTCTCTGCTGAGCAAGGAGGCAAGGGAGTCCGTTCGACTCCTGGCGTCGGCCCCGGGCCGGCATTAAGGCATAATGGGCTCCCGGGATCCGGCCCCCTGCCGTTTCCAGCTCAAGAAAAGAAAGGCTCCACTCGTAAAGTGTTCATCCATCTCAGCTTGCCCTTCGTATCCGAACTTCGAAAAACAAATCGATATATGAATAATGCGGTGCCTCTGCCTCCGATCCCGAGCATGATGATTTCACCTTGACCCCTTTTCTGGAGGAGGCTGGGGGAGCCCTGGAGAGCCCTGAGGGGCGCCGCGCTTCTGTTCTGCAGGCCTGGCCCCGATCGTTGCTTGATTGGCCTCCTGCAGTGGAGATGATGTGCGTGGACCAAATGCTTCGACCACCTCCTTTCCAGAACCATGACCCGGCGGGACCAAGAAAGGGGTAAGCGGCCAGCGTTGACGCCCCGCGAGCAAACAGTGCAAGCTGCATCACACGGAAGCGAAGCGAAGACGCACCCGTTCCGCTGTCAAAGTTCGCGGTGGATGCCTGCTGGGATGGGTTACCATCAGGAAATACGACCAATACAGACTCTGAAAAACTTTGCAGAACTGGCAAACATCGCTACCTACCTATCCACGGCGACCAGGACTCGGTCAGTTCAAAAATACATTACATCTCGTTCTTACACAGGAGGCATGCTGTGGAATTCGACGGCAACCAGACATTCCGCCCATAGCCTGAATTGACCAACAACCTAAACTAGTGGAAGTAACCTCAGCCCGTCGGTGAATCCGGGAAGACGGCAGCCTAGCCTTGAGCAACATTGGTCAAAACTTGGATCCCCAAATGATATCATGGTGTTGGGATTGACGACAGTCACCAAGCCGCTCTGGGAAGTGACGTCGATTTCATTTACAGTACCAGAGGCACAACATGCAAAATTCTGCTTCGATCCGAGATTGAAATCTTGTACCTCGTGCGCCTGTATCCGTACGCTGTACAATACATACCTTACCTTACCTCGAGCTTACCTACCTACATACTTTGTACATCGTGTCAATAGGTTGTGTGGGAACAGAGTCCGCTGAGAGGTTCTAGTGTTTGAGGACAAACTTAATTTACCTATAGTTAGGGTACTCTATAACTAGAACGCTATTGTACAGTTTACACAGCAGCAAATGAAGAGTGTACAGATACTCCGTACTTCGTACGAAGCAAATTAGGTACCTAGGTAAACCGCTCCGGACCTCCCGTCTTCAGTTACGGAGCGATCCAGGTCTGAGTCGCACCGAATCTCCCCGCACCGAGATGGGGTCCCAAGGCTGGCAGAATTTCCCCACCAATCCTCCCGAGGAGCTCACCGCCTTCTCTTTTGGCCGATCTTCAATGGGTTGCTTGCATGCGAAGCTGCCATGTGCTCCCTGCACTGTCCCTGTAACGATAGTTAAATTTAGCGTTTGCGCCTCGCGACAAGACAGCCATCCAGCAGAAAGTACATCCCGACCAGCAATCCTACACATTCCACCCGCCACTCTCTGTCCCGGCCATCCATGTCCTACAAGAGGTCGCGTGCCACCTTCGAGGCTGACCTTGCTGCGCAACAATCGCCCTACGTCCTCTTTGGGACACCCCTTCCGCCGCAGGACCCCGACGTCCGGGACGATGGCTCCTATGTGCCGATATGGAAGCAGGAGGTGAGGGATGAGCGGGGGAGAAAGAGGCTTCATGGCGCGTTTACTGGAGGATGGAGTGCAGGGTAAGTTTGCGAAGCATCTGCGTGTGCCTTCCATGAGCGCGCTAACAATGCCCCAGCTACTTCAACACCGTCGGTTCCAAAGAAGGGTGGACACCCTCGACCTTCGTTTCTTCCCGAACAAACCGCCGCAAGGATGATCCTAAATTGGCCCAGCAGCGCCCCGAGGATTTTATGGACGAGGAGGACCTGGCCGAAGCCGAAGAATCGAGGACGATCCAGACCCAGGGCGCATTTTCCGGCCTCGGCTCAACTGCCGACCATGTTTCGAGGACGGGCAGCCTCATGGGGCTTTTTCGCGTCGAGGGAGAGACGATGGGCACGAAGCTGCTGAGGAAGATGGGGTGGAAAGAGGGGCAAGGAGTTGGCCCCAAGATCCGCAGGAAAGCCCGCCTCGACCTCCGCAGCGACACGAACGACACAGGCGAGACATTTCTCTTTGCACCAGAGAATGTACCCATGATCAGCTTCGTCCGCAAAACCGACCACAAGGGGTTGGGCTTCGCCGGAGAGACAAAGCTGGCGCCGATTGGGCTCTCGTCCAAGAGCAGCCGCGCCAACGATTCCGACGAGGACGAGGACCAGGAGCCAAGCAGCTTTGGGCGGTCAAAATTCACGTTACCCACCGGCCGCAAAAAAGAGCGAGACAAAAGTCGAGGAGGTATCGGCATCGGTGTCTTGAACGATACCGGCTCAGACGACGAAGATCCCTATGAGGTTGGCCCCCGAATATCGTACAACCGAGTAATAGGGGGCGATAAAAAGAAGAAGAAGGCGACCACCTCGATAAATCCGGCACTGAAGACGAAACCCACATTTATCTCATCAAAGAGATCAGCGCTAGGAAAGATTGCGCTTGGGGTGCGGAAATGCCACGACGGGCGACTTCCCCTGGAGGGATTCGTCTTTGGCAAGGAAATCGACCCCTTGACATCTGCCATCAACGCTGAAGGCAAGTACCCGCCTCCACAAGTCCCGCCAGGCTGGGTATCATCGAAAAAGCCAATGTCACAAACGACCACGGGTGGTTTTGTCTCTACAGCAGACGCTGCCAAGGCGTCAGCGCTTGACCCCAAGTCTCGCGCCGCCATACTTGGGGAAAAGCAGCTCCCCGGGAAATCCGTCTTCGATTTCATGTCTGCGGAGGCACGAGAGCGTCTGGCTGCTGCAACCGGCAAAACCGATCTGCCTCCGGCGCTCGGCGAAGTCCCCGCGGGATATGCGCTCAGCGAAGCAGACCGCTTGCAAGAAATTCTCAGCCGCGTCCCGAAGTTGGATAAAGACACGGCGGTTGCTGCTATTTCTAGGGGAGTCAGTGGCGGCGCACCCTATGCGGACAATGAGGACAAGCGCTCGAGATATATCACCTTTCTAGAGTACCAAGCTGGATTCAAGCCAACACCGGGGACAAGACCGCCGAAACTGAAGACTGAGGATTGGGTAAGGGAACTGCACGAGTTCTATAACTGTGCAAAGATTTTCAAGCCCATGACGGGCTTCATGGCCAGCCGATTCACGACCTCTTCCACAACAAAGCCCGGCAATGACTCTGGGACGGGCGACAAGGACCTCCTCTCGAAACCCCAACCCAAGCCGCAGGATCCAGCGGAGGAAGCTGCCAAGCTTGGTATGTTTGGGCCCTTGACCAGGTCTGTTACTGATTTCTACCCCACCCGGCTGCTCTGCAAGAGGTTCAACGTGAAGCCCCCGGAGCATGTCCAGCCCGACGACAACCCCGTGCCAGGGCCCAGCAGGCCCAAGTACGATGTTCCGTCGCAATTTGATGTTTCTCATAACTATGGGGGTGTGAGCCGGGAGCCACTAGCAGAAGAGCTTGGCTCTGCCTCTGCCTCTGCCTCGTCAAGCGGTACGCCAAACGTCGTTCAACCGGCTCGCGGGGAAGAGGTGAAGCAAGCTCTGGTGCCGGAGAAGACGGCCATCGACTCGGGCAGGAACGAGGCTTTGGAGGGGAAGAGGGCGGGAGAGGATGTGTTCAAGGCCATATTTGGCGACAGTGACGATGATGATTAGATAACTCCTATTCACAGCGATACATGCGTTTCGGGGTCTATCTGAGCTGCGACTGCTTGTGAACTTTCCTTTGCCTTGCCTGGAGCTCTCATTGCCAGTGCATACCTAACGGCCCACTCACCCGCCTCCCGGAACCTGTGATTGGGCTGTGGGCAGGCGGCTACGCCAGCGCACCCTGGCAGGCGACCCACCACTGCAGCGGTCCACTGCAGCAATTGGCCAGCCCAGGCCTGTCTCGCTGGGTCAACCTCATCTTGGGAACCCTGACAGCTGCTTGGTCTAATTACCCGTCAACCACATGCCTCCCACTTCACCTATGCCTCTTTTCGTCTGAATTGTAACCTCTCCGGTTCTAGATTTACTATTTGATGCATTGAATTGCGCGCAGGCATTCCAGCACACTTCCAACTCGATTTTCGAGCATCCATCCACGTTTCAGGCAAGCAGGGCGACAGACCCCTAACCGCTGTTTAATCACGGAATTGCGACTCGGCCAGTTCTGTCGGACCTTGACCTCGAACCGGGAAACCCACGAGCGCAGTCGGAATCAAACGCCGGCAGTAATAGTCGAGCGACGCTATCCCCGAATATCACGAATACCCCGTATATAGCAAATCGGCCACCCAGCCGCCTCCCACCGCCACAACGTTGTCCGACTCCCGAGCTTCCAGCCGCTCGTCCTCCGGGCCAATCCCCCGCAAGAGGCGCAGTGTCGACGACGACGCAGGCATCGCAGAGCCGCCCGACGCCGTGGCCGAGACAAACTTAGCCTGCTTCACACCCGAGGTTGACGCCGAACTCGCTCTCAAACCTGCCGACGCCGCACGTTCGCTTTCCCGCCAACGCTCCCCGCCGCCGCAGTATCCCGCCTCCGAGGCCTCGGCCAGCTCCGCCTTTCGGCCGCCACCCTCGTTCTCGTCGCTCTTTCCTACCCCGGACCACGAAGCCGCGGCATCCGTTCTCGAGTCGTACAAGCCGACTGCCGGCGAAACTAGCGACGTCGTCCCCACCTCTGCTGCCGCACCAGCATATGCGCCCTGCGATCAGGTAGCTCCCGAGTCTTCCAACCGCGCGTCCGCCGCCCTACGGTTCCAGGACGAGACCAAGCGCGTACTTCCGCAGGACACCAAAGGCCACGCCGGGAGTAGCAAGGACAAGGAAGAGGAATCAGAGCCGCCACCGGCATATTCGGAGGGATCCAGTCCCCTCCTTTCATTCGCATACCTCATGGCTGCTGCAGGAGGCGCCTCGAGTATTATTACTCAGGTTCAACAGGGCGGGCCGTCGCTCAATCCGCTCGGAGGTAGGGCAGTCGCTGAAGGAAGCATGGGTTTTTAGGTGGAAGCTAATAATGGTTTAGATGTCGCCGCCGATGAGACGATTACTATGGACTTGCGGTAGGATTTCAGGTGGCAGGTTTCATTTTGGCAGCTCTCAGAACTGACAGTTTAAAACAGGGGTACCCGCTTCACGCTGTCCCGAGATGAGTTGCTGACACTACCGGAATTTGTCCTGCTCTCGCTCTTCCCCAACGGGCTCTTTCCCGAAGGGCACATGGGTGGCTTCGCCGAGGGAGAGGCCGTCCAAGTCGATGTGGGTGCACCCAGTTCTATTCGCGTCCGCGACACCGTTACCTACCATGGCCAACTCCATGCCGCATCAATGGGGAATCCGGCTCTCTAGCTGAGCCCGCCGGCTCCTTGGGGGGGCGCCTCCCATATTCGCCGGATCCTGGCGAACCGAGAAATATACATAGCTGACTCTGACCTCCGCTCGCAGTATGACCCGGCCTCTCTGCAGTACATGCTGGACTTTTTTCGGAACGTGGCGCAGAGCATCCCCGCCGAGGGCGGCCAGGACAGCGCCATGGACGGCGTAGTGCCGCTCGACCCGGGAGCGCGGGACGAGGGTAGCCGACGCGCCGGCATCATTGTGCTGCGCGAGGACCTCGACTTTTACGCCATCCCCCCAAAGCAGGACATTGACCAGCCCGAGATGATCGAGGTCAAGCGGGCGGCGGCCCGCGCGCTGCTCAAGCAGAACGGCATCTTTAGCGGGTTGAAGAAGAGCGACGAGCCGGGCACGACCGAGGCACATCTTATTGAGATGTTGACGGCGGGGTGAGTTTTCTCGCTGCATTATTCAAATCAGCTAAACTAACCATGGGTATCAGCGGCTTCAACCACGACGACACATGGGGCCACCGCGCGGGCGAGCCTAACAAGGCCGTCGTGTGCAGCCTGGCGCTCGCCCGGCTGCGGTCCGACATTCGCGGCAACGACATGGGCAGCAGCGCCGTGGGCATGGCGCAGAAGCTGCTGCTGTTTTGGCGCAAGCCGGCGCGCCGCTGCTGGTGGGAGGGCGTCGAGCTCGACGACGTCGAGGGCATGCCCCAGGGCCAGAAGCTCAAGGTCTGGATCCGCAGGGTGTGGACGCTCGAGATGAGCGTTATCGGGCTGCGTTAGTAGCGTGGGCATCTCGGGCTATTTGCTTTGCTTTTTACGGGGGATGTTTTGCTTGCTTGCAGCAATAGAGAGCCGAGCAGCAATGTTGGTTTGGTGGAATGGCCTGGATGGTGCGCGGTGACGACTCCTCGTCTTTTCGTTTTCTCTTGTGTTTCTGTTTTGTTCTTTTCTTTGATGCGTTCGAGGGCCCTTTTTTTCCGTTTTGCCTGTTCTTTTTTTTCTTCGCTGCAAGGCATGGGGTTTGCTTGGGCATTAACTGAGGCAAAATCTGTTAATAATACCGTCACTTTGGAGATATGAGCAACAACGGGCTCTATGGCAGGTTTTGATGAAGTGTGAGGACTGAGGGTGTTGCGCAGTGCGTGTGTTTTGGTTGGGGATAGGAGGCCGCGGAAGAACTCAGCCGGCCTCGGTCAACAACCACCCGACGCGAATCACTCTGGGGCGAAATTTTGCAGCTGGTATGTCTCGACGGGCGCGTCATCGGTGCCCAGCCGTGGAACTGCTACCTAATGGGTTGGATGAACCGAGGATACAACTTTCCATCTTAGGCTCGAGCTCCGTTGCATCTAACCGAGTACTTGTCCCGGTAGACACAGAGAGATGCTCTATCCACCGGCCCTCGCGTGCATCCATCCCCGACCGCCTTCAAGAGGGCGGCGCATACCACCCACTCACTTCCTTCCACAACCAGTCATCCCCTTTCAACAACCCAACAGCCTCACCCACCTAATTTTCAAAGTCAAGCCGCCCCACCCCTCCTCCCGCCCCTTGACGCGTTCCCGCTCCGGCATTAGCAGAGTAGCTATTAAAGGCCGGGGGCATTGCGGCACACCACGTATGCTGCAAGGGTGTTCACGGCGCTGGTTGGTCTCAAGGGCATCGAGAGAAGATTATGTCGCCAGGGCCTTGCTTGGTGCGAGGACCAAGAGCTGGTATCAACACTTGGAGGCTTAGACCATTCTCGACAACCCAGGTAGGTGCAGTCTCTTAAATAAAACACATTTAATGCTAGTCCTCCTATCACTCCTTCAACTTCCACCTCAACGTCGGGCTTTTTATTTTATTTTTGGTGGTCGTCATTTTTAGAGGGGTTGACATGGAACTCAAGAGGAGCATGACACTTACACACAGATCCCTCCATGCATAAGCCGACAGCAAACAGTCAACATTAAACAGTAGCCGTTACATCACTTTGTCCTAGGCTAAATAAACAATTTTATCTTGAATGTTGTTGCAGAGAGCCGCATTGTCAGCATGACGGTTGCAGGAGCGGTATTACATTTCCGTTTATAGCAAGCAGTGCGTATTATTGCCCCTCAAGCAACCCAACAATGTAACACGAGCCAACTTGGAACCGACGGCGGATGTCTCGGCCGATGGAAACCAAATGATTGCCTTGAACATTCCTCCTTACGCAAAGAGACAGCTGAGTTGCACAGCGGACTCGGACAGCGACATTGAGACACCATGAAGCATCTTGTCAAACGGCTCGGGACTGCAATCACAACACTGCTGCTGACCTCCAGCGGTGCAAACTCGCAGGAGACGGCCAGCTCAACGACCAGCTCGACCACAACATGCGCGACCATCTTGACGCCAACCTACTCACCCCCAGTGGTGGCCAAGGGGTGGAAAGCCCAGCTGGTGGCCACGGGCCTCACTAGGCCTCGCGGCCTCAAGTATGACACAAATGGGGCACTGCTCGTCGTTGAAGACGGCGTTGGAATTACCCACTTGACTTTTAATGACAATGGGGGCACCTGTCTGTCCGTCAAGAGCATGACATCTCTGCTCACAGACCCAGATGGAGTAAGTACCTTATCAATAGCGAAGATGCAATGTCTTGCATACTAACACCACCGCCCAGCCTGACTCGAGCGACTTGAATCACGGCATTGAGCTCTCAGCCGACGGCAAGACCCTCTACGCTTCCACAGCCGAAGCCGTCTACAGCTGGGACTACAACGCCGACGCCGTCACCGCCAGGTACCCCGTCCTCCTCATCCAAAACATGACCAACCCCGGCGGCGGCCACGTCTCGCGCACCCTCCTCCTCTCGAGCAAACACCCCGACACCCTCCTCGTATCACGAGGCAGCTCCTCAAACATCGACCGCCTCGCCGCCCAGCAATCCTCCGGAATCTCCCAAATCCGCGCCTTCAAAATCTCCCCCGTCCCCTCCCGCCCCTACGACTACCCCTCCTCAGGCGACCTCATCGGCTGGGGCCTGCGCAACTCAGTCGGCGTCGCCGAGCACCCCACCACCGGCACCATCTACAGCGTCGAAAACAGCGCCGACAACCTATCCCGCGACGACGTCGACATCCACGAAGACAACCCCGGCGAGGAACTCAACGCCCACGGCGCCCTCCCCAGTCCCCTAGCCGCCAACCACGGCTACCCCGCCTGCTACGCCCTCTGGAACACCACCTCCTTCCCCGAACTCGACAACAACCACCTCACCGTCGGCGACCAGTTCTCCCTGACAAGCAACAACGACTCGGCCTGCACAAACCCCAAAACCTACACCCCGCCCCGTCTCACCTTCACCGCGCACATGGCCCCGCTAGACCTCAAATTCCTCTCCGGCTCCCTCGCGCTGATTGCCTTCCACGGCAGCTGGAACCGCGACCACCCCGCGGGGTACAAACTGTCCTATGTCACGTTCAACAACAAGACGGGGGAGCCCACCGAGTCGGCCGACAGCGTGACAGCGGTCAAGGATATCATGACGGCGCCGGACTTGAGCGAGTGTGGCGGGAGGAGGGAGGCCAAGTGTTTTCGGCCGGTGGGGGTGGCGGTGGATGGGGAGAGGGGGAGGGTGTTTGTGTCGAGTGATGCGACGGGGGAGATTTGGGTTGTGATGCGCACGGAGGAAGGGGAGGATGAGGGAGGGGAGGGTGATGAAGGGGAGGAGGGGGGTGGGGAAGGGCAGAATGGTAACGGGAATGCGACGGAGACGGGGACGGGGCAAGAGAATGCGGGTACGGATGGGGATACATCTGCTGCGGCGAGGGTGGTGGTTGGGTTGACGGTGGTGGTGGCGGTTGTTGGGGGGTTGGGGTTGGTTGTGGGGTGAGTGAGGGTGAATAATGGTGGGGAGAGGTTGAGGGAGGCAATGATATATGGGTTGGGCGTTTGGAGGATAACTGAGAGATAATTAACCTTGTGCGGAGATGGTGGTGTTGAATCAGAATCGAGTTCGAACTATCGCTTACCATGTCCACTCCGAAAGAATCCGAAAGACTCCGAAAGGTACATTAAATCGGACGCCGAAGCTGACATCGAAGCACACATGAAGCGGACCTCAGACCTGATCACAGCAAGACCAACTGTATTAGCTCTAACAGACCGTCCCGAACCGTTAACGCCTAATTGCCTCATATCATTACTCCTCAATCGTCTTGACGCACTCCCACTCGCCCTTGAGGTTCTCCTTCCACAGCGTCACCTTGTTGTCCGCCCCGCTGGCCGCGAGCACGTTTCCGCTCAGCGACCAGCTGACGCGCCAGACGGCCGCGTCAAAGTTGAGAACCTTGCAGGCCCACTGCAGCGGGTTCGCGGGGTCGCTCGTCCAGATGCGCACCGTGTGGTCCATGGACGCGCTCGCAATGTAGCTCTTTTGCAGCACCGTCGGGCTCCACGCCACGTCGCGCACCCAGTCAGTGTGGCCCGTCAGCGGCTCACGCTCCATCTTGTACCCGTTGGTCGCCGCGTCATAGACCCAGATCTTGAGCGTGTTGTCGGACCCGCCCGTCACGAACCGCCGGTTGCCCGTCGACTTGGGGCTCGGCTTGCTGCTGACGATGCTGCCCGGGTTGGTCGCCGGCGCCCATGAGACCGAGTTGACGCCCAGCCCGTGCGCGTGGAAGATGCTGTGCTCCCAGCTGTTGTCCTTGAACTCGAGCACGCTGACGTTGCCGTCCGACGAGGCGCACGCCAGTAGGCAGCCCGCCTCGTGCGGCGACCACGACACCACGTTGACGCTGGCCTTGTGGAGCGCAAAGTCAAAGATGCGCTGCCACGCGCCGTTCATCTCGCGCCAGATCAGCACCTTGCCGTCGTAGCCCGCGCTCGCCAGGATGTTGCCGTACTTGGGGTGCGCCCAAGACACACACCACACTGCCCCATCGTGCCTGTTGTTGCCACATGAGCTTCGATTCTCATCTCTCGGTCTGGATGTCCGCGTACCCCTTAAGTGTCTCGGTGAGCCGTTGCGTCTCCCCCTCGATCTCGAAGATCTTGATGGTGCGATCCGACGAGCAGGTTGCTAACCTCCGGCCGTAATAATCGAGGACTGCGTCATGCTGCTTCGTGTCAGATCTGGGAATCGCGGTCTCGAAAGGTCGTCGCGTCGTTGCAGCGTGGCAGCGCGCGTCGCAGAAAACGTACAATCATGTCATCGTGGCCAGAGTTGGCAATCACCTGTGTTGAGGCTGCCTGCAGCGAGAGAGAGAGCTTGGTTAGCATGCGCCTCAGAGGGCAGGGCTCGCATTAGGGCCAAAAGCTGAGGGTTGCGTACCATTGTGGTTATTGTTTGTGTTGAGCAAGAATAATAAACAAGTGGGACACAATAGGAACGATGCGATCCCAACAATAGGAATTTGGTGATTTAAACTTGCTCGTTGTCCGTTTCAATGCGCAGGTGCAGCTGCGCCGAAGCCACAGGGGTGCCGGTGCGCAGTGCTCCCCTGTTGTCCAGCTGGCAAGAAAATCAAGGTGAATCTCGGTGTGGACCGTGCTCACCGTGGCCCGGGAGGGATCCCCCACTTGGTGCAGCCCCACACCCATTGCCGGCCCTTGGCTTTGCCCCGCGGTCACAGGCTTGTGTCCGCTATCACGACCGCTGCAACCTCCGCCAGACACCATCATCACCGACCCTCACCACCACATGGCGAATCTAGCGTCCATACCGCACACATGAGGAAAATAGAGACAATAGGGACTCCGCCAGCCATCCAGCAGTCTCACGACTATAAAATAATGCCTCATCATCGTTCTTGCACTCTTTTCTTTTCCCACGCAACACAACAAACTCCACAAGCTCGGTTCGTCTTGTCGCCTGCTTCGGAGGACCTCGGCTTGTCGCGCCACCCTTGGGCATCCTTTCTTTGACCACCAGAACTCGATATCAACCTGTCACTTCCTCGACGGAAGTCGGAAAGTCGAAAAATCACCTTCTCTCCAAGTTATCGCCTATTTGTCGTCAAGATGGCCGATAACATGTGTGGCCCGTCCAACGGCGCCAAGAACCTCCTCGCGCACGTCGACCGCGATCGCGCCCTGCACCAGGATCGCTTCGTCAACGCGCCTCAGGCTGGCCCGGGTAATGTAGGTACTCGAAGCGCGGGTAGCCACAGAGACAATTGCTAACTTTGCCTGCTCCAGACCTTCCGATCGCAGGGTCCCATCTCCAATGGCGCCGAGACGGCCTTTGGGGGCTTCCAGCAGGGCGGTGTCCCGATGGATGCCGCCTTTGGCCCCGTCCTGGACATGAGTGCCATGGGCGCGACCGGTCCCCATGGCGCCGTCGCTAGACCTTTCGGCCATCCCGCTGCTGGCGTGCCTGCGACCATGGGCACCGGTGGTCCCAGCAGCGCTGCCGCTCGCCTTGCTTCGCCCGGCACTGGCAGCACGCGTCACGAGTGGGCTGATCAGTTCGCGAACATGCAGCTTGGATCTGGCCTGGCTGGCCCTAGCAATGTGATGCAGACCCAGGTTCATCCGGTTGCCATGGCTTCCGCCATGAACCCGGCCATGAACTTGCAGCACCATGCTGCTGCGGTTCCTTTCGCTCGCCCGATGTTCACCGGCGCCCCTGCTGCCTACGGTTTCCCGCAGCCCATGACCACGGTCACTCAGCAGCAGCCCCAGGTTGCCGTGTCGCAGGATGCCGCTGCCGCTGCGGTGGACGTCGAAGCCTTCAATCGCGCCTTTGAGGAATACGACAACGCAAACTTTGAGACCGAGCTGGCCGACTGGGCCGAGAAGCAGAAGCTCGCTAACTCCGAGTTTGCCGAGGCTCAGGACGAGTGGATGGCCGAGCACGGCCCGCGCACCGCTCAGCCGCCGACGGCCGAGGAGATGAAAGCGATCGACGCCAACCTGGAGCAGCTCGCCAAGGAGCAGGAGAAGCGCCGCGCCGACGACGACCTGGCGCGCGCTGCCGTCGACATTGTCAACTCGGTCGCCGACAACACGTCGGAGAAGTTCAAGAACTCGCGCTTCTTTGAGTTGATGCGCCGCATCGGCAACCGCGAGGTCGTCGTCGAGGGTGAAGGCTTCGTTAATGTCGCCACGGGCGAGGCAGTTGTCCAGAACTACGATGACGATGACGATTCTGGCTTCGCCTCCAACACGCCTGAGAGTGCCAACCCCGGCCGCGCTTGATTCGCCATCCAACCTTGATGGACTGGGCTTCTTCTTCATGTCGCCCCACATCGGCATCATTGCAATGCCGTTCTGTCAGTCTTCACACCTACGCGAAACCTGTATGACGAATTGTTACCCCATCACTTCCCGCGGGCTATCTACCTGAAATTTGCTCTCTCTTGTCACTTTTTTCTCTTGTCTCACTCAAAAGACTCGCTCTTCCTGTCTCCCTAGCTAAAACTCACGATGAGCTCGGTTGGACTTGATTTCTTTTCTTTTCCCCCGTCTTCTTGAATGGGCAGAAGGAGGATGCACAGTCCGTTCCCTCGGCACACAACTTGTATTGGCACCGGCGGCATATGGATAGGGCGGTATGTGTGTAATTGGCATACATGGATGGGGCGTTATGGGAAAGGGGAAATGGAAAGGG
The DNA here is from genome assembly GCA_017139535.1 of Trichocladium uniseriatum. NCBI lineage: Eukaryota > Fungi > Ascomycota > Sordariomycetes > Sordariales > Chaetomiaceae > Trichocladium > Trichocladium uniseriatum. Next base: position 76,528 of record WOUO01000032.1, on the reverse strand, counting down.
TACAGGGCATTAAAGGGAACGGAGCGGGGATGCTTTTCTCTTTTGCTGATTACTGGAAGTTTGTTGTTCTCACTCGACTGGCTGGCTGGCCGCTCCTCCCGCTTTGCATGGGCTGTTCTCGGATTTGCATCGGGCTTTGGCGGTGGCATTGGCATGGCATGGCATGGCTGTGGTATGACGGGTTGCTTACTTGCGCTAGCATGGTTGCTCTGGGCAGATTAGACGTGTAGATCTCTTTTGGGACGGTACAGCACGAGTAGTCTATATGAATTGTCTTGTTTTATTTCAGGCTTTTTGCTCTGTGTGAAGATGTATGGCCAAGTGTGAGCTTAAGTTGGAGAGTTCAGGAAGCGGGGGTCCTCCGTTTCCAACTCACCACCACCCAGCGAATTGCGGTGTGGAGCTCCAACAATAATCCTCCTCCCGCACCCATATCCGGTACTCCGTACCTACCTACATTTAACATTTAACCGTTTTGAGACGCTGCCACAGATGGCCTCCCAAACCCCGGGCCCCGTTAGTACTAGTCTGCGCGGCCAGCGGCTGTACATCCCCGATCTCCGACCTACGTTTGCCTCTTGGAAACAGGGCGTCAACCCACTCCATGAACGGGTCAGGCTGGCTGTGGATGCGCGGCTGGAGGGGCTGATTGCGGATGAGCGGGTTCTGGCCAAGGTCAGGGCGGCGGATATTGGGCTTTTTGCTGCCGGGTGGGTGTTTTTATTTGTTTATTTCTCTTGTTATTTTTGTGGTGGTTGCATGACGGGGGGACTGTCAGTGAGGGGTTGGTTGGATGAGTTGGCTAACTTGGTTATGTAGATGGTTCCCTGATGCGCCGTACGAGGTGTTGGAGACGGTGGCGTTTTACTGTGTCTGGTTGTTTTTGTGGGATGATGCGATAGATGGCGCTGCTGTGTCTGCGGGGGGTAGTGAGGGTGGGCTGGCGGCGGAGGAGTATTGTCTGGAGTCAGTGGCGTTTGTGAGGTATCATCTTGGGTTGGATAAGCCGGGGACACCGGAGCCGGTGGCGCCGACGAGAGTTTGTGGGAGCTTTGCTGAGGTTGCGAGGCGGGTTGGCGAGTATGGCGGTGTGGAAGAGATGGGGACGCTGTTTGGGCATTTGAGAGAGTATATGGAGGGGTGTGTGGATGAATACAGGGCGAGGCTGTCTGGGGAGATGCCGAGTGTGGAGGAGTTTTATTCGTGGCGGTTGAGGACGTCGTCGGTGGACGTCATGTTAGATCTTAGCAGGTTGGTGTTTCCATGGAAGACCCAGACGGAGACAGACGTTTTGTTGACTGAGGGCAGGATCCTGAACCGAATATCACTTCCAAGAGATATTCTGGAGTCGACCGAGGTGGCTTCTATGGGTCTCGGCGCCAACAAACTTCTCATTCAGTAAGCTCGCCAACGGCCAGACTTCTTGTCTGCCCGGTGCAGTCAATACCGACTGACTTGTCCCTTCCCAGGATAAATGAGCTGTTCTCTCTCAAGAAGGAGCTTGTGAGTCGATCCATCGGCTGAATGAGACGAATTAACGGCAGCTCGCTAACATTCCCCAGAAAGACGGAGCGGTTGGAAACCTCATCCCAATCACTATGCAAGCATTGGGTCTAGACGTGGAGGGTGCCGCGCAAAGCGTCATACAGGACATCAACGACTGCGTAGAGGACTTTCACAAAAATGCCTCGGTTGTTCAAGCGATAGCGGCAAGAGCCCATGGTTCAGGTGTTGCAGCCCACCTGGGGCAGCTGATCGAGACATACCAAGCCATCTCAACGACCGTTCTCAACTTTTCCATCCAGAGCCCCCGGTATGGGCTTCTGACGGATAGAAAGGAGGATGGATCATTCGTGGTGAATTTATGACCGGGGTTGATAACCTGGAGCCGGTGGCGAATTCCAGATAGCGCCGGTCAGCGGGGGCCATTTCCGGCGATCCGCTCGGGGACCGGGATGCCAAGACCCGGAGATCCGGACAGTTCGGGAGGGACCTCGGAGCGCAAGCAATCGAGGCAGTTGGATCGGCTAACCATTACTGTCCCAATATAACTTGGAGCCTCGTAGAAAATATTGAATTGGCCGATGGCAGTTGCCACAAATGAAATGCCGAGCCGAATCACGTCATTGCAGACAGCAACTTACAATGTTTGACTGGTCGTCGCTGCCACCGCAGTGCCAGCCCCACCATCGGTCAGCTGTGGAACTGTGCTTACAAACCTGTGCCTGCTTCCTTCAACTTCAACTGTTGTCCTGTCAAGAATAAGAGACTCTTGTCAGCCATTTGGTATTTGAATTTTTCTTTTTTATTCATCATTATCATTATTGCTTGAAATCACACCGGTGAAATGGCCGACTCCCAGAACTTCAACTACCCCTCGCCGTTGGCGGGGTACGAGAATGCCCCCCCGCTTCCCGATGAGCGGGCAGAGGACGGCAAGAGCTTCAGGAACCCGCAGACCGGCGTTCTCAGCGGCGCCTATGAGAAGTTTGTTGAGCCTCTCGATAATGGTCGGAGAGGTGGATTGTAAGCGCCGTGGCTCCTCCCCGCCCCTAGTGGTAGTTATATTTGGACTTAGAGAACTAACCCAATCCAAGTGACGTCCACATCTACTATTTCCAGAACAATGCAGCCCAAGCCAAATATGCGCGAGAACTGTGGGAGCGAATCCGAAGGGAGTTCCCCGAGCTACGCATCTACACCTTCTGGGACCGCCCTATCGGGCCCCACCCCGTCGCCATGTTCGAGGTGAACCTGTTCACGCCCGCCCAGTTCGGCGCCTTCATCTCCTGGCTTGCCGTCTGGCGCGGCCCGCTCTCGGCACTGATCCACCCCAACACCACCGAGACGGACATTCCCGAGGCGGAGCGTGACCTTAGGAACCATACCAAGGACGCCATCTGGATGGGCGAGCGGTTGCCGCTCGATACTAGCTTATTTAGGTCCTAGAGGACTTACTGTTGCTGCTCAGCATGCAAGGAGTGCTGGGGGACAGTGGCGTCGTCTCGATTAGCTCAGTGGCAGCAGCTGGTTGGAAATGGTTAGTTCTTTGGTTATAGCGTTTCAAGGCGGCAATGGTCTGTAGGGATCGAAGCCCGGAGCCGAGTCTGAAGCTGACATTCAATAGCAGATTTGGGCGGAATGAGAAGTTCCTGTTAGAGTATCCGTACAATCAACATTAGCATCTCCGAGTACAGATAACCGGCATCGCGATTCGCATATGCCTCTGGTCGTACCTGACAGCTGTCTGCGGGTGACCGCAGCGCGCCATCCGCTGCATCCATTGGGAGGCAAGGTGCATGGAATTTCAGGGTTCAAGGGATACACGACCAATCCTATGAGATCAGATTGCGCCGTGGCGGGACATGCAGATTGGCAAAGGCAGGGGTCGAGAATACCCGTTCCCATGAAATGGGATTCTTTGGTGCCCTTGTGACGGACTCGTTCTCCGGACGGAGTCCTTCACGGAATATCTCAAATTGGGGCCGCCCAGCATGCTGCTATGTTTGAGAAAACCATACGAATACTGTATTACTTGGTCTGCAGGACGAAATCTTGACTTGGGAGCCCGAAGACGCGAAGATTTCGCATGATGAAACGCCGGAACTGGTGCCGTCGCGGTGCATGCCTAGCTAAGCCTCTCGCCTCGTGGTCGAACTCATTGGCTCGACCGGTAGCTGTTCTCTTAGCCCATTGGCCAGATAACTTAAGCTTGATCCGGCTCTCTTTCAGCTGGCAGGGGTATGCCCTCCTTTTCTTCAGGGGAATATCACAACGCCAAGGACCAAACCGCTCGAGATGGATGCACTCCAGAAGGCGTGTGCCTGCGTTCTGTAACGCTGCTCTTGGTCACCATGCCCCTTTGGGAAGCGCGTCGAGATGGCGCCCGGTGGAAGCCGGCAGTCTGCCTGGGGGATGCGCTGGGCGGCCGCTCCGCAGAATTCGCACAACAGTCCATCCAGATTCTGTTTTCCTCGGCTTTTTTTTTCTCTCCAAGTCTCGCGATCAGGGCCTTGTTTGATGCCACTGGTGCTCTCCGGGACGACGTCGTCTCCTAGTGCCGTCCTCTCGTTTCTTGTTCTTGCTGAATTTGGTTGATACCTTGGGCCCCCTAGCCCTTTCGTTCTTTTTTGTCCTCAAGATGGGGAAAATCACCTTCTCAGCCGCCGTCCTGGCGCTCGCCGTCTCCTCGAAGGCAGCGACAGTCGAATACATCACAGACCTTCCCTTGTACAGCTCTCTTGTATGGCCAGCCCCGGAACCTCATTGCGTTTGCCGGACGAAAGCTGACATAGTTATGCCCCAAGGCACCGTGCGCCCAATCTGCTCTTGAATACAATGTCCAGGCGCAGTCCAGCGACAAATGCCCAGAAGACGTCACCGAACTGCAATCTTGTGTCTGCACCAAGAACAACAATTTTGCCTCGATATCGTCCAGGGTCTCGGCCTCGATTAGTTACTCATGTGGATCGACGGCGAGCGATGACCACGCGTCTGTGGCAACGGTGGGCTTGCCAGGAAATATCTCGCGACGTGGACTGTGCTGATTCCCGGCCAGGTTCTCAGTCTATATTGCGACACGAACGCGGCGGCCACCTTTGCGACTCCAACTGCTGTCACCGCCTACATCACCGAGATACCCGAGTTTGATTACATGGCACCATGTGCCAAAAGCGCACTTGCGAATGCGGTCGGGTAAGGGTGCTCTCTGAAAAGTCCTTCAGACAACTACAACCAGTTGGCGTCTCTTGCTAACAGCAGTCAATAGGTTAATGGTAAGCTAAGCAGCGTGGCCGAGACTTGTTTTACGCCAAACCTGACCTGGCCCTTTGTACGGCTAGCTAACCATGAAGTCAGACCTACAGTCTTTGCCCTTCGGAAGCTCCAGCGCTGGCAAGCTGCGTTTGCTCCAAAAACCAAAACTCGCGCTATGTCAGCCAGCGCATCAACTCGTCAGCAAAGTACTCTTGCGACGGGCACACGGCGGATATTTCGTCTGCCCAGGCCATGTTTTCGGCCTACTGTGCCATGAACGACGGCACAACCGCATTCCCCGTACCGTCGATGCCTCCTGGAGACAGTGAGTAACCTACTTGAACAATAGCAGCTTGGAAAGTATGCACAGGTGTTAACCATACGCAGTGACGTACCATATTACGGATCTGCCGCAGTATAGCTCTCTTGCCCCATGTGCCGCTTACGGCGTGTCGTATGGTGTCTTTTCGGTACGCTTCTGCATCGAGGCCCTTGAACAATGGAGTAATAGCTGACGCTCTGCTCCAGCAAACATACGACTACTGCCCCGGTGGCCCGCAGGCTCTCGCCTCATGTGTGTGTCTCAAGCCGGGTATGCCTAACGAGGTCTCCAAGGTGATTACTGCCTCGGTCAAGTACAGCTGTGCCTCGACTGCCACCGAAGATGTTTCATCTGCCATTGCAGTGAGTTTCACAGATTCCCTCAAACTTTTGCGATCAGCGACTGAAAGTTGGCCCAGGTCTACAACTACTACTGCAGCGCTGTCCAGGCGCAAGTCACACCCGCCGGCGTCTCCAACTCAATCGAGCAGACATTCCCAGCGACCGGCAGCCGCAATTCAGATGGTCCTCAGGCCACGGGCGGTAGCGGTAGCGATAGCGGGAGCGGGAACGGAAACGGAAACGGCAGCGGAGATGGGAACGGGAGTAGTGACTCTAACGGCAGCCTAACAGGAGATTCAGCCCAAGACGGTGGCGACACATCGAGTTCAAGCGGTCCAAACATTGGTGTCATCGTCGGGGCTGTCGTCGGTGTCGTCGTCGGCCTTGCCCTGATCGGAGTTCTCGTCTTCTTCCTCGTCAAGTCAGCAAAGAAGCGCAAGGCCATGGAACAACTGTCAAGCCCCAATGGTTCCCCACCTGCCAGTCAACCTCCCGTCCCCGCCGGCCCTTACAGCGGCACGCAAGAACTACCCAACTCCGCCGCCGGCCCTTACAGCGGCATGCAAGAGCTGCACAACACCACTGCTGCCGGCGCGCTGTCACCCCCAAGCCCATCCCCAAGCAACGCCCCAGGCCGCATGGACAACGTCTCTCCTGCCTCTGCCCATACCGGTGCCTTCGCCCCGCCCCCGAACCAAGCCGAGCTGCACGGCAACAGCCAAGCAGCCCTCTACCCACCCATGCCCAACCGCCCGGAACTGCACAACCAAGGCGTAACCCCCTCCTCCCCTTCGCCCGTCTCGCCGGAGCTCTACGGCCAGGGCACGCCGCCGCCAAACAGACCCGAGCTGCAGGGCCAGGGCGCCATGTACCCGACGCCGCCGCCAGACCGGTCGGAGCTCCAGGGCCAGGGGACGCATTTCCATCATGCGAATCCGAATCGTCCGGAGTTGGCCGGGCAGTACAACTATGCGCCGCAGCATCCGCAGATGCAGCAGCAGCCGTATCAGGGGTATCAGCAGGGCGCTGCGGCGGGGTGGCAGGCCGGGCCGGTGCAGGGGTTCCATGAGATGGAGGGTAGTGGGCAGGGAGGGGGTTCGAGGTGATGAGAGTTGTGGTAATTAGTCTGTTCATCTGGTGAAAATGGGCGTAATGATACGATCGAAACAGTTTGTTGGATGCTCGCTCTTTGAAGGTTTATATTCACAGTACCTAATTTGAGAAATACGAAACCATACTTGTATGTCAGTCATACAACAGCTGTCAATACACTTCGTAGATCGAAGTGATTAAGTAAAGTCCTCCGCAGCTAGGCCTCGATGCCATGGCAATGGTTGGCAAGGAGAATTCGAAGTTCTGCATTATGCATTGTTGGAAGGTACAGTCGAGAGGGCTCAGATTTGAGACAAAGGGATATACGAATCTCCACGGCATCTGCATGTCGCAGGTCCCTAACATCCTCTAAATCGCATTTATCTGCATCGCCTCGTCGGGTGCTCTTCTCGCTCGAAAATATGCAAATGGGAGTCTTGGCTTGGCAAACACGACTTTCAAAATCCACGAGGCTGGAAGGGTCGCAGCGCTCACAGACCAATTTTGCTGTGTGTCACCCTCACCTGCCAGGCACTGCCCCACTTTAGCTTGGCATGTTGATTGGCAGTCGCGCGCAAGCTTCCTTCCTGCTTGCTGCTGGGCTGGTTTCTTCCGAAAACAGTGAACAGGTGAGAAGAGAGTCAACTCGACCCTTCCTCCACAACCTTCAAAGAAAATCACAACAATCACGCGAACCTCTCGAAACAGGAGCCGCATCAATTCCTGTCGCCTTTTCATCACCTGCATCGAATCTGCGGTCGGCAACGGGTTGATCCGCCTTTCTCCATCTATGCATTAAAAGTCACGGATCGCGCATCACGATGGCGGCGGCCGAGGTGGATCTGGGCTACCTGTCGACGCATGCCGGCGTGCCAGAGCTCGATCTCAACACGGCCGTGACCGCGCCGACAGCCGACCTCGTCAAGTCGGTCCTCGCGGCGATACTCGCCAAGCTCCAGGATCTTGAGCAGGACAAGTTCCAGCTCGGCGTGGAACTAGAAGGCGCGATTAGAGGCGCCGAGTCTAGATGCGAGCAATTCAAGTCGACTACTGACAAAGCACTCAAAGACGTCGAGGAGGTGCGCCAGAAGCTGCAGAGTGAAGGTAAGTTTTATTTCTCGATTCTTTTTCGTGGCAAGGCGTGTTTAGCTAACACTTTGCCTATCCAGAAACTGCCCGACAGTCCCTCGAGAATGAACTGCAGACCCTGAAATCCTCGGGCACTGCATCCGTTTCGGAAATCGAAACGCTCCGAGCGCGCGTCGCCTCGTTGGAGACCTCCAATCGCGAAACTCTCGCCATCGTCGACTCAAAAACGACTGCGAATGCCAGCCTCTCCGAAGAGTTGCAGAAGCAGCATCAGAAAATCCTGAAGCTCAACCAGGAAATCACTGCGCTCAACCAATCCGTCCAAACCGCCCAGACGGCAGCAAACTCGGCCAAGTACCGCGAGGAGTCTCTGAAGCAAGAGCTGGAACTGGCCAAGAAAAACAACGACTGGTACGACGCGGAGCTGAAGACCAAGACTGCCGAGTGCCTGAAGATCCGGAAGGAGAAGGGTGCTCGGATTTCGGAGCTCCAACGCCAAAACGACGATGCAACCTCCACCATCGAATCGTTGACACGGACGGAGCAGCAACTGCGCAAGAGATTGGAGGAGGCTCAGTCAAAGGCGGATGAGGCTCTGACCAAGGTGCAGCAGCTGCAGGAATCTGCTGCGCGTGCGGAGGAAAGCTTCCGGCAAGAGTTGGAGTCGTCCAAGCGGTTGGTCGAGTTAAAGGACCAACAGTCACAGACGCACCGCAATCGCCTCAAGGAGGTGGAGCTCCGGCTTGAGCAAGTCAAGGATGACGGCGCCGAAGAGATTCGACGCGTTCGGCTGGAGCTCGAGCAGGAGAAGGAGGACCATGCCCAGGTGGAGCACCAAGCACAGGAGCTCCAGACCGAAGTGGACCGCCTCAGAACGTTGCTTGAGTCTCATAATGGCGTTCCCAGCTCAACCCCACAAACTCCCAGGGCCAACGGCTCTTTCCTGGCCCGTCCTAGTTCCCCATTCGGCACCCCCGGGTCGGTGCGCGGCAAGGCAACCTACCGTGCCACCGAGACGCTTGAGGAACTCCTCAAGGTCAAGGCTCAGTTTGCTGGAGAGCAGCGGAGGAACCAAAAGCTGCAGGAAGACCTCGATGATGCCGTCAGCATGTTGGAGGCCAAACTCCCCGAGATTGATGAGCTCACTGCCGAGTCGGAACGCCTCAGGAACGAGGCCATCCAAATGTCGGAGATCATGGAGCAATCATACGAGGAGCGGGACGCAGCCGTCAAGGCTGCCCGAAAAGCCGAGGCCACTGCTGCCACAGCCCAAGCTGAGATCAAGATTCTGCGAACCCAGTTACGTGATCTCAGCACGCAGATCCATGTCCTCATCTTCAACATTCACGCCAGGGAGAAGGGCATGGACCAGCTCTCAGACGAGGAGACTGCCCAGTTCGAGCGGCTCCAGCGCGGTGAGGTTTCCGAGGACGCGCTGGAAGACATGTCGGACACTCATCGCTTCATTACCGAGAGATTCACGGCGTTCAAGGACATTTTCGAGCTGCAAGAGAAGAATGAGCAGCTGCTCAAGGTCACTCGCGAGCTTGCGACCAAGATGGAAAATGAGGAGGCTCTGGCTGCCAAGCAGCAGGCCGCTCAGGATCACGAGGAGGTCCACCAACTCCGCGCTACGGTCTCGGCACTCCAAGACGAAGTCCAGTCGATTACCGTTCGGATGAAGAGCCATATGACGGAACGCGACATGTTCCGCCGCATGCTCCAGCAGAAGGCCACCCCTGCCGAGATCCAAAAGGCCATCGGCATTCCTGGAGAGCCCGCCCAGCGCGAGGTGCTCGCTAGCATCGAGCAAGGTGCGCAGGGCGACGACGCGAACCTCGCAGTGGCCTTGAGAGAACTACAGGCCCAGTTCGACTCGTACCGAAACGACCAAACGACAGATAGAAACGCCATGAAGGACCAGATCGAGAAGTTGGCGACAGAAAAGGGCTCCCTCCAAAGCGAAATCTCGCGTGTCTCGAGTCAGCTCACCCTTGCGACCGAGCGGTACAACATGCTCGAGTCCAACTTTAAGGCCCTGCAAAACGAGAAGCAGGAGCTGCAGAAGAGAAGCCAGTCGCTGTCGGAATCTGCCGCCAAACAGGACATGCGCACCCAGCAAGTGGCCGAGGACCTCGTCGAGGCTCGCGGCTTGGTTGAGAGTCTGCGCAGTGAGAATGCCAACCTCAGGGCAGAGAAGACGCTGTGGAAGACCATCCAGGAGCGCCTTAGCCAGGACAATGAGAGCCTTGCTCAGGAGAAGACGAGGCTCAACGGCCTGTTGTCGAGCCAGCAGTCACTCCTGAACGAGCGTGAACTGAGCGAGTCCGAAACCAAGCGCCGACTGCAAGCTCAGATCGATGCTCTCGATACCGAACTCACGACAACAAAGCGCAAGCTCTCGGAGGAGACAGACGAGGGCAAGAAGATGCAACTCAGAAAGGAATTCGACGCTCAACAGTTCCAGAAGCGCATCGACGAACTCACCTCCATGATCGGTCAAATCAAGGAGGAGAATGTCCAGATCAAGACTACTCGCGACCATCTCCAGGCTCGCGTCGGAGAGCTGGAGATTGAGGTTCGGAACGCCCAGGATCGTGCTGAACGTCTCCGTCCTCTCCCGACCCCAAGGCCCGGTACCGCCGCCCAGGAGCAGTCGACAGCCGACGACTCAGAGGCACGCATCGAGGAGCTTGAGGGTGAAGTCCAGGAACTCAAGAACAACCTGGGGCTGCTCACCGTGCAGCTCGAAAATGCTAAGCAGCAAGCCGAGCAGTTCAAGCAGCTGAGCAAGGACATGGAAGAAGAGTTCTCCGGCCTCAATGACTCTCACGAGCAGTACCGCCAGGAAATGGACTCAGCCCTCGAGGCCAAGGCCAATACTGTCAACGAACTGCAGCAGCGTGTCGAGGCCCTTACCCTGGAACTTAGCAACTCGAATAACGAGCTTAACATGCTGCGGGATTCGCAAAGCGATATTGCGAGGGGGTTTGAGGAGAAGGAGCGGATGCTGAATTCTGAGATCTCCCGTCTCAAGGATGAGGAGGAACGATACAAGGAGACAGCGAGATTCCATCAGCAAGACCTCCGTGCCCAGGCAGAGATTGCCACCAAGGCTCAACAAGACTACGAGCAGGAGCTCGTCAGGCACGCCGAAGCTGCGAAGCTATTGCAGCAGCTCCGGGCTGAGCACAACGAGCTCAAGACGCAATCGGCCTCGTGGAGGGCAGAGGCAGACTCTGCCAGGCTCTCTCTTGCTCAGAGCGAACAGTCCTGGGAAGATCGCAGGCAGCAGCTCGAGCGCGAGATTGCTGAGATTAAGGATAGGCGCGAGGACGTTGCTGCGCAAAACAAGCTCCTCAACCAGCAGCTCGACAGTGTTACCTCTCAAATTACGGCCTTGCAGCAGAGCCGGGCTCAGGCAGATGGTTCTGGGGAGGGCCCATCGCCTTCAGTTGCCGACACTGCAACTGAGGGTCTCCGGGAACTCAACAACTACCTCCGGCGGGAGAAGGACATCCTGGAGGTCCAGTTCGACATCAAATCGCAGGAGGCCAAACGACTACAGCAACAACTCGAGTACTCGCAGTCGCAGCTTGATGAGGCGCGGCTCAAGCTTGACCAGGAGCGCCGGGCACATGCCGACAGCTCAAGGAGTTCCGTTACCCACAAGGAGCTCCTGGACAAGCTCAATGAACTCAATCTCATCCGTGAGAGCAATGTCACTCTTCGGAATGAGAACCAACGTGCCCAAGCACAGCTTGAGCAGAAGAACGCGAAGATCACTGAACTGGAAGCCAAGATTCAGCCTCTGGAGGCTCGCATTTCGGAGCTCGAGCTCGACAAGAACTTTATGGAGCAAGAGGTCAGGCAGTTGCAAGAGGCTCGGGATGGGCTCCAGAAGAGGATTGAGTCCATTCTGAGCAAATACGGTCAGGCCGACCCCCAGGAAGTTGAGCAGCTCAAGGCTGCGGTTGCAACTCTCGAGGCCGAACGTGATACGCTCAAGCAATCCGAGGAATCCCTCCAGCAAAAGGTCAGGGAGGCCGAGGAAACCGTGGAAACCAAGGCTGCAGAGTGGAAGGCGCTCAAGGAAAAGCTCGCCGAAGACTTCAAGAACCGATTCAGAACTGTCAAGACCCAGCGCGATGAGAATTTCGCACAGAAGAACGCCCTCCAGAGCAACCTCGATTCGGTCACGGAACGGCTTTCTGGTGTGGAGAAGGAGCTGGAGACAACCAAGCAAGCGCTGGCAAGCCTCACTGAGAAGAATAAGCTCCTGGAGCAGCAGCAACAGACGGCAACTCCGGCAGCTGAGCAAACCCCTGCAGCACCCGCAGAATCCGGTCAGGTCGCGGAGCTCACACAGCAGCTTGAGAACTTGAAGCTGGAGCTGGAGACTGTCTCATCCCAGAAGGCGGCGGCGGAGGCTCAGGTTGAGGAGCTCAGGAAGGAGCTCGCAACAGCTGTTTCCGAGCGCGACCAGGCCCGGACTGAAGCCGCTCAAGCGGCACAGGCGACAAATGCTGGGGATGTCGCAATGGCAGATGGTGCGGCCGCACCTTCTCAGCCGGCTGCCAGCCTCTCAGACGAAGAGCGCAAGGCCCTCGAGGAGAAGATCGCTACCGCCGAAGCCAAGGCTGCCGAATTTGAGAAGAAGGCCAAGGAGCTCGAGGAGCAGGCTGACAGCATCATCAAGCAGCGGTCCGACAAGATGAAGAACGCCCTTAACAAGAAACTTGCGGAATCCAAGGAGACTATGGAAAAGCAGGCCCAAGAGGAGCGGGACAAGATGCAAGCAGAGTTCGACCTGAAGCTTCAGCAAGAATTGGCCATCGCAAAGGCTGAACAAACATCTGCCCCCCAAAACGGAGTACCTGCGACCCCGGTCAAGCCATCGGATACACAAGTCCCGCAGACTCCTACCGTAGACCTGGGCAGTATGAACGACGCGCAAATCCGAGACTTGGTCGCCAATAACCCCACTGTTTCTGGCATCGTCAAGAACAACATCAAGAAGCTCGTTGCCATTGAGACTAAGAAGATCAAGGAAGAGCTTGAGGGCTCGGTCCGGTCTGAATACGAGCAAAAGATTGTCAATGCGAAGGAACAGGCGACTGCCCTGACTGAAAAGAAATCCGCTCTCCGCATCAATATGCTTGACCGTCAGAGCAAGACCGCACAGGCCAAGATTGCCGTTGTCGAAACCGCGGCCAAGGAGACGCCTCAAAAACCAGTCGTCGAGGTCTGGAACATTGCCAAGGACGCGAAACCCCCGGCTCCTGTTGTGGCTCCTGCTGCGGCTGCAACACCGGCTCCTTCGCAACCCCCTGCTGCTGCAACCCCGGCTGCCCCTACAGGCCAGCCTCCTTCAGGTATGTTTTCCGTTGCTAATCTCTTCAGACAAGGTACGTATGCTGATAACTTGGTGGATGTAGCCGTCAAAGACGAAACCAAACCGGAAGCCAAGGCACCCGCGCCTGCTCCTCAAAGCGCCCTCCCACAGCCGGCGAAGAGCGCCACCATGATTACAAATCCTTTTGCTGCTAACCCCTTCGGAGCCCCGCCGGCGCAGGCGAGTAATCTCCCGGTCAGCAACATACCAGTACCGGGACAACAGGTCACACAGCCGCAGGCTCAGGGGCAAGGCAGGATGGGTATCCCCGTTCCCGCTGGGAGAGGCGGCGCTGCCAGCGGTCGTGGTGCGCGAGGCGGCGTGTATCAGGCTGGCCCAGGCCGTGGTGGTGGTCAGGGACGTGGCGGTCGCGGAGGATTTGGTCGGGGCGGTGGTGCCGCGGGCATGAATCCGAATGCTGGCGAGTTCAATCCCGGTGGTGCTGGGAACAAGAGGCCGAGGGACGGGTCTGAGGCTGGGCAGAGTGAGAGGGGAGGGAAGCGGGCACGTGGTGGTGGCGGTGGCGGGCAGTGAGTGAGCAGGCGGGGTTTTGTCTTGGGAATCTTGGAGTTGGTTTTGGAAGATCTTCATGTCATGGGTCGGAGTACCATACAGACGGTGGTGGTAAATTGATGGGATATTTGGGAGGGGAAAAAAATGCTACTATTGCTACGTGGACCCCTGCTCGCTCGCTCTCTTGGCCTGTATTATTATATATGTCTGTCATGTTGCTTGATTCGTTTGCTGCTTAGACGCGGAGCAGGGACGGGAATGAAACGACGTGGGCGTGGACACGGAACTGAACCATTGCGGTTGAGAGGAAGGGAGAATGAGGCGTCAACCGTGGCGGCTGGCTGATGTGCTTGTGGATGTGTGACGGCTACGTTGTATTGCTTTACGATAGATGTGATCAACTGATGGTGGTAATAGATGGGTGATTTGGTGTTGGTGTGTTTGTTTTTGTTGGGGATCGGTTGCTTTGGTGATGTGGGTGTGAGCGTGGATGAACCACTCGTCAACACCGGTGAGAGGTACTCCGTACATTTGTGGCTTTACTTGATCCCGAGTCGGTTATGAAGCGAAGCACTTCAATGAGCATAGTTTGTCTCCTAAGAGTGTCTTTCCTCGTGGTCAGTTGATGGCTCGTACGGGTTGATGCTGCCCTCACGACGGATGGCGTCCTCCTGGCGACTTGACTTAACTTGCCAGTTACAGGATTCGAGAGAGTTATTTCAGGGGCAAGGAAGGGTACGGTAGAAGGTATTGATGGTATTGTATGGCTTTAAGAAAATCTGTCGAGTTAAACTCTAGGTTTTGTTGCTAAATAGGGGTTGACGATGTGTTGGGAGATGGGCTGACTCTGATCGAGCTAGTCTTGTAATATTCTATCTTCTTGATCCAATATCAATAGAAGGGCTACTTGCATGTTTGACAATCAGCGGGACACAGGTCTCCTGATCACCGGGGGATAGGTTCTGCTAAACTGAGGGTCGAACGGTTGACAGGTTTCGAGGCTGAACCTGGAGCCGGGCGATTAGGGGCCAAGCCGTCGTTCGTACACTGGATTGTTTACTGTCTCTCAGACTACATATGATCTCAAAGTGCAGCTCATCCACATCGATGTAGGAATTCTTTACAAGGGCGCCAGTTCCAGTAGGTCAGGGCTTTGGTATGGGGGTCCAAATCTCTCCCCGTCGATGCCTTGTTGACTTGGTGATATCCCGTTACAAATGGGGGACAGAGTCACGAGAACTCTGTAATAAGCTCATGGATAGCGCATCACTGCGTTCACCCCCAGAATACGTGTTAACCCTCAAGAAGTGAGTGTCAAGTCTCGAAGACATGGAAAGCCTGCGTTACGCAAGCCACGGGGGTAACGTTAACTCTCGCATTGCCTCCCGCAAGGAGAAGGAGCAAGTGACACGAAAGACAAATAACACACGAGTCAATGTGCGTCACGGTCCACGTTTCGAGTGGACTTGCGGAAGGAGGCTCCTCGAAGCGAGCTCAGCGAGTAATGCGAAGGCCGATTCAGCCGGTTGGAGCACAGCCCCGAGACCTCTCGGCTTTAACTGCACCCGGTCGACAGACCGCCTGGCGGGTGCAACACAGGGCGGTACAGTTGTCGCAAGGTCCGAGGTCAAGCGTACAAACCATCGCGATGCCGGTGGCACGGCATTGCAACCTGGTCTGAAGCCTTGTGCCCGCCTTGTGCCCTAGCCCTGTTGGCATTTGGCGGCTGCGACGCAATGGGTAGGTATCACGAATCCTGCCGTTCTTCCTTCTCGGAAAAAGATGATTCCAAAACACGAGCAAACCAGGCTCGAGATTTCACATTGGTGGCGTCGACGGCCAGAGGAACTCGGCCGTCCTGGTCACCGAGGAGCGGATCAACTAATCCTGCAGCGTATCGGAGCTTCAGCCCCGAAAGCGAGAATACCATATCTCCCAAAGTAACGATT
This sequence comes from Trichocladium uniseriatum, assembly GCA_017139535.1. Classification (NCBI taxonomy): domain Eukaryota; kingdom Fungi; phylum Ascomycota; class Sordariomycetes; order Sordariales; family Chaetomiaceae; genus Trichocladium; species Trichocladium uniseriatum. The sequence goes on along the minus strand of WOUO01000032.1, from coordinate 61,072 downwards.
GGGTTCTGACTGCGAGACGCCGTGTTCCATTGTACTGGATCCCAGATTGCCTTCTGCCTGGGGGTGGGTCGCTAGCCCGGACAACCGCGCCCTTCTTGGGCATTGAGCCGGAGGTTTCTGGGCCTACGGAGTAAAGTCCGACGGAGATTGCTGTGAATTGTCAAGCAAAAAGCCGTGGAGTTAGGATATTTCGAGCAGGGGCATGTCCGAGAGCCATCTCCCGCGAACCTTGTTTTATGGTTGTGAATGTCAGTGCAACTGAAGGATTCTAGAAACCTGGGAGGAGCGAACATGCAAATGTGCGCCCCCGCTCGGTACGCAGTCGCGAAACGAATCAAGATGCGTGGTTTAGCATCGCCAACGGAGTGATGCTTGCCCGTTCATTTGTCAGGACGTTGGAGGACGGCGGACCACCCAGCAGATTGAACGGCTTGATGTAACGCACGTGTCTGGACATGGCAGTGAGCAGCCCGTTGATTAGCCTGCTCGCTATCATGAACTCGATTAATATTAGCGCAGGTTAAAGACCCAGACGGAGCGGAACTTTGAACTTGAGGATGCTGGCAAGAAAACAATCTCATAAAATGTTTAGTAACCACTGCCAGGCCGATAAGGGGACAGCAGATGATCAACCAGGGTTGACTTAGTCGGTTGCGGTGGCCCAGAACATGGCGCTATTATCATGAAATCTTAACACTTTTTGCCCACACGATCGGCACGGCTCAGAGTCCGAGGATGGCGATTGGAAGATCCTACGGATGAATCATGGTGTTATTGCCGAAGACTGCGGGGACCCCAGGAATGCATTCGCTAGCTTCCACGTTGTCAACGAGCGTTTCAACTTGTGGAGTTTGAGCCGTGATCACGATGAATCGGAGTGTACGGAATACTCGGGTCCAGAGAGCCTGAGGCTTGGAGGAACCGCGGAGCCGCGACTTTCTCTCTTGCAGTCAGGCAACAGTTTGATGTTTAACGTTGTTGCCGAATTTGGACTTGTTGCAAACCAAGCAGGAGCGGCCCTTCCTTCCGACCATCCCATCTGGTCACACAAAGGCAGCTGCTTCCTCCCTTCCTTCCGTCTGTTTGGGGGTTTGAGATTTTGTTGAACATTCGTCCAAAACAGTGCACCATGATGGAAACAACTGTGACATTGGCGCATTGACAGATACCTCCGGGCAACTCGGTGTTACTCTTAATCTCGTTGTGTGGTTTCGAACAAGAACCTTGCAGACAGCCGGGAAGGGAAGCGAGGACGGGGGAGGCTTGGCAGCAGCATCCCTGTCAACTTGTCTTGCCCCACTCTGCTGGAATCCCGCTCTTTTGCGCTGGCAGCTCTTGTGCCCGCACCCAAAACAAGCGGGAATTAGGGAATTGCCCAAGCTGCTGCGCCGCCCATTCCACCTGTGGTGTCCTGCAAGATGCGCTCCAACGCCATGGGACCCTTCCATCCACTGGCACCTCAAGGTCTCCAGAAAACATCCAGCACAGCCTCGGCCCCATCGCACCTGTCCGACAGCGAGTCGAACTCGAGTGTCGTCAATCGTCACGGGCCTTGCTCAAGGACAGACGCTCAAGGACGAGTAGACAAAGTAGAGTACCATCCATCATTTCGCCAAAAGCGGAGACACGATGCCACACGCGAACGAAGCCTACGACTCGTCGAGATACGGCACCCGCAACGGACTCGGCCGACACGCCTCTGCTTCCGGTCCTCCGCCTCCGAACCTCCTTCGGCATTCTGAGAAGAGTTGAATGAGGGGAGTCATAGGATTCTGACCTATCCTCGTTTTCCCGCTGTCTCTGTGCGTGTTCTCAGTGCAAAGCCACGAACTGCCGAGCCCACCCTGCTGCTGCCAACGTCACACAGCATCCTTCCAACCGCGTTTTCTCTGTTCCTGGGCCGATGCTGCTCGGAGAGATACCTCGGCCGGCTCCAAGTGGTTCGCCCGACTTGTTGACTCAACTGTGTTCCCCTCGTGATCTCGCTGTCATGGCTCTGGTCCGAGATCTTCAAGATCGGGTGGAGCACTACTCTAGAAAGGGAAGGGCAGCAGAGGCACAAACATACCTCACTTGTTTGATAGGTTAACGCTCTGTCACGGCTTTTGCTCCTCGTCGAGTGTTACCTATGGCTCAATATTTGCATCATCGCAACCACCACACCAAATGGCATTGCCGATGCCATCTTGACCGCCTCGAACGGTTCCAGATAGGTGCCGATAGGAGACATTGAATGCCTAAGCATCAGAGGACGGGATGATATTCACTGCATGACGGCACAATCGGATTGTTCGCTTTCGTGCCGCCACCGGTAGAGCAGAAGGCATATGCTGAGCCCATGATCGCTTCCACCCTTGCAAGACAACAAAGCCCACCCGCAATACTCGACATCTCTGAGTATGAGGACATTCAGGCCCTCAGCCCTACGAAGGACCCAGACATGCACCGCAGCGGGGACGTCCCACAGATGCGTTTGTCGCAGTTCGGGCCGTTCACCACACCTCCTTCGACTCCTCCAGTTCTCGGCTGTACCGGGTACTCGATATCATGTTCCATTCTCATGCAAGACATACAGGGTGCTTGATGGCTGCCACACCCAGAACTTCTACACACCGCCATGAAGCGCCCAAAACTCCCGGATACTACGTCCCAGCAAATCGGTGTCCAAAAGGGGCATCTTTATCCAACTCGCAGTCACTGAGACACGCCCGAATTTGCTGGCGGGAGCGGATACGCGAAAACATGCCCAACTCGGTTCTTCTCCGCTCTTCCGACGTTGCCTTTTCGGATGTCTTCTCCCTATGAAGGTCGCGGCAGGGCAAGTAAACAAATGATTGTTGGGATCTAATTTCCACCATGTTCGTGGAGAATCGCACAGCTTCCACGTCGCACATGAGGTCAACCCGTTTGTGGAGAAGGAAGCCGAAAGCCACCATCCAGCCCTACGAGATGGGCCATGCACGCGGTACTTCCGTACTTGGCCACTACGTGTACCAATGTCACTGTGGTACTCGACGTGGGGGCCCCATTCGACCGTGGACAGGGGGTGTTGTCGACTCCGTCTCGTCACGCCGTTTCGTCCTGGCCACGGGACAGAAGCTCGCTTAGTCACGGGAGAAATGAGAAACAAGCGGTGCAAAGCGGATTTGCCCGGGTTTGGGAATGAGCAAGTTTTTCGAGAGACGCACAGCCTGCCATGCCTTCCCTGTTCCCCAACTTCATGACAAGCTCGGATGGCTCGGTGGACAGGAACTTGTGGAAACGGGAGATGGACTCACGGTTGCGCCGTTTTCTCAGCCCCCCGGCTGGAGCTGTTATTCCTAAACCGGTCAATTTGCCCTCTTTTTGAGCAGGGGTTCGATTGGACATCAGAGCTCTGACTGGTGACAGATCGAGGAGCAGGACGATCCCTTCAACGACAACGCCATCACCACAGCATCGTTGGGTCCCGTGACGGTTGCTCCCTCTGCCCGAGAAGAAGATCGTGAGTCTTTGAGCAGACGCCTGGAAGTGAGCTGTTTCTCTAGGAAGAGAGGGATCTATCCTATAGGAAGAGCAACGGGAAGACCCTCGACGTCGATTCTGGCTTTGGCGGCAGATGCATATGCACGACATTCACGGAGTGCCACCCCTCAACCTCATGAGCCCTGACCCTTAAATCTGACTAGGAACTTTCGGCGGCCTCCGGATGGACCCGGCGTCAGGGCACTGGGACGGCGAGCCGCTTATTCCCGCTGCAGCTGCATTCCCGTCAGCCCTATCGAGTAGTTCTCATGTCGAGCGTCGCCGGGTTCCATGCCGGCCTCATTTTGCTTTTCCTCCGCTGTCTGAGCAGTTCACTAACCATCCTCGAATTGTCTTGTGTAGATCTCTCGTTCTCATGGACACCGGTGTTAAGAGTTTGAGTCCGAGTTCAAGTCCGAAGGGTATCGACTCGGCCTCCTTCAGCACAGCCCGGCTGTGTCGCTTCATGACACAACTCACTGACAGACAAATTTCCGTTTCTGCATGGATGCATGGACCTTCCCTCTTTGGCCCCTTGTCACCGTTCCCATGTCAGTGTCGCCCGGTTTGGATTCACAAACGACGACCCTGTCCTGCAAACCGTCAAAGATCCTGCGGACCCAGTCCTGCGGATGGCTTATGGATCAGTTACCAAGCACCGGGACCATGGCTTCGGTCTGACGACGAAAAGTCTAAAATAACGGTTGCTTACCGGCATATACTAAAAGAGGTCGGATGGTAGAAGCGCGTTGCGGCGACGGCCAAAGCCTTTGACTAGTGGTCCTGCTGCCAGGGTCCCTCGTACCTGATGACTGACAACGAGGTGTCGTCGCGGCTGCAGACCAACCACAGGCTTCATTACCCTGTTCCTGTCGTCGAGTAAATACACACTCCGCAACAGAGGCCTCTCTTCAAGCGAGTGAGAAAACAAAACGTGGTCACGCGGCCATCCAACCGACCGACCAACCCCTTTTCTCCCTTCTCAGCTCCTTCTTTCAACGCAAGTGCGGAGGCGGCGCAGGTAAAACTGTATAACACCAAGTTTTACGAAACAGCCAAAGAAGAGAGAGAAAACAAGAAATTTTATTTTGTATACCTCCTCTTACCACCTGAAACTGGGGGGCCACACAGGAGCTGTGCCGCCGCGTGGCCAGACCAGTAGGTAACTCCCCGTGCCGCTCGCCTCCAATCACGAAGCGACCTCCAATCATGAAGCGAAGACGGGGGGGTGCCGCGGGTGCGCGGCAGGGGCGCTCGTGGGCGTCGGCGGGCTTGAAACAGGGGAAGACGGGAAGGTGGTGGGTGATACCGAATTCGTGGAAGAAACGACGCCGTGTGAAGCGAGGCAAGGCTACGTTTACCGATTACGGTGATATTTCTCGAAAGTAGGGTGAGGAAAACACAACATGGGAGCAAATCCCCGTTTGAGATGAGATGCCGACGGCCCGCTCGGGAATTTACACCTGGAAGAAACGGCCCCTGTCAGGTTCTGTCGTGTAACTGCAAAATCCCAGAGTTCTTCTCATGATTTCTTCCATGATTAGTGATGACTGCTGATCAATGTCTCCGAAAAATCTCCAGCAGTTTCAACGGTCTCGGTCAAAGCCGACTCGGACTGAAACATAAACTAGGTTTAAGTTTTCGGAAAGTTAAAGTGGAAGTGGAGTAAGTCAATCAGTTTTGTTGACAAAACATGGGGCATGGGCTGGCCGGTGGACAGTTCCGGCCGCGCCGTGCTGGGACCCCTCGCTGAAGTTGACAAATCTTTAGCTTCTCGTAACCCCTGTCGAAATGATTGTCGTCGAAACTTGACACCCGGCTCGGGAAAAGCGCCGATGCTAGGGCAGATCAAGGTCTCTGGGATACTTACATATGGATGGACGGAGCCCACGCCGGGGGCACAGGTTACATGGGTGGTCTTGGCAGTGCTGACGCTGGACCTCCCGCCATACCCTGAAGATGGACATCAGGCGAGGAGCGGGAAAGAGGAACGGCAACTCTTTTGAGGGTTTGCAGTGATTCCTAAGCGCGCGGTTAGTCTCCCCTTTCTTCTTTCCTTTTTTTCTTGTTATTTTATTTTCTTGTTTTATTCTCTCTCTTTTTTTTCTCCTTTTTTTTCTCCTTTTTTCTATCATTTCTTCTCCTCCTTTTCTATTCTCATTCTTCCTTTCCCTTCTCGTTTCTCCTAGTTTCTTTTCTTCTCGTCTTTCTCATTTCTTTTATCTTCTCCGCAAAGGGAAAGCCCTCGCTAGCCTATCGGGCCGCCGTTGACCCAGGGGGGGGGAGGCGCGGTAACGTCAGCACCTTAAGCATAGCGCCCGGAAGGGGCACACGCCGTGCTCACGCAGTGACTGGATAGCCCTACGAGGCACCGTTCCGAGCTAGTGGAAACATCTTGGCCGCCAGCCCAAAGCTCGATTGGCGGAGTGTATTGTATGGAGCATTTTGTGCTTTGTACAGACGTCATTGGGCGCGTCATGTGTGTGTGGAAAGCCATAAGCGGACAGCAGCATACGCTCCCGATTCCCGTGCGGCCGGCGCCCCCAAGCCCACCTCGTTTCTGCCCGGTCCAGTGGCTTGGGTCGCGTGGGATCCGTCTGCCGAAGCCAGCTAGACTGCGCCCTAGTTTATTTGGAATCGGGGCGTTCCGGGTGGCTGAAGATGGGAGATGCATTCAATGAGGGGATCGGCATATCGAACAGCGTCTATGAGAAGGGTGGCGAGATGACGTTCCTTCTTTCTGCAGAGAACCTAGCTCCGCAACTTGCTGCAGGTAAAGAGCCCATCAACGGCTGTCGGAGAGGATGATGTTCCTCACGGTGATACTATTCAAGGGCAGCAAGTCCCAGCAAAGAAACCCTGGTGCCTGGGAACTTTCCTGCAATGGCGGCCGCCACACTCGGTCCTCACCCTCTTCAAGGTCTGTGAAAAGCATGGCGGTGTTGAACCTTGCATGTGCCTCATGTCGGGGCCCACGGCCGCAAGGCTGAGATTTCGGACCAGGCACTCGATTTGGAATGCGATCAATGATGGGCGGAGATGATCAGAGCCGCCAGTGAACCAGGTTAAGCTTCCGGAGGAAACGGGAGGCTGTGCCGCGACGAGGCCGTGCTGGGTTACGAAGATCGGCGTCTGATTGGACAGTGGAGCTCCGGAGCCGCGCCGGGGACCTCCACCGGCCCGGATCTGGGTGCAGCCGGGCACAAGGCTTTCAAGTCTCAGTATGCGAACTTGTGGTGGGCGCGCCTCCTGTGCCTTTGCGTCAGTGAAAGATGCCAATTGCTCCGTCGCATCTCGGTCAAGCCCGCATGTTCAAAGTTGCGTTGGGCAGGCAGGCTTGAAACGGCACGGGGTGTATTTCGTTGGGGGCCGAAGGATCACCAGTTATCATCCTCGCTAGCGCGAGATGGGCGACTTCGGACGAAGAACGGCGGCGGGCCAAGAGCGGCGAAGTGGGAACAGCGGGAAAAGCGACCGGCCTCGACTGGCCTCGATGCTAGCGCTTGATCGATCGTGCGGGAAGCAGTTGCGGTGTGATGGAGATTCGACGGAGCGATATGGAGCATGTTGGAGACGAGAGCCAGGCAACAGAATTTCGTTGGTGGAGACTGGCCCACGACAAGGTTTGAGGGGCCGTTGCAAAACTTTATCGCAAGGGCCTTGTCAACTCGGGCTCTGGGCCAATCAGAACACCGCCATGCTGCTTCGTCATGAGCCTATTTCTGGAGGGGTTGGTGACAAAGAGCTACCCCAGAATGTGTGAAGAGCACGTGACTCGACACCAAAACTCGTCAACGACGTCCAAGAAACCTATCGGGATGAGAAATGAATGATATGGTATGCTATTCTCGACAAATTTTTTTTTAAACTCTACTTCGACTCCACATTGGCTACTTGTACTTGTGCACAATCCGGGGATGTTGCCACTCAATGGCACGGACCGTATCACAAAACCAACAAATGTCTCGCTCCATGGGATGCTGTGATTGGCCAGCCGCCTGATCTTCGACTTTTGTTCTCGAAGCCAGGCCAAGCCTCGTGCCGCAGAACGCCAGATGCAGAGCTGCAAGCCGTGACTTCATGAAAGGGGGGAGCTCGTTTTCTTTTTTCGGCCGCATTTCAGCTAAATTTCAAATTTCCCGCCGCAACCCGCAAAACTACCAACCAGAAGAACAAGAGAAAGAGAACTCCATCATGTTGAACTGTGCAGTAGCGCGCCGGCCGGGAAAGTGTTGGCGGGGCCGGAACTTGTGCATCTCCACCCGTAATAACTAACACGATGGATCCCTCTGTGGTTGCGGCCCGGGAAAGATCGGCCTCGAGAGCAAACGTTGACCACGTTGGCCGGATGTCTTAGTTCTGCCGCAGCTCGGGCACCTCAGGATACGACGGTTGGGTCTCGATTCTCAAGTAGCTTCCAACATACCTCTTTGGCCCTATTCTGGGATTCTTCTCACAATAGTCGCCTGTACAAAGATGGAACTAGCTCTCGCCCCCGTAAAATAAAAATAATGTGGCCAAGCAGTCCGAGGACGACGGGAGCTGTTTGAGGACTCTTGTCGCACAAAAGTGGAGGAAGAGCCCTGGTCGAGAGTAATTTTCCAGCATTGCCTTGAAACGGAAAGGGCAAGAACGCAGCCCTATGGCCAAGAAATGATCTGGGGAACGTGTGAGCAGGGGCCACCGCCAATCGCAACTCATGGTGGAATCCAGGTTGGGGGGCCACACCGCCAGCGTCACGTTGGGTGGGACAGAACGCAACTGTGCCCCGCTGCCTTGGCCAAAAACGGGCAAAATACACCAAGCTGGGCTAATTTTACCAATGTACTCTCAACGTTTTGCGGCTGCCTGGGTGCCAAAGAATCCATCCGCAGGTTGTCCGTTTCCAGTGTTCCACATCCCACTCCAAGCTCCGTCCCCGCAGCGTTCCATCTCTATCTCGTAAAATGGACCACGCACGTTGTTGCGATCCCGAGATGCACCCACGCCAGCTTGCGCTCCATTTTGGGATCCTCAAAAAACGGCCGAAGCGTGATGAGCTCCACACAGGGGTCCAGCGATCGAGATGAGCAAAGATCCTTTCCCCAACGTCCAGGACTAGGTTAGCGGGTCGCGAAGACCCCGACAAGCAGTTGGGGGAGAAAGCGAAACTCTCGCCGCTGCCACGCTTTTCGCCGTCGCGCATCAAGAGCGACGGATACCTGCCGATCAACACTCGCAACTCCGTACAGGGAGATCCACACATTTGACACTGCTGGCCTGGGAGGCGCGGTTGGTGTGAGGCACTGGCTTGTGCTGCCGCAGTGACAGCTCCGAACCCCTTGGCACCACTCCAGCGTGCAGGCTCCGTGCATGAGCCCTGTCCCACTGGCGAGGGAGGGGTCCCCCTCTTCTTGCCTTTGGACACGACGTCCCCTGTCGCTGCACCGTAGCGGGTACTTCGGACCAGGCTGCAGGATAGCGGCCAGATGTACCCAAGTACTCCGGACCGGGGTGGGATTCCTAAAAACAATCCCTGTCAATCTACGTTCTTCGTACTGCCGGATGCGGTTTCGAGGCTCAGGTGTGGGTGACCGCAACAGTGGGAATCGACAGGGGGGTAGAACCCAAGGTACCTTGACCCCTACGCCGCCATGTGGGTGCGAAAGCAAGCCTCCTTGGCCCATGGCCGAAGGAACGGCCTTTGGATATTTAATCCAGGAGCCTTCCCATCCTCCTCAACGGCTCCGAAAGTTATCCTACCTCAGGAAAGCTCCGTTGACACCGTCTGCCGATCTGAAGGATTATACCTCCCCCCGACTTATATCTCATCTTAGTCCCTCTCCTCTCCTCCTCCGCCTTCCCCACCAACACCTACACCGACAGCTATCATGTTCGCCATGTCGCAGCAGACGTACGCCTACCCGGCACACCCGCCTCTCCCTCCCACAAGACAGTATTCCAGCCAGAGCACCAGCAGCGCCTTCAGCAGCTCCGCGAACCCCGATGAAGACTGGACCAAGATCTCAGACCTTGCCGAGCGCAGGAGGATACAGAACCGCATTGCCCAGCGCAACTACCGTACGTAGCTTCGATTTTGCCGGGGCAGGGAATCCGGTGGATCCGTGGCTAAACGTAGCAACAGGCAAGAAGCTCAAGAGGCGTCTGGAGGAACTCGAGCGGCGGGCGGGGACCTCGGACGAGGGTTCGTCATCGGGCAACGAGAAGCCGAGCCCACCCACCAAGACCAAGCGCACCCAGACACCCAAGGCATCGAGGCAAACACCCCCCGCGCCGGTGAAGCCGGCAGTACAGAGCCAGTACACGCCCCCGATGCACCACGACGACGAGTACCTCTTCCCCCAGTCTTACGACGAGCGCGAGCGCTCCAACACGCCGCCCATGTTCACCTACTCGGCCTACCCGCCCCCGCCCGAGGAGATGATGATGCCGACGTACAGCGCCGTGCACGGGTACCGGCCCATGCACTCCGAGTACCTGTCGCCGCCGCCGGTGCCCGTCACCCTCCCCTCGCTGACGCACTTCCACGACGCCATCAAGCGGGAGCCGGGCTACGCGCCGACCGAAGAGGCCCTTCATTACATCAACTACAACAGCGGCTACCTCCCGGCCGGCGTCGATATGGGCGCTGCTGTCGCTGGCGGCCATCCCGCACCATACGACCACATGCCGCATGTGAGTGCTTCTTTCTCGCGCAACCCCGCACCACCAAGACCGACTTTCCACGGTCGCATCCCGAGCCGTTGCTGATGGGTTATTTTTCGCTATAGACTCCGCCTCTGTCTCACTCCTATGACCACTCGGCGGCGTGCTCCGACTCGGGCAGCTACGAGTACCCGACAACGCCGCTGTCGATGCCGGGTTCGCCTGGCCTGACGCAGCACTAAGCCGTCTTATCGGTCATAAAACAGAAAGAAGGCCATTGGATTCTCTTTGCCGCCGGGAGGCATCATATCATTCGGGATACATATTTACAATCATCGCCTCTTACAACTATTTTTTCTTGTTTTTTGGGGGGGGATTTGCTTGCTACTGGGGGGAAAGACTCAGGGCTCCTCTCACCTCACGGGAAATGAAAGGGCATTTTTCAGGGGCAGGGCTGGGGATTTTGACGAAGCATTTACATACACTGGGAGGCAAGCTTTCTGTTTTCTGGATGGCGCAAATGGCGCACTGTATGGGCGGGTTTTGTGGTTTCTGTTTTCCTCATGGGTCGAAGTGCTCGACTACGATGGGGGAGATTATGACTTGTTGATAGCTACTGCCTACGTAGTTATTAACAGAAGATATTAGATATTGTGTGCTCTGTCTTGTTCTGAGGAGATACAACGCCTTTCCCATTTACGAATTACTGTTTCTCACGACTTGGTGTTTCGGACACCGGCAGATCCAGAGAATCAGCATGATCCTTGGTGGCGCCTGGCCCGGCCGGCACCCGCGGCGGCCGTTGCATCTCCCCTCTTGGCATGAGGACGCCGTCAGCAAGCAAGACCCTGCCGGAGAGATAAAGATCTGACAAATCACTCTTTTCTGGCGCTACTGTCCGAAGCACGAAAGTCGTCAGCGATAGGGCTGAAGCGGGCTGAAGCGGGCTGATGCGGGCAGAAGCGGGCAGATGACGTTTGTCGAGCGTGGAGATGGGCGGCGCGCATCCGCAATTCCCGAGACCTCCGAGAGATCATCGGCTTCAACAGTGTATTTACCCGATTGGGAAGTTGCTCAACGGTTGGGCTAACTAACGCTCTGAAGCTGTTTCTCGTATCCAACGACATTTGGTACACTAAAGAGTAGAGAAATTATCCGCTTGTCGTGTTTCGTTTCATTTTGTTTCGTTTATTTCCCTGCTACGCCCCCTCAGTACTAACCGGTGGGGTTACGGGCTGTTTCGTTTCGTTTCTTCCACTTGTGAACTAGCTGGGGTGGGCTTTTAACGCCCAGATTCTCCGTACCGAGTTATCCTCCGGTTATATCCACTTACTTGTCCGTGTCCGCCCCCAAAAGCCCCGTCGGCGTTCAATAAAGACCTATGGAAAAAATAGCTGTTCACTCTCGGCCGTCCCCGACGGCACACCCACCTGACACACCATCCACACAGCGACACACGCTCCACGGCCTATGGAATCATGCTCGCCGGTGTACGTGTACGGCGGGGCAGGGGGGGGGGGGGCCACCACCTTCCGGAAAGCGAAATGGAGGGTGGGTTACCACGGGATGGGGAATCCCAGTCGCAGCTCCAGCCCAGCCCAGCCCAGCCCAGCCCGCCGATGAGCCCAGCCCCAGCAGCCCCAGCCTGACGCCGGGCAAACCAGAGCCCCAGTCCACGTGTTGCTGGCGTGCCGCGGGCGCCCGGGGGAGGAGGAGGAGGTGGTGGTTCATTTGGCACACGTTCCATGCATGTGGCGGCGGTTCGAAGGGAAACGGTAAAATGCGCTCTGGCTGTCCGTCTGCGGCGAAGCAAATCACCCCGTCCAACCACGGGCGTATGGAGAGGGGTCCGTCTTTCATTTCGAGACCACTGAACGAGGCCTAAGGCCTTAGGCCCTGGCGGGGGCCGTAAAGGTGCACACCCGGGAGACCCGTAGATCCCCGAGTAGACGACGGGGAGACGGACCCGCTGCTTGGTGAATATCGCCGAGAATGTCCAATTGTCTACTTTGATGGCCGGTGCGGGCTGGCCCGTGTTATTTGTCATGGCGCGACCGACTAGCCTAGTGATCGTCTCTCCGACGGCGGACAGAAGTTAACTTGGGAACTTTTTACATTGGCTGGAGTTGAACGCTCCAGCCAAGTCTTCCAAGGTTCTTCCTTGGGGGTGCCCAGCCTGCGGTTGTGTATTTTGGGAACTTGCGGGAGGCTCTTATGTGTCCAAAATAGGAAAATGCCAGCGTGGTACAGAAGACAGTCCGCGCCCTGTGCAACGCATTCCTTTTCAGGCAGGATAATGACAGAGGCTATCGTGATTGGCAAGGAGCCGGGAACTCTTGAAGCCGGCGCTGCTAGGGTGGAGGCGGAGCCAAGCCGGCCGGGCCCACCTTCCGAGTGCTTCAGCGGTTGCTGTGTCTTCCAACATACTTTAGAGTCCCGAAACGTGATTTGGAAGGTGCGAACCTTTCCTTCGTATGTATCACATGATGGGTCCGAGGAATCTTCAGAAATGGAGGCTCGTCCGTCCAGGTTCCATGAGGTTCTTTCCCCCCCCCCGTTAGCGCCGTCCCAAATCCCTGGTCCCGGGCCCGAGCGTGGGCTCATCTCCGACGATGGATTTCATCCTTGAACTGGTTCGGATTTCTGTCTCTTCCCCCGGTTGTTTGACTGGCTGCTTCGGACAATCGCCCCGGTGTTGCTCTTGTTTCACAAATTGCCGTCTTCAGTTTCGGGAACCGCCGAATGACAGCTCTTGACAAACGTCAAAACATGGTGCTCCCATCGTCGTCAGGACAACACCTACCTCTGTAAGCCGGTCATCTCATCAAGTAGTCTCCTCATCTAGTGGACTTCTCTCTGTCTCTCGCTGTTTGAATGGCATCTTGTGACCTCCCGCGGTTGTTCTCCCACTGACTGCTGCGGCCTGCAGGGGTTGCCCCGCAGCCTTGCCGATCAAGTTCAACGGTCAGCCCTATGGCCGACCTAAATCTTGAACTTAAACCTGTCGACGGGGCATGGCTCCTTGGCTTCTGGTGCATAATGCCACTTTTGTGGCCAGCTTATACAGGAGGTGGATGTGACAAACTAGGAAGGCGTAGTATAATGTGAAGTAACGGCGTCTCTTCTGCTAGGAAAGCGCTATCTGACTCAAAAGAGGTGGACGCCAAACAGGAAGGCGGTTCGTGAGACGGTCGAGTTTGCAATGGCGACCGGGAGGCTGGGCGTCGGCCGCGAGCAGCTTGAAGCGCCTGGCCAGTTATCGCGCGCAGGGGAGAAAAGAGTAAGAAAGAAAAAGGGAAAAAGAATAAGAAGAGAGAAAGAGAAAAAGGACAAAAAGAGGAAGATAAAAGAGAGAGAGAAAAAAGAGGAAGATAAAGAGGGAGAAAACAAAGGGAAAGAAAGAACGAGAAAAGAGAAAAGAATAAGGAAAGAGAAAGAAAGAAAGAAATAAGAATAGGGGGTAGGGCCCGTGCCACTGAGATTGTACACAAAACCGACCACGGCACCCACAGGAACGGAACGGAAAGTCAGATCCACGTAGTCAATCAATATCTGTTGTAGCCATACATCTGTGGTAATACTATTGAAGTACTCTATATCAACCGTGTGCAAATAGCTGTTAGACTTCCAACAGAGGTGGCCGGATCCAGTGATGGGTGCACCTCAGCCAGCATCGATAAACGCCTAACGATGACCCGGCCTTGTCCCTCTCGGGACTCATGGGCGAGCATCCGCCCCTCCCGTTTTACCTCTCTTGGTCTGGGGACCGGCCACCGAGAAATAGTCCCAGGCGTGATGCTGTAACACTTCGTCAATAGAGACTCGCCGAGCGGAATTATGCTTTGCCCAACGCTGCCGCATCATTTGAGCAAGGAGCTCGCCAACTAGATAATACAGCAGTCAGTATTGTTTCTTCCCCCCGGGGTTTTTTATTTTCCTGTTCTTCCTTTAATTCTTCTTTTCAGTCTTTCCACTCACACTGAAGGTACTCTTGATCCTCGGCCCCGGGTTGCTGAGCGAGCCATTGCTCAGAGTCAGCAGATACCAGGGCAATGGCCTTCTCGTACTTCTCTTGCCAAGGTGGACGCAGCCTTTCATTGTCACTTCCATGCCGCCACGGATTTGCCGCAAATTTGAATGGATGACGTCCGTATGTCAGCTCGTATCCAATGACCCCCATTGGCCAAACATCGATCCCATGGTCGTACTCGTCCATTTCGCGTTCGGGGGAGAGGTAGTTGATGGTGCCTGCGCAACCCGGAATGGCGACCAGTTTGGCACCCAGGGGGAGTTTCGTGATCTGGCCGAGATCGAGCAGCACTGCTCGGAGCGGGTGGGTGAGGACGCCAATGTTCTGCGGCTTGACATCACAGTGGACCCAACCATGGGCGTGCAAGAACCTGAGGCCTCGCAGGGCATCGCGGAAGAGGGTTGCCGACTCCAACGACATGCCCTTTTGACCGCTGACGGGAATTAGCGATGCCATGTCACTGTCCAAACTATGCATGTAACACTGAAAAGGTACTTGCCCGCTTATGTTGTTCACCATGCTGGCCAGCGTCGCGGGAGCCATAGGCTCAATTACAAGGCCGACTTGATCAAAAGCGGAGCCGGACGAAAATTTCTCTTCGCCTCTAGGGTAGATTATCTCCTTCAAGACCACCAATCTCTTGCCATCATCGTCATCCTTGGCTAGATCGGTCACCTCTTGGTACATTGCAATCTCGGCGTTTATGCGGTTCGTAGACCTGGCTAGCCGCTCTATCACCTTGATAGCGACGACCTCATTCCTTGAGTTAGATGCAAGGAACACTCTTCCCTCGGAACCCTTTCCGAGCGGATTAGACAAGGTCCATTGACCCATCGTCCTCGTCTCGTGTCTCGGCGTTGGCATGTCAAATGGGGATATTGACGGGCCGCCCACACTCGCCGAAATGTATGCCCTGCGCCCCGTGTAGAATTGGTCTGTGGCGGCAAACTTGGTATACTCGAAAACATATTCGAACAAGTTTAGGCGAATGCGCATCTTCTGCTGGTTCAGCGTGTGTATCTGACGCTCCACTGGGATGCCGTTGACGGTGAGTTCATCGTGGGGTGACCGAGTACGGCGCGTGACAAAGAAGGCTGCCGTGTCCTGGGCAAAATTGAATCGAGCAGGGGAGGTCCGTAAATGTACGTCGTGCCGTTTCGTGAATCCCTCGGTGCAGAGAAGCAGGTCGTTGGATGGGACCTGCTCGCCTGCATGCGTTTTTCCCGCCGTCCATCCAACATCCGGCGCCGAGGGTGGCGGGAAAAGGGCGAACACATAGCAGCCAGTCCAAATCATGCCCAAGCTACCATCATTACTCGCCTCGGGATCGGTGTCTGGCTCCGTTAGACTCTCGCTCGTCTCCCGACGACGTTCTTCATCCCAGCGATATCGTGCCACATCGGCGTCATAGCGCTGTTCATCCTGTATGACCATGCGCAGCGGGTGGTCTCGGCAGGTTTGGGTCTTCTGGCCACCGAGCACCGTGGCTTCAAACACGTCGTTGAATGCCATTTTTGCCAGGGCGTTGACTGGCGTCAGGGTGGCAAATGGCTGAGCGCCATCGGGGCCGTTGGCACTTGGTGGGATTCGGGGGTCACTCATCGCCATTATTATCCCCAAAATATTCAGACCCGTCAAAGTCTTGCCAAAGACTCGTCAAAGATCGTCAAATGTTGAGGGCTTAACAATAACAGCTTACTCTTTGTGCGGGGTCAATGCCATCAGGCTCCCAACCTCGGAATGTCAGGCACCAACACTGATGGGCCGCTTCCTCCTCTCTTCTCGTTCGCTTCCCCCTTCTCTCTCTGTCTAATATAGGGTCCCGCGCCACATGACGTGGGACGTCGCGTCTTCCAATGCGGGTGCTATCGCGCCTGCTTTGCGTCGTCAGGCGAGTGACCGGCATCGTGACAGCAGATGCCGTATCACATATACTTCCTCCGCTATTTGTTTGTTAGCGTAGTACCTCGGGGTAGATGATAGCTCCTTTTGGGACCTGGACACTGACACATCCTTCGGTTTGCCCTAGGACGATGAACCCGAGAGTCAAAGAGAGAGGAGAGGAACGAAGAAAGGGAAATGAGAAAGAGAATAAGAAAACCGACAAAGAAAGAAAGAGAAAAGGGAAAAAGAAAAGAAAGAAAGAGAAAAGGGAAAAAGAAAAGAAAGAAAGAGAAAAGGGAAAAAGAAAAGAAAGAGGAGAGGAAAAGAAAGAGAAAAAGAAAAAAGAGAAAAAGAGAAGAAAGAATAGGGGAAGAAAAGAAGTAGGTACCACACTAACAAACAAACAAACAGGAGAGGAAGTGTAAGCTGTGAATCGCGCGTCCTGAGCTTGCGTTGGGTAAGTGGTCACGTGATGACGCGACACCAGCTGCACTCCACTTCGCGGAACAGGTTCCAGCCAAACCCACAACCACCACTTGGTCTCCGCGAACTCGCTCGGAATATGTCGCCTTCAAACACGGCGCAATATGTCGGTGAATGGGACACAGTAAGTACACATATAGCGAAGAACGAAACCTCAATGCTAAGGCTGATGGCGTAGGACCCACCCGATGTCGTCGCCACGCAGGGCGCTTTCTTGAAGCCTCGGCCGCCAACTCCTGTCTACTGGAAGATGGGCGATCCGAACTTCTACAAAGATATCTGTTGGCGGCTGCAACTTCTTCAGAATGGGCAAGAGATCAGACGCCGCAAATACGGCCAAGAAGCTGCCGAGGAATGGCGGATGGGCCACACACCCACCGAGCTGGTACAAAAACGCATGTATCAACTCAATGCAATGCTGGCAGCCTCCGTGGCCGCCGACAACATCTTCTTTGCGGAATTAGATTACCAGAAGGCCTCGAGGCGCCGAAGGCCCCGGTCCAGCGACAGCCCCGACAAGAAGAAACCCCTGCCACAGCAACAGACCGGTCGTGCTCGCTCTCATCAACAGCCAGGTCTCGCGACACCATCGCCCTCCGACCTCGACCTCGACCTCGATCCCCCGCCCCTGCCCGACCTAGCTCCCGCCAGCGTCTCTCAACAGAAGAGACGGACGTCTACCGACCCGGCCGATCCGCCGTTGGACACCAGGCCCAGGAAGAAGCAGCACCGAGCGGCCACCGAACCGGAAGACTTCCCCCAGACATCAAACACTCTCAAGCCCCATCGCTGAGGAGAGAAAAAGAAAGGAACAGGCAGGAAGTAGCACGCCGCACGCATCCTCATTGCCCGGCAAATACCGCATCGTACGAAGTACACACCCAATACCAAGAAGGGCAAAGGTGTTAAGCTCCCTATTCGAGCACACAGCCCAGTACAGACCGATGGCCGATGCTGGGGATGTGGATGGCTTCCTTGCTCGGGAGGCCAGCGTGCCAGGAGGGGGGCATATTCCGCGCACCACCCACCACAGAGTACGTAGCATCCACGGACCAGGACGGACGATCACGACTCAGGTTGAATGCCGCTGCGCTGATTACTCTGTCTGGAGAAGAGAAGCACGCCCGTCGGCATACGGACGATTGCGGCACGACACTCGATTATGAGTGCCAGGGGGAGTCTTGGAAATCCAAGGCTGGATGAATGACCTTCATCGTAAGCACAGCCGAGGGAAGACTTGATCACAGGTGTCTAATCCGCTACAGGGCATGTTCTTGGTTGTTCCCGTGTGAACTAACACCGGTCTCCCAAGAGCTTTACACATGCCATGTGATAAGATGTTGAGAACTCTAAAGAAGGACTTGGAGTCTGATTACTGGCCGACCAACGTGTGGCGCCGTATCAACATCGACAAGGTCCTTTAAGATTTAGACAGGGTTATGAGTTTTGGGGTGTCGACTCCCAGGTAGGAGGATGCGGAGCGTCTTAATGAGCATGGCCATTCCGTACTATTTCCACCCGAACAGGCGTCACATCCCAAACAATCCTCATAATTAGCATAGAGCCAGAAGAGTAGCAGACATCATGTATTCAGACGTGCTATGTATAAAAGGGGCGACCAAACCGTGCCAGGGGAATGCATGAGGCAGCCGAAGCAGCCCCTCCTGTCAATTAATTACGGATATCATGGACAACTCCTTGCTAAACAGAAAAACGGCCGAATCCACGGACACTGGTGCAGGCAAAGCAAATAGCGGTGGCCCGCCTGCTATGATGCATTATCCACCCAACGAACAAAAACTAGCTCACAACTGACCAGCATGTCTCCAGCCTCAAGTCAGAATCCCAGAGGCGTCGAGCGTGAACAAGCGGCCGCACAGAGGATCGAGCAGCAAACGCTTACTCCTCGTGCTCAAGGGGAGCCTCCTCCTCGTACTCCTCCTCCTCCTCATCGACACCAGCATCCTGGTACTGCTGGTACTCCGAGACGAGATCGTTCATGTTGGACTCGGCCTCAGTGAACTCCATCTCGTCCATACCCTCGCCAGTGTACCAATGCAAGAAAGCCTTGCGACGGAACATAGCAGTGAACTGCTCGCCAATACGCTTGAACAGCTCCTGGATGGCCGTCGAGTTACCAACAAAGGTCGACGACATCTTGAGGCCGCGCGGGGGGATCGAGCAGAGGGCGGTCTGGACGTTGTTGGGAATCCACTCGACGAAGTAGGACGAGTTCTTGTTCTGGACGTTGCGCATCTGGTCCTCAACCTCCTTCATGGAGACCTTGCCACGGCTGGGGATTGTTAGCGGTTGGTGCAAGAGTTAATGCAAGACAGGCAAAACTTACAAGATGGCAGAGCAGGTCAGGTAGCGACCGTTGCGGAAGTCGGACGCAGCCATCATGTTCTTGGGGTCGAACATCTGCTGGGTCAACTCGGGGACGGAGACGGCGCGGAAGGAGTGGGCGCCGCGGCTGGTCAGGGGAGCGAAGCCGACCATGAAGAAGTGGAGACGAGGGAAAGGAACCATGTTGACCGCGAGCTTGCGGAGGTCCGAGTTGAGCTGGCCGGGGAAGCGCAGCGAGACGGTCACGCCGGACATGACGGCCGAGACCAGGTAGTTGAGGTCGCCGTACGAGGGGTTGGACAGCTTAAGGGTGCGCATGCAGATGTCGTAGAGAGCCTCGTTGTCAATGCAGAAGGTCTCGTCCGAGTTCTCGACCAGCTGGTGGACCGAGAGGGTGGCGTTGTAGGGCTCGACAACGGTGTCCGAGACCTTGGGCGAGGGGACGACCGAGAAGGTGGCCATCATGCGGTCGGGGAACTCCTCGCGGATCTTGGAGATCAGGAGGGTACCCATACCGGCACCGGTACCACCACCGAGGGAGTGGGTGATCTGGAAGCCCTGGAGGCAGTCGCAGCCCTCAGCCTCGCGGCGGACGACGTCGAGAACCTGGTCGACGAGCTCGGCACCCTCAGTGTAATGACCCTTGGCCCAGTTGTTGCCGGCGCCGGACTGGCCGAAGACGAAGTTGTCAGGGCGGAAGAGCTGGCCGAAGGGACCAGCGCGGACGGCGTCCATGGTGCCGGGCTCCAAGTCGACGAGGACGGCACGAGGGACATACTTGTTGCCGGAAGCCTGTAGATGCGTGATCAGCGACCCGATTACAAGAGAGATGTGCATCCAGCCCGACTCACCTCGTTGAAGTAGACGTTCATGCGCTCGAGCTGGAGCTCAGAAGTTCCATTGTACCTATCGGGCGGTGAGCGCGGGATCAAACGGGGAGAAGTCGTCGACGGTCACATACACGCCGTTGCTATCAAGGCCGTGCTCGCCGGAGATGGTTTGCCTACACAGAGAGTCAGTATCTGTTGACACGATGGTTCTTGATCGCGAAGGTCCAAACATACCAGAAAGCGGCACCAATTTGGTTACCCTGGGGGGTTCATCGTCAGTCCACCGCACCACCACCTGATCGTTCGCCGGCGACGGGATCCATCCAACTTACGCATTGGCCGGTCTGGAGGTGAACCTGTAGAGAAGAAACCAAGTCAGAATCGTGGCATTTCCATCATCGCCGTCGCGTCGTCGGCTTCGAGCCGGTCAAGACGGTGTGGAACGACAAACGTCCCGAGTGTGGGGTAAATCAGGGGACACCCCAAAAAAAAAGATGTTCCCCGACGCGTCGGGCTGCGGCAAAGCAAGCGGGAGGGCACTCACGATTTCGCGCATTTTGGCTGTGTGTGTAAAGCTGGTCGGCAAAGCGATGCAAGCAGCAGGAGGGAAACTCTAGAGTCGAGGTGGATGAGCTTTGGGAAAGCAGTCGGGGTGGAGAAGTCGGGAGGAGAGGAGATTGTTGATTTTTGGGGCGAGAAAGAAAAGCAAGCGGTTGTTCACCGCTGCTGCCAAGTGGAGATCAGGCACCGCCAATGGAAACAGCAGGTCTGGCTGCCTGGTGGTCCCTGCGTTGGCAAATGTTTACACTAGCCCTGATCCGGCGGCGAATAGCAGGGGTAGCGCGACGCACTAGGCCTGTTTCGTGCGTGACATGGCAAAGTGTGGGGTATCCGTGGACTTCATTGCAATCAATCAATAACCACGATCACTAGAGTTTGGGGAGGCTGGCGTTGGATTCAAGATCTTTTGGATGCCTTTGATACTCATTTCCTAGAACATCAATCCAGTTCTCTGGGCTTTGTCCGCGGTTCATTTTGACACACAGAACCCCGTTTGTTTGCAATGCGCCGATCTCGCAGACGTATCGTGCCAAAACTCAGTGCCGAGGAGGCATTTGGATGGCGTGAGCTCTCGGCCCATCGTCTTCACCACAAAATTGGATATGTGAGAACTGAAAATCAAGGACATCACAAATGTGTAAAAGCTCCAAGAACCACGTATATTTGCCCCATATACTCTAATGTGCTTTGACAACACCCGCCGCATCGGCCTGCGCCGCGATCCTCTTCTTGTAGGCCTGCACATCACCAGGGAACTTTTCGACGGTCCCATTGTCACACACCCACAACGACGTACACACGGTCTGCAGCATGGTGACGTCGTGAGACACCATCAGCACACCACCCTCGAACTCCCGCAGCGCCTCGGACAGCGCATCCATGGCCTCGATATCCAAGTGGTTAGAAGGCTCGTCCATGACCAGGATGTGGGGGTTGGTCAGGGCGAGGCAGGCAAAGGCCACACGCGATTTTTGACCACCAGACAGTAGTGCCATCTTTTGCAGGCCCGTCGTGCCCGTGATACCGAACGCGCCCAGCTGGCGGCGGTACTCCTCGTCGGTGCGGCCCGGGTAGGTCTTGGCCATGAAGGTGACGGCGCTAGCGTTGAGGTCGAGGGCGTCGACGTGGTGCTGCGCAAAGTAGCCGATGCGCAGGCGAGGGTTCTGCGAGATGATGCCGGTTGTTGGCTGTAGCCTGCCGATGAGCAGCTTGAGCACCGTCGTCTTACCCGCACCGTTGGGGCCGACGATACCGATTCGCGAATCGAGCTGGACGTCGAGGTCGACATTCTTGAGCAGAATCTTGTCGGGTGTGTAGCCGAAAGTGACGCCTGACATCTGGACGATGGGTGGTGACAGCTTCTCGACCTCGGGAAACTTGAAATGCACGCTGTATTCGGCCTCGGGCGGCTCGAGCACCGGCATACGTTCCAGCTTCTTGATGCGGGACTGTGCTTCGGAAGACTTGGCGGCGTTGTAGCGGAACTTGTCGATGAAGGCCTGGAGATGGGCACGCTGCGCCATCTGGTTCTCGTATTCCCTCTTGGCCGTCTTCTTGCGCTCCTCCTTGGTCGCATAGAAGGACTCGAAGTTGGCGCCGCGGTAGTAGTCGAGCCGCTGCGAGTGCTGGTGGATGATGTCGGTGGCCACTTCGTTGAGGAACGCTCTGTCGTGAGACACGACGAGAACGGTGCTGGGGTAGCCTTGCAGGTAGTTTGAAAGGAAGGTAATAGAGGGGACGTCCAACATGTTGGAAGGTTCGTCGAGAAGCAGGAGATCCGGCTCGCAGAAGAGGGCACGGGCAAGCGCCAGACGCATTCTCCAACCACCGGAGAAGGTCTTGGTGGCAAACTGTTGCCGCTCCGGTGAGAAACCGAGACCTGCCAGGATGCTGGCGGCTCTGGATTCGGCCTTGTCGGATTCCATCTCGGCCAGCTTGCCTTGGATGTCGCCGAGACGCTGGTCCTGCGCCTCGCGTTCCTTGTCGAGCCTGGCAGCGTCGGTAGACGTATCCGCCATCGACGACCGCTGAGCCTCGATATCGGCCAGCTTTTGGGTGATTTCCTGGAAGCCCAGTCAGAAATGGTAGGTATAAACATGATCAGTAAAACTTACCGCCTGCTCCTTGAGCAGCACCTTACGCCAGACATCAGCGTCCAAGACGGCTTGTAGTGCCGGTGTGTCGTCACCAGTAATCTAGGGGGTGTTAGCCAGAGGGATAACGAGTGAGGAAGGGGTATGGCGTACCTCTTGTTCGACGTGAAGAATGGAAATGTGGGTTGGGATGGAAATCTCTCTCCGAGACAGGGCACGGAGCAGAGTCGATTTACCGATACCGTTGTTACCAACAAGACCATAACGATGACCATAGGCAAGAGTCAGGGTGGTATCGGTCAGGATTCTGAGTCCTCCGATGGACACGTCGATGTTGTCGAGCTTGATGTCCTTGGACTTTCCACCGGAGCCACCGCCCAGCTGCAGGGGGTTGACGGCCATGTAGAACTCCTCGTACGACTGGGTCGACTCTGGCTGGTCGAGGAGGCGCGAGGCCTCGTACTCGACCGTCTTGAAGGTCTTCTTGTTCTGCTTGGCGGCAATCTTGCGCTCGGCCTTTTCGAGCTTTTTCCTGTCGACCTTGGACTCGACCTTGCGGACATTGGCCGACTCGAGATCGACCGCGCCGGTGGCCACGGCCAGGGTCGACGACATGTTCCTCTGGGAGCTCACTTGGATGGTCTGGTCGAGCCGCTTAACGGCGGGACCCCTCCGCTCCTGGCCGCTGATGGCGGCGGCATACTTGTCCACCCACTTCTCCACCAGACTCCGGATCTTGTCGTGAGTGGCGGCGCCATAACTCCCAGACGCGGAAAGCAGCAGTTCAGTGACGGCGGCGGCGGCCTCGTCTAGCGGAGACGGCCCGGAGGCGTCCTCCTCGGCAGACCAGGCGGTGGAAGCATGGGTGAGATAGCCGGCCGAATACTCCGAAATCACGGGGTCGATATTCGGGAGCACGGCTCGGATCTCGGCGTCCATGGTGGCTGGCTGAGGCTCTGCGGCTGGGTGTCCGGGTGGCTTTTTTCTTTCTTTCTCAGACCAGGTTGTAGATCCGAAACAGGCAGTCAATTAAATCACCACTCGGTGATGTTGCCGTGTTTAGTGAGGCTGAGATTGGACGGTGTAAGCTCTCCCCTCCTGGACCTTGAATTTTGGGCACCTTGCAATCTGCGTAGCGGGGTTGGAGATCTTTGCTGGGTGGTGTTGGTGGGGTGGTGTGGATATCGCCGCTCCTTCACAGCCGCCCGCATCTGCCCGCATCTGGCAGGCAATCTGAACTCTGGTTGGTCAACATGCGAGCTCATGGCCTCTCTCGAAACGACAGGCGCAATCGACTGTCCTCTGTTTCATCTCACTGTAAATCGACAAACAATAGGGTTGGCGATATCTTACTCAGTCCGCTACATCTGCGGTAGCTGTACAAGGAGAAGTTGGCAATCAGGAAGAACCGCCCATCGAACAACTTTCGAAATTCTAGACGCCTCAAGGTGGTCACGCAAAGCGCGCGCCGGCGCATTGGTGCGCCAATCGGATCCCGTTCTTGGAACACCAGAAACATTCCATTTCCAAGAAACCAGGACTCTTTCCCAAACCGCACTCTGTTTGGCTCTCCCCTTGCAGCTTGTTGGCGCCCTGGTTGCGGCGCTGACAGATGTTACGTGGGGGATGCCCCCTCCTCGGCTAGACAGACCCTCTGGGTCCTCGTGCTTGATGCAGCTTGAGGAGCGCTGCATGTGTTTACCCCTTGAATGGAAGCCTGGCTGCAGCTTCCATCCTTCCTCACCGAACCCCTGACATCGTGAGCAGCAGGCCGCTGAAAGGATCTCAGCAGTTGCTGTGCCAGGAGCTTGCTGTCCACATGGCTTGGCATCTTACATGCTCATCAAGAAGCGAAGCCAACAGGACTTTCCATTGTCATCTGGCTTGGAGATACCGCGGACTTGGCGAATACCGGACATTTGAGGCGGAAATAACAGCTCGCCGGCCTTCCGACAAATACGGGCCTGAATATCCCGATAGAAAGGAGGTATCCCGGCACCTACTCATCGGGGCTTAGTCTGTCGTTATTCTTTGTGTATAGGTAAGTAAGAAACACAAGCTGATCAAGCTGCTACTCCGAGGTTCAACCTCATGACATCAAGCCTCTCCCTCCCATCCTCAGTTATGTACGTAGACTGCGGCTACTCTACGAGTTGCTTTCCCGCCGGGGCAGCTCACGTACAAGCCCGCAAACCTCACGCCTGCCTGCAGAACCCCCCAGCCACCCAGTATTTAACACTGCAACTCCGATAACAGCTCCCCAGCGCGAGATCGACGATGAAGATGGGCAGCAGCCCGACCGCGTTCTGGACCCAGGGATTGATCTGCTTTTCGCCCGTGACATAGCGGTGCAGCACTATCCACGAGATGCCGACCACTATGCGCGTGCCGATGACGATAAAAATCAGGTACGGCGAGGTCGAAACGTGAGGCCAGGCAAAGATGCGGAGGATGGCGTTGAGGACTAGTGTGTGGAGGAAGCAGTACGCGTAGGACAAGCGGCGCTCGAGAGGGGTGCAGCCGCCCACTGTGCTGTTGTTGTCCTTCGTGTTGCCGCTCATTGTTTGGCGTGGGAGTTGGTTGAGGATGGGATCTTGCAGGTGGGATCACAGCTGGTGGATGGCAAGGGGGTTAAAAGTGCCTTGACTGTTGGGCTTGAAGTTGGGGATCGAGGCTGTGAATTAGTTGCAGCGATGACGGCCAACAGCATAGCCAAGTGTCAGCGAGGCAGCAGCTTCCGCTCGCGAATCTGCGCATGTTCCGTACCTACTTGTAAGAAACCAATGTGATCTGATGGTGCAAAGAGCCCAGTGATCAGCATGATCACCAACAAAGTAGTGGACGGGAGCTGTTGGTTCAATGGAAACCGACCAGACCAACTTGCAGGCAACTCCATCCACTCAGTTACACAGTAAGCTCAGCTGAAGGCGCCAATCTCCCGGTGCATCTCTTCAGGTTGGAAATATGATTGGCCTACAGAGACGCTGTGTTCATCTAAGTGCCAACAACATAACTAGGTATTCAACCCATATAACTATTGCCCCATAGCGTCGTCAAGATAGCGAACGTATCAGCATTCGTCCCAGTGTCATTCGAAGTATCTCGATTCTATTAGCTAAATAAGAACCTACACGAAATATCAGGATTGTGGCGCTATCTCCAATACCGAGCTTGTGCGAGGAATACTAGCAAAGCCCATAAACACCGGCTTTCCCCTACCCACTTCGTCGCCTTAGGAATTGAACCTGACATATTCCGGCGGCAGGTCTAGCTGGGATAGTTACCTACCTACCTGCCACAATATTCCCGTGAACGCCCGCTCGGCGGCGGTAGTGATGGAGGAATATGATGGGGACCAGTGCGGTGACGACCATGATGGCCGCGACAGACGTGACGGACATTCCCTCCCACGCATCCACCATATATCCCGTCCTGTCACTTATCCGTTTCACATCAATGTAGCCCCTGAACTGAGCTAACCAAATTGATGCGCTTGGAGAGAGTGCGGCAAGGATCTTTTGGCCAGCGGCGACGACAACTGCCTCGACTCTCCCGGAGCGACAAAGTTTTCCGTCCGTGGCGATCACACTGTCCTCGGAAAACGCGACCTCTTCATCTGCCGCTGGAGATGTCGTAGGAACTCGCGTTGAGGGTCAGGAGGGAACACGTCGTTGGGGTCAGAGCTGGAGGTGCCGTCGCTGCTCCCTCGCCAGCCAGAAAAGTCCGCGCTGTGAACCATTCATCCGTGCGTGCGAACAGGTGCTCCACCGACAGAGTCTCAGCGTGTGCTGGGGCCACCGCCTCCGGTTCCCTGTCGCTATACTTTGATCCCGAGATCATGACCCAAGGGCGACTTTGGCCACGGGCACCATATCCGAGGCCTTTGGCACGGAGGTGCGCTGGCAGCAGGTCGTGCTCGAAATCTCGGTAGACGTGTCGATCAACGATTGGCATGACGCCGTCCATCTCAAGAGTGATGCAGTTCGTGCCTTGCGTCGAGACCTCGAAGCATCCGAGGAGGAGGCGACACGGCCCAAAACAGCGACAGGCCCGCCAAGCGCTCCAACAATTCCCAAATTAGTGCCTCCAGTGAGGCCTTTCTTGGTGCGGCGAATGCTGGCGACGAGCGCGCGGCCGGTCGGACAATTGCTATGGGCAACGGCCATACTTTCATTCTGGACGGCCCGCGTGTTCCACAGGAGCGCTGTGCCGCCCACGGACTTCCGCCCCGCCAAGGCCTGGAGAGAGGTCAGCGTTGTCATGGTTACCATGGATGGGCCCGTCCCTGTTCAAGGGCTCAGGGGAACAACGTGCGTGCAATTTGAGAGTATGAAGACCAGGATTTTCGGGTAGACAATTGCTGATGAGTGGTCAATGCCTGCAATGTTGTGATGCTTGGGCGAGAACAGGGGCAGCGGCATACATAGTGTAGAGTAACCCTTCTGTGATACATGACAGGGTCTCGTCCCGCGCGCTTGTGTCGTGTGACGACGTATCCGTCAATCCGTCAACCCCTGAGCGAGCTGAATGCAATAGAGACGAGACAAGTTCTGGGGCGCAAGCAGTGTTGCGTTGAACATACCGCACGATCAGGCGGGAAACTGCCTGTGCGACGCCCCTTGCTTTGCAAGGAATCTCCGTAGATGTCTTGTTTCCATGGATAGGCGGGAATAGATCAAAAGAGGGCCGATCTTCAACGGCCCCAGCCGCAAGATCTAACCGTCAAGGCAGGGTGTCTAGTCGCACCGCAACGGGGTGTTATTCCACGGATGCTTCACCGTGTCGGAACCCAACGACATGGGACAAGCCCCGTGGGGGTGACTCCGGATAAACGGTATTATTCCCTTCGCTTCCCTGCCGACGGACTGGATTTTGTGATTCGGAGCTAACTGCTGCAGCGGCGCGTTGTTCAAGTGTTTCTAGTCTCGTTGGTGGCATGGTGTAGTTTGTTGCGTGTGATCTCCTTTTGTGCCACAATCCGTATTTGGTTGCTCTAGAATCTGAGCGGAAATGAACGATATCTATGTAGTTAGGTAAGAAAAAGCAATCATGGCCGTTGAGCCAACCCGACCTGTCCGTCATCAGCCACGCGAGACAGCATGAGGTGAGTGTGACATGTGCCGAGACAGCAACACGGATACATGAATACGATGTAAGGTACGATACGGTCCCTGGGGAGGGCAATGGGGAGACGGATACCGAACGAAATGTCTGTAACAGTCGTCCCAGTCGTCCTCACAGCTCGGCCCGGTTGAAGCCAGCCGTGGGTTGTTTCCTCCGAGCCGTCCGAGCCGGGAATCCGAAGATCCTCCATGTGGGAATGCTGAGTCGGCGAGGCCGCTCAGATGCAGGCAAGACGACAGAGGCGTGACTGGCCAGCAGGCTCAAGCCAGCAGATCGATCCTTCTGGGGGGGGCCTGCTGCGGGGAAGAGACCCGCCCGCAGGGCTGTGTCGTATCAGTGGGATGTGAGAAAGAACTCTCGGCTTTTCAGGGGAGGGTTGCATCAAGAGTTGAAAGGAGACTTTCGTCCGTTTCAGGCAGGCCACCGCGGTCAACCCAGTTTTGCTGGTCCTCAGTTCAGTTGACTACCGGATAAAACAGTTTGTGTGGAACGCTTGTTTAGCTCTGTGCTTGCGTATGGTTGTGTTGGGTTAGTATTATACATTCGCTGGGCCGGTTATAACACATGGTTGTCTGCTGTTGGAGGTAAATGAAAAAGGGCCGGCCATTGCGCGGGGTTGGGAAGAAGAGGCTGGTCTCGTGTGGAGGTGTGTCGAGGTTGTCTCGGCTGCATGGCCCGCAGCAAAAGCTTGGGAGTGGAAGAGTGGATGATGGTCGACGTCATCGACGATAGGCGAAGATCAAGAAACAATGGTCGACGGCGCTAGCGAACGGAGACACTGACGGCCACGACCCCAAACCTGCCTTGCGTCCAGGTTAACGCCGGCTTTGACCAAGTTAGGGACCAAATTTGTCAAAAATCCATCACAACCAACATTCCCGTCGTTCGGTATCCGCAAGTCGGACATGTTTCCTCTTCTCGATGAATTCCTCGGTCTTGGAAAGGAAGGAGTGGAGCAGATGCGGATCGTTGAGGTTGATTGCTGCTGAAGACCGGGCTCGATTCCCACACCATCCCTGCGGCTGTAGCGTGGGATTCCGTGGAAGGCTGGTGGAAGCTGTCGCTTTTGCTGTGCGAGAGACCTGTTTTTGTACGTAGCAGATGGCAAGCAACAATGTTGAGATGCAGTGTCGATCAGACGAGACACGGACGGGAGCCAGCTGCAAGTTTGGGACGGGCACACCGTATTGCCTGGCTGTTGCATGTTGGTTCGAAGTAGCTGAATGACTGGCTCTCCTGGGTTCCCTCCCCGGCCAAATTTTTAAATTTCGCGGTGAGCCTCAGCTTACCTTGGCTAATGGTGGATGCGCAAGCGCGCAGCTCGCAGCTCGCAGCTCCGGATGCACAGGTCTGCATCTGGGCAAGAGAATCGAAATTGGAGGATGCGAGCACCCAAGCAACCAAGTGGCTCAATGTTGACCTGAAATTTACACAGCAGCCAAGAAATCCTCCGTGCTCGCGCTAGCGTCAACCACGCCGTCCAAAGTACGGTAGCCGGTACCCGAAGAAGCGACGATCCGATCTCAAAGCCAATCGAAGCTCGAGCTTGATGTTCTCCAGAGCGACCAGGCCCAGGCCGCAAACCTCCACTCACAACAACCAAGGCCCCCATGCCGCCCAACAAGAGTCCCCACCGTCGCAGCATCCTCCCCCCGGCTGGACGATCTGTGGTCCTCCGTAATTCTCCCGTCCCTTTTTCCATTGCAGACTGCGCATTGAATGCCTCTTGTTTTGTGTTGTCGTCGCTCGATTGCTCTAGGCCCGACCGCATTCGCTCCCTTTTTCGCCCTCCTTTTTTCCCGCCCTTAGGTGCTGCTGGGGTGGGGTTTCCCTCTTTTTAGGTTGTTTTTTGGTGATGGCCCACTGAAGTTGCGCCTGCCTGTCGCGTCTTTGGGGAAGGTTTTGGCTTGTTTGGCAAACGGCCGCTTCTCCTCCCGCCCTCCACCCTCGTGTCGAGGCGACTGTTCCCCTAGGCCACCACGGCCGCGGCCACATCAATTGCGGCCCGCTGGGGAAAAAACATAGACGAATCTAGGCAATAGCAACCGGCCGCGTTGTCGATTGACTCGCCGTCCGCTGCTGCCCGCAGCGCCGCCGACCGCACCCCGCCGATCCGTCGTGTTCCCCCCTCGACACCCGGACCCGGCCCTGAACTCGTCCGCGCCGGGCTCCCCCGTCCAAAACTCTCACTTCGGTTGGCAACCTTCCGGTGCGCGCGGGTGCTTCTTGGGTCGGTCTTTCTTGGTACACAGCACGCCCTGTGCGCAGAGTGCTTGGACCGCAAAGAACGCGCCTGCATTGTTCGCATTCCAGGTTCCACGCCCGACTCGATTTCCGCCTCGAGAATTCCTCCTTTCGTAATGCCCTGACGATGCAAACCACGACCGTCACGACAACCGAATCCCTCCTCGCCCCTCTTTCCTCCTGCGGCTGCTTGCCGTCGACATAACAACCGCAGCCAGGATGCAAGCTGTGCCGAGTGTAAGTGTTGGCGACGAATCCGCGCTGGGTTCGGGCAGAAATACAAACAAGCTCTCGTTTGGTCGAATTTGACGGCCAGCGCATTTCTTTGTTCCTGCACCCGCCAAATTAGTTGATGCCCGCTAACCCTGTCGCCTACAGCTCGTTGGATCCGGCACAGCTGTCGCTGCCGCCGCCGTTGGTCTGGTCTTTGGCCAACCCCCCGAACCCGATGCCCCGTGGTCGAGCCCAGCCCAACACATATTCCCCTCCGACTACGACGGTTTCCGAGCCCACCATGTGGCACAACGTCCGAGCACCAGCGCCGCTCCCAATCACACGTACCCGTCTCCGGTCGAAGATTTCCCCTATGCCTCGTTCCGCCAACTCGCCGACGCAGGTCCGGGGCCCCTCTCTCCCAGCTCGACGAGTGCGCCGCGGCCGCTCACTGGTGTCCAGCCTTCGTCTCCCAAGCCGAGTGGCAGGAGGCACTCGTTTATGCGGTTCGGCGACATAGCATCCCGGCCAGTCACTGAAAATTCCCGCGATTCCGTGTCGTCAAGAGAGTCTTGGATTCGGCGGCTGTCCCTCCGGCCACTGTCGCAGCATGGGGGGAGCCCGAGGTCGAGCGTGGGACCCGATTCGTCTTCCATGACCTTCTCACACGGCTCAGCCGCTCCCATGCTCGGGCAACCGCCATCACTCCATGCCGCCCCGAACAAGTTGGTCAAGCGAGCAACATCTGGGCAAACTGGGCCAGAGCCGGGGCGTCCACGGGCAGGCTCCGGGTCCCGGATACTAACGCTCCGGAGGCCCGCAACGAGCCACCAACGGTCTGCGACAATGCAGCAGTTTCAAACTCACGGAGCCTTTGCGGAACCCCACTCCCCTGGTGTGAACTTGTCTTTTGACAACTACAACCTCACCCCGACGTCCCCGTCCTTTGTGGAAGCGAGGCGGTCTTCTGGGAAGTGGACGTCATTTTTCCACGCACGGCGTTCGACCTCGGCGGCACGAGATATTTCCGGTAGAAGCAGCCCTTACCACGGCATATTCCCCCGGAAGAGGATATCGGTGATACCGAGCCACGTTTCTCGAGCCTACCTCACCAAACCCAATGACATTGATGAGATTCCCAAAATTTCGGTTGAGGTCGACACCACGCAGGATCACTTCACGCTCGAGGAGGGGCAAGAGAGTCCTCAGCTTGCTGGCGAGCCGTCCAATTCGAACGAGTCGACGCCCGACTACCGGCCAAAGAGGTCCATGTCGATGCATTTTAGTTCGGCCAGCCACTGGATTGCCAAAACCGGAAGTGTTCGACGCCCGAGACGGAGTACCATTGACGCGAAAGGTGGGGGTGGGCGGTATGCGTCGGATCCTGTTGCTGCGCCGCGAGAACTAGCCCACGGCCCAGTCACCTCAAACCCCGAAGGAATCTACACGCCGCCCGATGCTCCCCAGCAATCTGAACAACAACTTGGATTTGAGGCGCAATCGGCGGAACTCCCCCGGACTCGCAAAAGAAACTCCTCGTCCCCCCTTCCTCCCTTGAATCGCCTCTCGAGCTTCAACATTGACGTTGGGCGAATAGGCTTGGCGTCGCCGTCCTCGGCAGCACCCACCAGACCCTATCATACCCCGATTAACTACATGCAACACTCGCAGGCCTCTTCGAGTGTTACTCACAGCCGCGGTCCGTCGGGCGAGCGATCCGTGACGCTTGTCGGATCCGATGCCGAGGCTCGAGATGGTGTTTCCGGCGACGACGAGAGCGACGGCATGTATGACTCGTTCCGCACCGTCGCTTCTTCGAATCGGGTGAGATCTGTCGAGACGCCGATCGAGTCCATGTTTGATGAATCGCCGCCCAGCACCGCGAGCAACAGCAGGGCCAAGAGACTGTCGATTCAGGAAATGCTCGGGCACCCTTGGGACGGCGAGACGAAAATCACCGAGGAAGACGAAGGCACACCTACACCGAATAGGGCCGGGGACTTGGACGGTGCACCGGAAACTGGGTCGCGGCGCGAGAAGCACAGCCATTACGGGTTTGGCCCTCCGCAAGCGCTGTCGCTGGTGAACCGCGACTTTGGACGATTATCATTTGATGACGATGACGATGATGACTGGGCACGAGACGACGAGAATACTCTTAGCAACCATCTTTCGCCGCCGAGCTCGACAAACTCGCGGCGTGTAAGCCCCACATTTCGGGAGGCGCTGAGGGCTGTCAGTGGGAACGGCAGCCCCGATCCTCAGCGCGATAGCTTTGGCGACAGGCCGCGGAGCAACATATTCGATTGGTGCGAACCTTCGGTTCACGACAAGTACGATACGGACTTTCCACGGCCAAGGACGGCACACGCGAAGCAGATGTTGGACTTGAGAGGAGGCCGCTCTACGAGCCGGAAACCGCCGGGCGCAGCTCACATTCGCAGCCAGAGTGTCCCCCTCGTCGTCGACCCTTCGGATGGCTCCAAGCCGCAGCCCAAATTTGGAACCTGGGGCATGGGCGCAAAGAATGTCAGCGAGGACTGGGACGACGATTTTGAGTTCGACGGGGACGACGCGGCTGCTGTTTGCTCGCCTGAGGGCAAAGACTCGGCCACGAGCTTTTCCATGATGGTCCCTGCGTCGATCCAGGCGACACAGCCCAGCGTCAGGGCACATTCTGGCCAGATCCGGGAGCTGTCACTGCTAGTCAACGATCTGAAACGGTTATGTCGGCACGGAAAGGACCTCGATATTCTGAGCGGCCCGGCGGCAACAAAATGGGCAGAGGCGGAGAGCATCATCGCTCTCGCGTCGCCGGACGAGGACGAGCCCGAGGAGTTAGACTCAAGCAAGCCCTCGATGGACTTTGACCGGTCGACAATCGACGATCGGTTCATGGAGGAGGGATTTGACGGCCCTCTCCTCGACCATGCCGATGACCCCTTTGATATTCCGGAGCCCGAAATGTCCAAAACCGCCGTGGTGCGGGAGCGCCACGTTAACCGGCGGAGGTCGGTCTTTTCTCCCGATGACGACATCTTTGGCGGTAGCTGGCCGCTTGCCGACGGGAGCATACCTCCCTCGAGACCTCGCACACCCGACCGGTGCTCGACCCGCAGCCGGACCTCTGCAGTCGTCTCGATCGTGATCGAGGCAATGCAGCGCTCCACCGCGGACCAGGTCAAGAGCCCTCCCTCCAAATCTCCCGACACCAAGCTGTTCTTCGACACCAACAGCCTCCAGGAGCTGGTGAAGCGCGCCGGCCAGCTCCGCGACGCGCTCGCCGACGCGGTCCGCAAGGCCGAGCTGCTCACGCAGAGCCCGGCCGGGACGCCCCGGCGTGAACGCCACGGCCGCCATAACAACCCGGACGGCAGCCCCGCCTTTACGCGCGTCTTTGCGGATCCCGGGTCGAGCCCGCCTAGGCGGCTGCCCAACAGCCACAGCACCCCCTCGATCCTGAGCCGCGCCTCGGTTGACGCGCCTAGGATGCAGATGATGACTGTGAGCTAGGCGTTGGGGTAGGACTGACTGTGGCCTGCGGCCACTCTGACTGTTTAGCAAACACCCACCTTAATATCCGAAGAGCTGTATATGTACGAATATCTCTGGCCTGGCTAAACAACGGCAATAATCTGTTGTGGAAGAGTCGGATGGGACGGGCGAAAAAGAGCAAGAGCAAGAGCAGACATTACGTTACTTACCGACCTACCAACCAACCGACTTGATGTTAACTCTCTTTTTCCTTCACCTGTTTCTTTTGGCTGCATGACATGGCATGGCATGACACTCAAAATTCTAAAACCGGGGCGGGACAGTTGGAATGGGATATCATGGCCGATGAATGTGGGCGGTGACCTAGCTGTCTGGCCGGAGAGAGAGCTGGCTTTTGTTGGCGGTGGCTATTCATGGCTACTGCTGCTGCTGCTGCTGTTGTTGTGTTTCTTCTTAATTTTTAAAAAAGTTCTCTCTCTGGTCTGTACGCTTGGGTGGGTGGCTTCTTCCTCTTTCCTCTTTCTGTTGTTTTTCTTTCTTTCCCTTATTTTTTTCTTCAGTCTATGGCGTGCGTGTCAAATGGCTCTTGTGAGGAACTGTGGTAATTGGGTTGGGGGTTTGGTCTTTTTTTTTATTATTACGTTGAGCATGGTGTTTTGTTGTGTGCGATTGTGGGTGCGATTGTGGGTGTAGGCGCGGGTGGTGAGTGTGTGGTTGGAGAATTTTAGGCGGAGAGAAGCAGAGTAGAGCAGAGCAACAGAGTAGAGGAGGCTGGCTACCTGGTAGCTAGCCAGCTGGTGAAGCTGGCGGCACAATACAAATGGGGGTTTTGCGGTTGCACTTGTTACTGGTCTTTTTGCGGTTTCTTGCTGGTTTGTGCCATGTGTAGTGAGTGCCACTGGGGATACATGAATGGAGTGTTGACGTTTCCCCCTGTTGTCCCTCCTCTTGCGTGTTTGTTGGCCGGGTGCTTGCTTCCCTGAGGGAGAGTAAGAAGGGGGGGGGGGATCTTTTGAGATGAAAGTTGCTGTTAGGGGAGGAGAGGGCAGCGATGATGCTTCTCGCTGCCAGGGATGTGATAGATAGGAGATGGACTCGAGATGGGGAGGGGGGCTGATGAGTTGGCCATCCGGGTTTGTCGACTATCCGGGAGAGAACTAATAGTTTTTGAACTTGTACTTTTTCTTCTGTAATATGGGAAGCTACTCCAGCTTCCATGCGTGTGGTCGTTCCGGTCTTGATGTTCTATTTCTACATCTCGTTTCCGTTGCTTGCCACAGACATGTCGGTACTGATCTCTTGGTAAAGATTTCTTCTTCTCTTGTTGGGATAATTGTCAGAATAGATACTTGATGAGAAGGAGAATAAGATGGAAAGTGATGATGAAGGCATGGTAAAGCTTTGGGTGGTATTGAAGGGGTCACGGAGACTGG
Organism: Trichocladium uniseriatum; assembly: GCA_017139535.1. Classification (NCBI taxonomy): domain Eukaryota; kingdom Fungi; phylum Ascomycota; class Sordariomycetes; order Sordariales; family Chaetomiaceae; genus Trichocladium; species Trichocladium uniseriatum. Next base: position 26,187 of record WOUO01000032.1, on the reverse strand, counting down.
ACAGCTGCGCAAGCTGAGCTGTCTTCAAGAGTTGACGACCCATACATACCGGCAACAGACCAGGGCGAGTGTGTATGATTAGCCTCAGCATAGGGTCCTCACAGAAGTGAGTAGCAGTAATCATGCCAAGAGACAAGGTCCTGTCCTGTCCCTATTCCCCCATAAGCCGGACAGATGGCCCAAAAAGAGGGCAAAAACATACAACACCGGGGATTCCCCAGTCGTCACCGACCTGAGTACTGATCCGGCGGTCAGTAGCTTATCAAAGGGAGAGCGGACGGGATCCCGAGTTTTCTACTGCCTATGGTCGTATGTGCTAGTCGTGGGCAGTATCGTGGAATGTAAAGGCAGTGCCTTCCACGTCTCCATACCGCCCTACCGCCGGTAACGCCATGCTGTGTTTGACTCGGAGGCCCGAGATGGCTGCATTCGGACGCATCTCGACCGGATGGTCGGTGAACATGGGACTGTAGCAGGGGTTGTCCCAAGTTCTTTCCGAACCTCAAAGGCATGTAAAAAAGTGCTTCAGTCCTTCGAGGGAAAGGGCCCCCTTGAGCCTTGGCTGGGGGGTTTGAGGAGAGCACATAATGTCATCGACGAGACACCTTGCCGTATCTATTCTCTTGTAAAGCCATAGTATCTGTCTCTATAGTGGGCTTATATAGTACCTACTGTGTAGTTGTGGTGGCAGGCCCGGTTCAGCACAGGCCGAAACTTGGTTCGGAGACACCACAAACCCCCCTCTACGGCAAGGAGTATTTACGGAACCTGCAAACAACCGAGAAAGTAGTTGCTTACCTATTAATGACATAACCAAAGACTCGCCAAATGTGTGCTAATGGTCATGGCTTAGTTAAGGGGGAAGTGGGTGCCATGACATTGAAGGCGAATATCCACGAAGCTTACAGCACTTGGATAGGCCCCTCGGAGCATCAAAGGCGTCCCAGAACCTCGTGGACGACAAGGTTCCTCATTGCAAAACACATTCCTACTGCCACTCCTTGGATACTTGGCTAGATCTGTCTCTCTGCGTTCCTACTTGGCGGAAATGGGGTCAACCAAACAATAGCTGACTGTGAATACCGAGTTGTGGTCCTGGGTTAGACAGATGCAAGGGCAAACACAGCAAGACTTCGACAGATGCCACGGAAAGCAAGCATTTCAGGTATCCACGCAATGTGCTCAAGCAGTTCATTCCAAATATCTCGCTGTATTTTTTACCGAACGCGACTCTGATACTGGTTCCTAACCTAAGAAACCCAGAGGACAAGTACACTAAAATCAAGCCTGGCCATAAAGGACGACAGGCGCCGAACTAATCAAACCCATGATAGAAATGACAGTAAAGAGAAGCATAGGAAAATCCCCTCCTCAGATGCCGACAGGCACTGAGGGGTACTGTGTCATTCCGAGAAGCCATAACTGCCGATGGTTTGGTTTACTCCTTCGCACCATGCGCTAACGCAATGTTTCTCCAGTGGTCACGCTCAGCCTCAAGCTTTGCGATCTTCTCCTCCAGCTCGTCCAGGCGAGCAGCCTTGCGCTCGCGCGACTTACGAGCAGCAAGGGTGTTGCGGGCACGCTTCATGGCGACCACGTCTGACGGGTCCTCAACCACAATAGGAGGCAGAGGCTTGTCGCGGCGACGCGAGTTGACACCGGCGACAGACGAGTGGCGGCCAGACGCGGGCGAGGTGCCCGACGACTTGCGACGATGATGACCCGATGATGGTTCGCTGATATCCTCAGACTTGGAGGCAGGCGAGTCCTCAGCCTTGGCGGGCTTCGGAACGGGGTTGGCCTGGGGGAAGAGCGGGAACCAGGCGTCGTTGGAGCCGGCGTCGAAGTCGCCGCTGCCAAAGCTGGGAGAGACATCGTAGCAGTCGCCAAAGTCTGGAGACTCGTTGTAGATCGATGGCGAGGTGAGAGCCGTGAGGGCTGAGGAGTTGGGGGCCGACATGAACGGCTCATGGATCAAGAGATCCTGAGGCGACACGGTGCCCATGTTGGTTGCTGCGCTAGAGACGCTGCCGCTCAAGTCGAAGACGGCGGGCATCGCCGGCGAAGAGTACGCCGTCGACGCACCGCCCTCGAAGGCAGTGAAGTCCTCCAAATCCAAGTCTGACGTCCTTTGTGAGCCTCGCGGTCGAGCTGGCGGGTTTTGCGGGGCAGGGGATAGCATACCTTGGAGATTCATCTTGCCTTGCGGTATGTTACCAGTGCTTTGCGAAAACAGGGGAACAGGTGGGCGCGGGGGCCGGTTCTGCTTCTGCTGATTCAAAGCGACTGACGAAGACGGAGCGGACGAAGCGTAAAAGTGTTGCGGGTGCGATGTTTGCGTTGGAGAGCTAAACCGTTGGGTGAAAGCCGAAGAAGTCGTTTGGTGCCCTGTTGCGTGGATGATGCTGGCAACTCGCTGGTTCTGCAGAGACGGCGAGGTCGTGGCCTGCTGCGGAAAGAACTGTGCACGATGCTGCTGGTTTCGATTCACACCTCCGTTGGTGGAGTGTTGCGAGGCGGGGCGATTAAGTTGACGGTGTTGCTTGATCGGCTGATCGAACAAGACAAAGTCCTGTTGATTGGGCGGCAGATTCAGGTGCTGAAGATGCTGTTGATGCGCGGATGGGGCCGGCAGGCTCGAAGAACTGGAGGGAAGCCATGTTGACTGATTTGAATCCGTGGTGAAGACTGGAAAGTCTTGGCCGTGAATGGTGGCGGTGGGGAGGGAACTTGAGCGCGTGCTAGGAAGCAGGGTGCTAAAGTTCAGTTCAACCTTTGCAGGTAGAGCTGAAGTGGAAGGTTGAGAGGGGAGATTGCTTGAAAAGTTTGAAGAGGGAATTTTGACGACTTTGCGAAGCAAGTCAGAGGACGCGGGGAAGGGCGTGCTTTAACGCATCTTGAGGGATGCCTTGATTGTATTCGTTTGGTTTTGTTTGGAAGTTTGGGGTTGGAGGAGAGAAAGAGAAGGCAGCCGGAAAAGTGGACGCTGGAGGACTTTTTAATCAGGCAGCGAGGGGTCCGGAGGAAGGCGCGTGCGCCCAGGCTTACAGGCAGGGCAGGCTGCTGCGGGGTGTGATTGGTCAGCGTCGGGCAGCCCCAAACGGCAAGTGTGAGTCACACTTTTCAGACAGCTGCCGTCCAAAAAATACCCCACGTTTGCATGGCAGCGGAGGATCAAGACCAGGAAAAAGACGACTGTGGAGTTGGCTTGCCGATGCGACTTTGAAGGTTTGAGAGTTATCCAAGTTGACGGCTTTTTGAAGGACATGCCACGCTTGACTTTTTGACAGTCTGTTTCTCGAAAATACCTCCCACAAGGCACGACTAGCTGTCCACTCCGATCGTTGGCTTCTGCTTATGTTCCCTTGGTTGCTTCCAGGTTCTGGAATTTACTGTCCAGGGGGTTTGCGCCGCAACCCCGGGCGCCCAGCACTGCCCCACTGGGATCTTCGTTTCTGCGCAGCCTGCCAATCAGGCGCGGCGCCAGGATAAACGGCCCACAGCTGTAATTCCGGTTGGGACTGCGAAAATGGCCGTTCGGGCAGGCTTACGCCGACTCGATGGTGGGCTCTGCACGGCCTCCAAAGGGCGCACAATGTCAAGTGGGAGTCGCGCCTGTTGCGGTCCTGGAAGAGGCAGCAGCAAAAACAAAAGTGTCCTCATCGGTTGGTAAGTGCGTGGCCTGCCATGGTATTGGCTCCATCACCGGAAAGGCCACGGTTCACTACGGTTGACCACGGGTCTTGTCTTCCCAATCAGCCTCGGCCGGTCGCCCGGCAGCATGCGTAAATTCGGTCCTCATGGCCGCCGGACGCGCAACGGCTTGCGAGGATGGTCGGTTTTGGGATTCCCACTCGCTAACCCCAATTGACGGGCCCCGCAGTGGTTGGCAGGCTGCGAAACACAAGCTCTGCGCGAATATCCGTCGTATCCGACCATGTGCCGCTGAGAAACGGCAAGAAATGGTTGTTCCTTGGAACTGACCGCGTGGGTGTCGTACAGCAGGTCTTTGGTCGGTTAGCCTTACCACTGGAAGGCGCCAACACGGCCATCCACGATGTTGGACACGAGATCGTCAATGCTGGAAGCAATCAACGACAAGTTGAAGAACGTGGGGTCCCACGAAACATACCCTGTCACGGCCCGATCCCGGTGTCGAATCAAAATGCCCAATTGCAGCACCAAGGAAAAGAGGATCGCGATCATGTCTGGGGTGCTGCAATTGAGTTTGTGACTCACTCGGTTAAAAAGTCTTGGGACAGGGGTGAATGCTTGTGTCACTGCTGTTTTTGGCATCAAGACCCGCCAGGTCGGCAACCTCTCACAGCCCGCGAAGTTCATTCATCATCTTGAGGAACACAGTTGTCGTTGGCGAGGCCGGGAAGGCAGCACACCCGAGTGCCTGCTCCCCTTCTTCCAACACCAAAAACCATGGACTTGCCAACCAGGGACTTGACCTGCCTGATTTCATCCCCGAGCAGGCTATGGTCCGCTGGGTCTTGACAGACGACATATCCTACGCCGTCCCTCTGGATCTCGGTGGCATTTCGCAGAATAGATGACGAGCCCATACTTTTCAGCCAAATCGTCTCGCCGAACCCGGTGTCGAACTCCGGATACTGCTCCTTGACGATCGACGGAGTCGAGTCTCATTGTCTCCTCGGCAGCCGTTGCCACGGCTCTTCGCTCAGACCGGCATGGACGGGTGGGTGAGTGTTGAGCTGCCCTCTCACACTCAGGGATTCCCCGTGGGAAGGACAGTCTCTGGTTTTGCCAGCGACGTGGTACTCTTTCTCATCGAGGTTCTCGGCTTTCTGGCTCTCTAGCAAGGCCTCGAGGATGACGCCTTCCACCACCGCAACCGGGTCCATCAAGTTGCCCAGAGATTTGGACACCTTGCGGCCCTGGGCATCCCGGATGAGTGAATGGCAATACACCTCGTGGGAGGGGATTTTGCCAGTCAACTTTAGACTCAGCATGATCATTTGCGCAACTGCCACACTGTTAGCTGATACGCCATCATCCAGAGGGGACTAACTCCAGAAGAACAAGGTATCCTATCCGCTCTCTAGCACACTTGTCGAAAACAGATTCCTCATCTCAGGCGTATCCCTCGGCCAGCTCAGGGTAGCAAAGAGTCACAAAGCCGAAGAAAACTACGTGTCCAGCACATCCGTATCTCTCTCGACCGCAACCTCCCTACCAGGAAGCATCCTCTGCGTCTTCTCCCTCGCTTCCTCCTCGCTCCGCGCAACCAACCATCGCCCATCCGACCCCACGCACTCCCCCCCAACAGCAACACGATACGCCGGAATCCGATGTCCCACCAAAGCTGCCTCGACAAACCCCAGCCGTTCACACTCTCCAACCGCCAAAAATAACTCCTCCTCGCCGTCTCCGGGCAGATCGACACGAGGTGCGGCTCCGTCTCGACCAACAGGCCTGACTTACCAGGCTCCTTCTACAGCGCGGAGGGCACATCATAATGCATCTATCCTGCGAACCGACCGGAGTTATGGCTTTAGGGTGCCGTCATCATTCAAAATATTGATAGAGGGCAGGTTGTGGTGGGCTCCGACGGTAAAACCGTCGGCGTCATGGGCAGGAGTAATTTCACGGCGCCGGCGCGGAAGGGCGGGGTCGGCGATGGGGTCCGCAACAACTTGGATCAAGCGGCCGTCAATGAACGGATGTTGAGCAGATTTCCTAAAAAGGTGGGTGTACCGGGTGTCAGTTGGGCGGACTGCGATGGCGACGTCGCTGAACATGGTCTTGAGGCGGGTGGTGCCGACTTCAGCGGTTTCGGACCCGTCAAACGGATACTTGTCGGTCCGTCTCTGTCAGGAGCCATTTGTTTGAGTGTAAAGACACGATACCTATCCCGTCTCTTCCTTTCTCTGCCGCCCCCTTCTTCCCTTCCCCTCTCTCCCCCTCACCAGCACTTACACGATCAACAGACCTCGCTAACGCCCTACCCCCGTTACACCCGGGCCATGCATGTACCGCATAATCCAAGTTACTGTGATTCCGATCGAGGACAAGGTGGATCAGAGCCGGGCAAGCCTTCCCCGTCGGGTTCTGCAACTCCTCAAGAGCTGAACAGAAAACCCCACATCGTCAATTGCGCCATTGCCGCTCTGCAAAATTCTCGACGTGCATGATTAGTGAACTTTTCACATGCCCTTGGGAATGGGACGGCAGCACCTTGGCAAAGCCGCGCGCAGCAGCTGGACAGGACAGGACTTTGGGCCGCCAAGCAGCCGGCTGCAACTCAGCAGTCAATCCGCATGAGACGGAGGCATGTCCCTTGTTCACAGTTCCGAGGCCAAGCCGGCGTTCGCCACCGGGTCAACTCCCGTCGTGCCGGAGCTCTCCGACGGCGCCGAGCCGAGAATCCCGGGTTTTATCCACGGACAGGTGCTCGGACCTTTGACCGAACCGCCGATGTCATCTCAACTTTTGACTTGTCCCGGCCCGGGCCGTCTCAGACACAAGGTCAAGACGCATGAAGGGTCTCAAGCGTGATGCATGGCACTAGCATTGACAACTTGATGACGCAACGGAGCTTGAGGATATCTCGTACTTTTCACTATTACCTAGGTACTTAAAACCCATAAGTTTATGAATATAGGTTTAATTCAAATGCTGCATCATATCGTATATATCACCCAAACACCCTCCTAAAAAGTCCAACCCCCATGCCCCTGTGAATCCCTCACCCTCGGCGGCTGCACCTCCAACAGCGGTGCCCTCTGCTCGGCCTCCTCAAACGGCTGCCTCAGCGACGTCGGCGATGACGCCTCCTCCTCCAGCGCGTCCAGCGCGTCCTTCATAATCTCATTTTTTCTCCTGACCGCCTCCCATTTGCGGTCCTCCCTTAGCGCCGCGTCCACCGCCTCCCGCAACCACTCCCGCCACTGCTCCGTGACCGGCATCGCCCCGCTCCTCTCAACCCACGCGCCGTGCTTGCTCTCGCGAATAGCATACCACAGCGTGCGGGTAAATGAGGGCGTGCCCTCGCGCGGGTCGTTCTCGTCGGTCGTCTCGTGGGCACGGCACGCGTCCTCGGGCGTGACGTCGCGCACGTCGTAGCGACTCAGGTCCCAAAAGTATTCTTGGGGGAGCAGGCCCAGCAGCCAGTACAGCCCGTTGAGCAAGATGTAGGAGCCGCCGATAAAGACCTGGCTGTTCCAGCCGCAGTTGCCGAGCAGGACGACGGCGACCATGAGCAGCACCATGCCCAAGCCCATGAAGGCGCGGTGGTACTTTGTGCTGACGTACCGGCACTCTTCGGTGCCCGAGTAGAGCTCACGCGCTACCTCTTCGGTGCACTTGACGAGGAGGAAGGCACCCTCGCGGGTGCGGATGACGACGTCGCCCTTGGGGACCTTGTTGGTGGTGCGGCGGCCCATGAGGATGGGCCGCCACCACGAGGCGTAGCCGACGACGGTGCTGGCAAGGCTGATGAGGGAGATGGCGACGATGGCCGTGCCGTCCTCCCAGAACCCGGCGGCGACGACGATGCCGATGGTGAGGAGGAACGAGAAGACGCTGAGCAGGTGCACGGGCGAGTAGTAGGCCGGCGGGACCGTGTAGCGCTCCTCGCTGTTGACCATGGTCGGGTTGGTGAGCACGTCGGTGAAGCGCTCCGTGGCCGTGCGGCGCGGGGTAATGCCCAGTGGTGGTGGTGGCGCTTCCACCGCGCTTGTTGTCGCCATGCCGCGCTCCGCGGCGTCGTCCACGGCAAAGTGAACCGTCTGTTTCCTCTCCCTGCCATTTCCCTCCCCGTTATCCTCCCCACTCCCCTTCTCACCCACCCCCTTCTTCCCCTTCCTCCACACCCACCCCTTCCCCCTCTCCCACAACCTCCCCACCCCGCCTCCCCCCTTCTTCACCCTCCCAACACCACCCCCCGCCACCAACCCCCCACCACTATGCCTAATCTCCAACACCCGAAACCCAAACGGCCGAAACTCCTCCAGAGGATGCATAATATTCGCAAAGAACCCCACCGTATCCAGCGTCACCCCGCCATAAACCCCCGCCATCTTGGCCGTCACCTCGGGCAAACGCTGCGGGCGCACCGGTCTTAGCAGCGCCTGCGGGGCCGGGATGATGCGCGGCAAAAGGCACAACGTTGACGCCGTCAGCGTCTGGGCGTGCTCGGCGACCGACGACTCGCCGATGATGGCGAGGAGGGTGATGACGTCGAAGCGCCAGCCGGGGAGGTCCTGGCGGCCCCAGGGGAACCTGCGGGTGTTAGTTGGAGTCTCTTGTTCTAGGGGCAGGGAGGGCTGACCATGCGAGGGAACCGGTGGGGGCGTCGGCTTCGAGGTCTGAGGACATGCCGGCGGTGTTGTGCTAAGGGATGCTGGTCGAGTTCCGTCCCTAATCCGGAAGCGGGAAGATGAAGAGGTTAAGAATAACTGCCGGGAGTGGCGCCGGGTTGGCGATGCTTGGCGCGGATGAGGCTCCAATCCTCGGTTTTCCGCGCTTGTCGCGTCCCGCGGCGATGAGTGCGTTGCTCCCTCCCTCGGTGCTCGGTATGAGTAAATAAATAGCAAAAAGTGATGGCGAGGTCAGCGGCACTGATTAAATGTTGAGCTTTCTCTCAAAATAGCATTTGGCCTTGAGTGTTTCCAACAGAAAAAGTGAACAAGATGGAAAGAAGACGAGGCTCACGACCCTTGGCAATTTCATGGGGCGGGTCGACAGGGGTCGTGAGCGCGGCCCGCCAGCGCTTATCAATGCAACAGGGCTGAGCGAGCAGCCTTGAACTTCCCCTCACGGATCTGCCTGCAGGATGCATCTTGGGTCGCGCAAGGCTCTGTGGCGATCAGGTTTTACGACAAGGCTCTGGATAGTCAGGTTGAGAGAATGATCGGGCATCAAGTTCAAGCAAACGGGAACGAATCTTCTTAGTAGAAACCACGTGTCAAGTCCAAGGCAAAACAGAAAAGAAAAAAAGCCATGCCTTGCTCGTCTTCATCTCCATCTCCATCCCTCAAAAGAAGTAGCCCGACGCCGTCAGATCTTCACCAAAACCCGCGGCAGCTAAGGCGGCGCCGTCCGCGCCACCCGTGGTATCATCGGTAGCTCCACACCACCCCGGCTGTCTCGTAACTCATAACCACTGGTAAAAGAAGACCATCCACAACCATCCCTAACCACCAAAAAGAATAAGAACGTAGCATCAATTCAACGGCACCCCTCCCGCAGGCTTGTTAACCCCGACATACCCCTCAGCAGCCACCAAACCGGGATCATCATCCTTGATGGTGAACTCCCCCGCGATGATGCGCCTACAAAACTGTTCCCACATCACCTCCCAGTCAGCACGTACTTTGCTCATCAACTCGGGCTCCATGCATGAGTGCTCGATGCTCCACTCGACAAGCTGGCGCAGGCCGTGCAGCGTCATGTCGGGCTTGCCGGCCATGATCTGGTAAAAGTCGTGAGACAGGCGGGATCTGCAGTAGTTGTTAGTAAAGTGTCAGAGAGCAAGTAATTCTGCATAGGCGTACCTGAAAAGCGTCCCGTTATCCGTGCTCACAGTGCAGCGCACATTGCTCGCCAGCAGGTTATACACCGCGTGCCCGCTCATGCGGGGCGTCAGGCCGAGGATCTCGTTGGAGATGGGGCAGACCTCGACGCAGACCCGGTGCTTCTTCATGAGCTCCATGACGTAGGGGTGCCGCGGGAGCGCAAAGCCGTGACCGATGCGCTTCGAGCCGAGCAGCAGGGCGTCGACGAGGTTGCCGTCCGTGTCGGTGCCAATGTCGAGCGTCTCACCGCAGTGGAAGAGGAAGGGGATGTCCTGTCGTTTTTCGGCGCAGAGGTACTTGAACTGGAGGAACTGCTCCTTGAAGTCTTTGAGGGGCTTGCCCTTGCTTTCTTCGCCGACGAGGTCGAAGCCTAAGTGGTCAGATTTGGTCCGGAAGGTTAAGCGTATAAGTCTTACCTGCAATGTAGCTCGAGAACTTGTCGTGCATTTTAAACTCCAAGCACTGCTTCAGGGCAATGGCAACTTGCTCCTCGCTAAAGGACCGGGGCGTGCAATAGATGACCTTGAGCCCCTTGAAAATTTCATGTCCGTGGTCTCGCTGGAAAGCCTCGTACTCGTCAATGATCAGGTCCATGATGCCGACGTTGTCGAGCTTGCTGGAGCCGTCGTCCTTCCACACCTGATTAGACGACATAAAGTTGGGCCGGATCTCGGCGTACTGGATGTTGTCGGCCGCAAACTCCTCGAGGCACTCGCGCGTGTACTTTTTGTAGGCCGTCTCGTAGTTGAAGAGCCCCTTCATCATTTGCGTCCGCGCGTTGAACTTTTCCCAGGCTCTGCGACCGGTCAGTGACATGCAGGGAATGCTTCCGTTGGGTTTACTGACCCTTGAGACGTCTGGAGCAAGTTGTGGGCTTCCTCCTCCTGGAAAACCAGCTTTCTCTGCAGCCAGCCATCAACCCCCTTTTCACAGACTTGTTCCGGAAACTGGGCAATAAAGTCCCTGAACGGCATGACCGTCCCGCCCTCGTATTGACTGTCAAACAGGTTCCCGCGGCGCTTCTCTTCCACAGCCGCCTCACCCATGATACTAAACTGTATCCTGCACTGGTCGAATGCGCAGTCTCCCACTAACGGAATGTTGCTCCAGATGAACATGCGCTCCATGTCCTTGGCAATGTCGAGCAGAAAGTTGGGCGGCAGGTTGGCATTGAAGTGGATATGCAAATGGGCGCCCTTGGGCATGGCGCGGCAGAGAGCAAAGAGCTGGGTCTTCTCAATGAGGTCGGCATTGGACAGAAAGTGGTCGCCGTAGAAGCGGGAATGCTCCTGGCCGCCATAGCCGCGCTGCTTGGGGGCTGTCTCGTAGAAGCGCACAATGTCGTTCTTTTTGAGATGCTGTAGGACCTTGTCGGCTTCGAGCTCAAAGTCCTTTGCATTCTGAGTGCAGGCATAGTCAAATCCCAGGGCGCTCTCGCAGCTGACGACTTGCTGGCGCAGAGTGTCGTATTCGCCCGTCGTCCTTTTCACATATGCCGCCGACTCCTTCTCGAGTCCGGCGGTAATACCCTTTTTTGGAACCCCAAGGACGGGTTTCCTCGGGGCGCCCATGAAGCGGCCTATTCGCTCAGCAAGAAAGGTCACAGATAGTTCTCCCCGGCGCCTGGCCACGTCCTCGTGGGCCTTGACGACCTCATCTTCGATGACGAGACCTCTTTCCACGGGCTCGGCATCTTCATGGGGGCTGCTGCGGAACAGGTTAGCCATGAGCTCAGCGAAGCGGCGTCGGCGGGGAGTCCTGACTGGGTCCGAGAGCGCTTGGCGGTTTTGCGGAGCAGTCTGAACATTGCAGCCACGGTCGGTGGAGGCCACGCTGTGAGATGTGTAGGAGATGCAAAATATGCCCATGAGCGTCTTGTGAGTCCTTGAACGGTACTTTGTACGAATGCTGGGTTGGTATTCGGGCAGCCAAAATGAGTGACGGCCGAGATGTGAAAAGAGGGCGTAACGAGACAAAAACAACAGTGTCACCCCGTGCGCTCGGCAACGGGTGAAGCACCAGATTTAATGAAGGCGTCGAGCCACACTGGCATCATGGCGGGTGGTGTTGACAACTTCTGCGCGCCTGCGGTAGGCAAACTGGCGGGATGGTGGTACTGGGCAGCCATCTCTTGTTCTCATTGGCGCCTCGCCTGCCAACCGCCAATGGAACCAACTGCCCTCCAGGATGCTGCGCCGCGGTTGCCCTGCATGGCCGCCCGATCCGCAATTGTCCGTGCACCCTTCCAGGTTGACCCCACCTGCCAATCATCGGATGCCCCACCCGGAACGTCCTGTAAGGCTGATCCGCAGGCAAAACCCCGAACCGCGTGCCACGATACTGGCCGGATGAGTTGTCGACAGTCTAGTGTCTCACATACCCGTGGCGCGGTACGCTATGTCGCTGAGTTCCCCTGCGTTTTTGATGACTCTGAGGGCTCCAGGTCGTCGTTGCCTGGACGAATTCAGCATTTCTCCCTCAAGCCACTCCGCAGAGTCGACAGCTCGCCAGTCAACACTCACCGGTCCGACACCGTGGGTCGAATGAGACTTTGTCGGTTTGCAGGCCTGTGTCAAGCTAGCATCCCGAATATCTCTGTCGAGAGCAACTGGGGCTGGTTTCCGAAACAAAATCCCCATCTCGGCGCATTCAGCTCTAGGCATCCCTACAAGCACACATGGCCGGCCGCTCCAATGCCGGGTGAGCCACCCGGACACCTGGGCTGGAACTCACACGACCCCTTAACCTTATTTTACCTTCCTTTTACGGACTTTACCTCGAATCTTTAGGAGGACCAAGGACGCCTGGCAGGACTGAATCTCCCGACCTATTATCCCGGACCGCATGTCCTCTGCTGCGCCCCGGCTCCCGGCCGTCCCCAGGACCTATTCGCGCCAGCGACCCTCTCGTACCTCCGAAATACTTTCCATTTTAAGGAGCCCTGTTGGCGGTCTGGAGGGCTGCTGTGGGGAGAAAATGGGGCCGAGTCGGACGTCCCGTTGAATTTCACCGCTACTTTTTATGCCAAACCAAGACATCGTTTCGAAGGCGTCCTTGAGTACAGCCTCTCACCGCGCTTCTTCACTATGAAACACTCTGGCACGAGTTCCCTCGACGTGGTGTAGTAGTGTAACTCGCGGAAGCGAGCAGAGGTTGCAGGGCCAAGCCATGCTGCGTTGTGGCCCTCCGATTGAATCTTCCAAACCTCACGGCTCCAGTGTACTGTCAAGGACTGGAACATGGGGTCTGAAATTGCGTTTGGTTCTGGCCGTATGGGCCCGCGGCTGCTTCTAGTATGCCTCGCAAGTTGCCAGTCATTTGGCCCATCCACCCACCCCACCTCAGAGATGATTATATAAACACAAGTGCTCGCATCTGCAATTGGGGCTGAGCACCCCTATTTGAAAAAAGAATGAAAGACTTGAACTGAGGAAGATCGGAGGAGAGTGGGCTGGCAGGAAATTAAACTGAACAAACTGTGCCATACTCCCAGAATCTGCCTAGGCTGTGCTGGGTTCGGGGTGTGTGTGTTAGCGAGATATCAACTCACGTCCTGGTTGATCAACAGGTGAACGGCTGTGGTTTGATCAAACTTGACATCCTCGTTTCCGCTGCCAGCTCTGACTCGTATTGAAACCAAATGATGCTCGAGACCCCAGGCCTAGGGAGCCAAATTTCATCTCTGCGTTTCTCAGATTGGTTTATTGAAAAATCATGAGCTTAATCGTCCGTGGTAGTGAACTATTAAAGTTGCTTTTGGCTCGAACGGATGAATTACAGCTAACATGTCATTACTGATGACATACAACTGAGATAGCTTGTGTGGTATCATGACCGTGGCTGTGTCCACACCACACCAACATGGCATGGCAAACCACGGGGCTTCCCCCAACCTGCATGCCGTACGGAGTATCGCTGTAACGCTGCAATGCAACCTTCTACTTGCCCGGAATATTTCAAATAATCAGGCATGGGCATCTTGTTCGATATTCCTGGACAAGACTCGAAGAGAGGGACGTTGGGGAGGCATCCGTAGTTTCCTCGAGGCTGAGCTGCATTTCACTCTCACTCCAACCTCAACTTCACAGTTTGGGCCAATTTAGACATAACTTGTTAATATCTACATAAAACGAACAGCAGAACAGACGCCATCTCGCTGAGCTCTATACCTGTATGGCAGCCTCGAACAAAAGGCGCCGTCTGTCTAGAAATGCAGTCCAGGTATCAAATGCCAGACGCAGTGTAACCATGCCGGGCACCAACTCCATAACATCAACTGCCCGCGACTCCTCGCTACGCCGTAGTCCAACTACGCCAACGTCGCCCCTTTTATAATTTATAAAACAAGAACCCTCATCATTACCACCCCGCCCCGTTCACCCCTTAATCATCAAACTTGATCCCCCCAACGGCGAACGTGTCGATCCGCCCGCCGCGGTAGCTGCCCTTCTTCTTCTTGTTCTTCTCCTTGGTGAACCCCTTGCCGCGCGTGACAATCAGGTCCTCGTGCGCCTTGCGGCCCCAGTCGTGGCCGGCAAATGCGTTGGACGCGAGGCGCGGGTCGACCTGGACGTCGGCCCGGACGCGCGAGAAGGGCGCGTTGGGCTGCTTGTTGTTGTTGCCCTTGCCGCGGTTGTTGGCCTTGGCCGGGTCGGGCGGCAGCGGCGCAAACTTGCTGACGGGGTAGACTTTGTTCTTGGGGACAGAGTCGAGTGTGGCCGAGCTGTCGGACGAGGTGGCTGCGGGGGACGTGGACTTGGTTTTGGGCTTTTCGTCCTCGGAGTCGGAGTCAGAGGAGGAATCCGACGAGGAATCGGACGACGAGTCGGAGCTGGAGTCGGGCAGCGCGACCTTAGCAGCTTCCTCGGCTTCGTCTTCGGAGTCGGACGAGTCGGAATCGGAGGAGGAGTCTGAGTCGGAGGACGAGGAATCAGATGACGAGTCAGAAGACGACTCAGACGACGAGTCCTCCTTCTTGACAGCAGCCTTCTTCTTTGTAGCCTTCTTGGCGGGCTTCTCGGCTTCCGACTCCGAGTCGGAATCAGAGTCTGAAGAGTCGGACGGGTCGGACGAGGAGTCGGATGAGGAGTCAGACGAGGAGTCGGAGGAAGATTCAGAAGACGACTCGGCCTTGACCTTCTGCTTCTTGGTAGCCGGGGCCTCCTCGTCAGAGCTGGAATCCGAAGAGTCGGAGTCGGACGAGTCGCTGCTCTCGGAAGCAGCCTTGCGCTTCAGGGGGTTTGCCGCGGGTTTCGCGGGCTTCTTCTCGTCCTCGCTGTCGCTGTCGCTGTCGCTATCGCTGCTGTCGCTGCTCTCACTGCTGCTGCTGGAATCCGAGCTCGAATCCTTGGGGGCATCCTCCATCTCGACGTCGCCATTGTCGCTCTCGCTGTCAGACGAGTCCGAGTCGCTGCTGCTGTCGCTGCTGCTATCGTCGCTACTGCTACTGCTCACCGTGGTGACCTTTTTAGCAACAGTCTTGGCCCCCTTGCCATTGTTCAGCGACGCCTCCCAGGCCTGGAAGACGGCGACCAGAGACTGTTGATCGGTGGCACCGCTCTTCTTCCAGCCCTTCTTGGCGCGCTGCTTTGTGAACGCGCTGTGGGCGTCGGTGAAGTCGTGCTCGGACAGGAAGTTCTCGACGAGGTCGACGAGCTGAGCCGGGGGTTCAGCGGGTGACGCGGCCTTCTTGGAGGCGCCGGCCGTGGACTTCTTGGTTCCCGCCATGGTGGATTCGTTCTCGCTTGTTGCCGTCGGTTTCTTGCTCGGCGCGGGAGTCGAGTTCTTGGAAAAAAGCCAGGCGGGGGGTGGGGCCATGTGAAATCTCACAGTTCCAGTCGCCGATTCCGCAAGGTCGGTGCCCGCACTTGTGTGTCAAGATTCCGGAAGCAGCGCGTCAAAGAACAGGAATGTGCTTGCTGTCGCGGAAAAATGTTTCTTTGCGCGCCTCACCGCCTTTTTATTTCTGCCGCCTCCAAGCCCCACTTTGCATTGTGTGGACACTGTGGAGTCTGGACTCGAGGGGACAGAGGGGTAGAGGGCCCGCTGGCACCAGCTGTCGGGTCTTTGTCCACCTTTGAGCTGCGGGTTCCTGCTTGACCTGTCCTCGACACTCGACTCCCACTCCCCAGGAACCAAGTGTAACGCAAGATGAGAGTGCTTTTTACAAGTCGATGGTTCTATAAACCCAAGCATATTATGCTGACGGCATGTGTGCCGAACATCTTTCAACTGTCTCATGGTGGATTTCGATCAGGCCAAGTTTCTTTCTTTGAACCTCGTTTCAATGAGCCGGCTCCCGACTCAACACATTACAAGCGCAAAATCACATGAATTGCTCGCAGACTCATCGTCATGCATGCTCTGTCGGGTGCCCTTTGCCTTAATCCGGCATTCCTGCACCTTCCCATTCGACCAATGCCACCTTAAACCGGACCAAACCGCGCCACTGACGCGTCCGAACCCTTTGAAGTTGCAGTCCGGGGACCCGTCCGGGGTCTTGATCCCTTACCGGCGGCCGCCCAATCAATCGACATGCTGGTGCCAAATCAGCCCAGGCACCAACCGGCACCAACGGCACCAGCGGCACCAATCTGGGAAAAAAGCACTGCACTCGGCACTGTCCTGACACTGCACTCAGATGTCTTTCTCTCATTCATTGATGCTTGTTGGTCTGCACAGCAGCGTTCTTTTCCAAACTTACTCCGGACTGGACGGATACTCGGCAGCCTCACATCCCTGTCCGCTGATGAAAAGAGTGGGCCAAGACCTCATCTCTCCTTTCTTGGCAGCCCTGTGAACAAACGTCGTTGTTCCTCTCGCCTTTTTCCAGTCCTGCCGACGAGTGAGAGACATAGACGGAGAGACTGGCCTCGCATCCAATGGCACCGACGACCAGCCTGGTCTACCGGGCCGTGGCGTACGACGACGACGGCGGCGAGGAAGGAGGGGACCGCCGATGGCGCTTCAAGGCGCGGCTGACGACGCTGGCCCGCATCATCACCGTCCTGCTGGTCCTTGCCGATGTCGTCTCCTGGCTCAACACCCGGGGCATGATCAGCACCGCCAGTGGCTTCCTGGTCGCCATTATCGTCGCCCTGGGCCTGGCTGTCGTTTGGAACCTCTTGCACATCTTCCCGCAGGCGTCCCAGCATAGCGTGTGGTTGAGGGTGCTGCCGAGTTCGGTCTGCAAGCTCGGGGACTCCTGCGGGTGTGTACTGGATGGCCGTGAGGGACGGTTTGGCAAGCGGCCGGAGGACAGGCGTTTGGTTAGGAGGAAACTGGTGTGGGGAGCGCTGATCGATTTTGTGCTTGGGCTGACCATCGTTGTCAGTGCCGGTTAGTTTTTCTTCCAAATTTCTCTGGTTAGATATGGCAAGCTAATATGAGCCCTATATAGCGAATTCCTGGAGTTTTTTCTGGCCGTATCGGTCCGACGTGGTCGGAGTGCTACTCATCATCACTGGGTATGTATTTTTATTCCCACCCCAGTACGCCGGTGTTAATATATGGCTAGTTCTTTTGAGCTCGGCATTGCCTTGGCGACTCTCATCTTCCGCTATTTTTACAGATATATCGTCGTGGGGATTGTTGTTAGAGGCACCGATGACGACGGCACATATACTCGCATCAGGCATGCGCCTGACGACGAGGATCGGACCGCGGGTGCGGCCGTGTCGCCTGTTTGATGTCCGTTCGGCAAGGTAGCTGGGTGTAATGATGGAGAAAGTGTATTACTTGTACGGCAGGCACATGCGGAAGGGTGTTGACCCTGACAGAAGGTCATTTACATGTCTTGAATTTGGAATACCTCGGGATGTTTATAGGGCAACCGTCTATAATTGGATATACCGGAACTCGAGTCGAGCTCCTTACATACAATGTGCTTTAGTTGAAGAATACTCTTGGAAGTCTGGGAGCATGTGCAGATGTCACTTGAAAGGGTCCTCTCTGCCGCAAATGTTGGCCTGGCTCAAGTGGCTGAGGTACAAAAATGAGACGAGCAAATCAGACGAGAGGAAAAGGTAAAAATGTTGCTGTCGAAGGATCGAACCCGCGTCTCAAAAAAGAGGTGTTTGTCCTCCCCAGAAGAGTACCCAATTCCGGAGGTGAGTAGACGGGTAGACACCCCAGACCGCTCGGCCACGAACACTCGCCGTGCCTCGCGCGTCCCGATGGAAACGGGGAACGCTCAGCTGGCCTATATACCTGTTCTCCCTTGCCCTCCCATTGCCCATCTGGCACTTCGTTGTCGTCCACAGATTGGACTCGCCATCAAGGTCCACGCACCACGCCGACGAGCACATTCCATGTCATCTCGTGGCCCATTCCGGTCCAAACAGCCCGAGCCATCCCATCTTCTGTCATCCCACCGTTTCAAACCCCGAGTTTCTACCTCTTCCTTGAAGCCTTCGCAGCCTTGGCAGCCTTCTCGGCCACCAACTCCCGCCCACACCTTTCCCAGATTTCCATGCCGGTCAGAATGGTGCTCCAAAACATGAGCAGGCTCACCGTGCCCGCATCGAAGGGCACCCAACCGACAATTGACCCAGGGATGGAAAGGTCCATGACATCTGCCACCATCTTCCGGACAATCTTTCTCATCTTTTGCCTCTCCTCCGCCCGGGTGGCATCCTGCTGTTTTTGTTTCTCACCCTCCTTCTCATTCTCTTTCCCACCCTCCTTGCCCTCCACCTTCTCCCCCCCAACCTTCCCCTTCCCCCCCGCCCTAGCCAACCTCACCACCCCCCCAACCACCGCACATCCCAACCCAAAAAACCACATCCTCTGCGCCTCCACCGCCAACACCCCGGCCCTCTCCTCCCCCCACACCCCCAACCCCTGCACATCCAGCGCCTCCACAAACGTGATACTCTCCAACAGCAAATACATCCCCGTAAACGATTTCGCCCCAACATCACACCACCTCACCAGCTCCCCCTCATCATTTTCATCATCCTCATCATTCCACGTCTCCCACGCCGCGCGAAAGACGTCCAAAAAGCGGAATAGCCGCAGCGGACGGCGGATTGTCGCCAGGCGGGAGCGTAAGTGGGGGAGGAGGTCGGGGGAGGAGAGGGAGGGGAGCAGGGAGGAAGGGAGGAAGAGGTGCAGGGTGGGGTAGGAGAGGAGGAGTTGGGCGAGGGATTGGAGGAGGCGGAGGATGCGTTCTAGGCCGTCTATAGGCAGGTACATAGGTTAGTATGAGGGGGGATGGGGGGGGGGGGGGGGGGGGGGGGGGGGGGTGGGGGGGGGGGGTTGGGGGGGGGGGGGGGTGTGGGGGGGGGGGGGGGGGGGGGGGGGGGGGGGGGAGGGCTTGCCGGGCGTCGGGGCTGAAGCGGGTGATTTGTTCGGGGGGGGGGAGGGTGAGGGGGGTGGGTTGTGCCATTTTGGTGGGTAGTGAGTGGCTGCTGGCAGCCTGACGTTCTGGTTGTGGTGATCAGAGGGTAAGAGGTTGAAGGTTTGAGAGAGATGAGAACTCGGATGTTCACCGCCAAGGGTTTGTTGTCATTAGAGACTCAGGTGGGTTGATTGATTGGTAATCTGTTTCGAGTCCCCTAACCTTGGCTTGGCGTGGAACTTGCCAGGGGCCATCTGGGCCAACATTAGCTAGGTTCTCCTCGGGCTATTGCTTCCAAGACACACTGGGGAACCTCGAATACACTGCCGGAAGCCACGTAGCAAGTTGTTAAAGACAAGCACCACTTTTCGCCCCCATTGACATAGTAAACAGGTACAGCCCGCGGGCAGTCTACGGCAAAGTAGCATATGTACAATCCCATGATCTCCTCTCCCCATCCATCTATTATCACTCTACATGCCGGGAGAAACGAGCTTGCCCTGCTGCCTCGAGTCGGCCTTCCAGCCGCCGGCCAGCGCCTCGCCGCCGTTCTCCTGGGCAAACTTCTGCATGCGCGCCTCCAGCTCGGGGCGGAAGTGGCGGATCAGACCCTGGATGGGCCAGGCGAACGCCTCGCCGAGAGCTATAGTCTGTCAGCCTTAAATTCTTTGCCTTTGCTCAAAACGGAAAACCTACCGCAAATGGTGTGGCCCTCGACCTGCTTGGTCAGCTCCTGCAGCATGTCAATCTCGCGCTCGCGGCCCATGCCCTTCTCGAAACGCGACATGATCTGCTCAGTCCACTTGCTGCCCTCGCGGCAGGGCGTGCACTGGCCGCAGCTCTCGTGGCGGTAAAAGTGGCTGAGGCGCGAGATGGCGCGCACCACGTCGGTGCTCTTGTCCATGACGATGACGGCCGCCGTGCCGAGACCCGACTGGCTGTCCTTGAGCGCGTCAAAGTCCATCAGCTGGTCGTCGCAGATGTGCTTGGGCAGGATGGGGGTCGACGAGCCGCCGGGGATGACGGCCAGCAGGTTGTCCCAGCCGCCGCGCACGCCGCCGCAGTGCTTGTCAATCAGCTCGCGCATCGAGATGCTCATCTCCTCCTCGACCGTCACGGGGTTGTTAACGTGGCCGCTGATGCAAAAGAGCTTGGTGCCCTGGTTGCGCTCGCGGCCGAAGCCGGCGAACCAGTTGCCGCCGCGGCGGCAGATGGTGGGCGCCACGGCGACCGTCTCGACATTGGCGACGGTCGAGGGGCAGCCAAACAGGCCGACGGCAGCGGGGAAGGGCGGCTTGAGGCGGGGCTTGCCGGGCTTGCCCTCGAGCGACTCGATCAAGCTCGTCTCCTCACCGCAGACGTAGGCACCGCCGCCGCGGTGGACGTAGACGTCAAAATCGTAGCCAGAGCCGCAGGCGTTCTTGCCAATCAGGCCGTCGGCGTAGGCCTCGTTGATGGCGTTCTGCAGCACGGCAGCCTCGTGGATGAACTCGCCACGGATGTAGATGTAGGCGGCCGTGGCGTTCATGGCGCGGCCGGCAACCAGGCAGCCCTCGATCAGCTTGTGGGGGTCCTTGCGCATAATCTCGCGGTCCTTGCAGGTGCCCGGCTCGCCCTCGTCGGCGTTGACCACGAGGTAGCGCGGCTTGTTGTCCTTGTCCCAGTCCTTGAAGTTCATGAACGACTGCAGAGGTTAGCGAACGCACCGAGTAAAACCATCCGGAAAGAAACACACCCATTTCAGACCCGACGGGAAGCCGGCACCGCCGCGCCCGCGCAGGCCCGAGGTCTTGATCTCGCCAATGATCCAGTCGTGGCCCTTGAGGATGATCTCCTTGGTCTTGTGCCAGTCGCCCATCTTCTTGGCGTGCTTAAGGTCGGGCGGGTAGCGGCCGTAGAGATTCTGGAAGATGCGGTCCTGGTCCTTGAGACCGCCATAGGTGCGCACCGTGGCGGCATTGGGGTCCTGGACCGTCGCGAAGGAGCGGCATGGTTGTGTGGTGGCGGCCGTCGAGACGGCGCTCGTAATCGTCCGTGCCGACGCCTTCGTCGGCGCTGCGGTGCGTGACAGCATGGCGTTGGTCGCTGCCCGGCAGAGCAGAGGTGTTGCGATGCCAATTGGCCGGCAGGCGGGAGTCTGGGGGGTTCGTGGACGAGGCGAGGTTGGCCCGATGGCGTTGCCAATTGAGCGTGCACCGATTGAGCGGCTTTCTTGAGGTTTGGTTTCGCCTGGTGCTGATTGGCTGGCGGTGCCGGGTGTGTGGCGGCATTGACCAGACTGTGGCGGGAGCTCCAATTCCCGCCAAGACTGTGAGGCACTTCGCTCAACGCGGTTTCCCGGAGGTACCTCGACAAGTCACCGCGTCTTCCAGAAATCAACCACAACCACCCCAAAATGCATCTCCAACAACCATCACCACCGCCATAAAGCCGACCAAACAAACCCATACAAATAACGTGGGGAAGAAACGACCATGTCCTCCAAACGCCACACCATCCTCCCGCCCGCGTCCCAAACCGGCCCCAAACCCCCCGTGCACTTCTCCTCCTCCATCACCATCGCCGATTCCGCCCTCCTCAGCGGCACCCACCAAATCAGCATCCACAGCGACAGCGTCATCCACCCGCGCGCCCGTCTCGACTCACACGCCGGGCGCATCAGCGTGGGCCGGCGGTGCGTGGTGCACGAGCGGGCGCACTTGGGCTGTCCTTCTCTCACAGGGTACACAGGCGGTGGGGCGACAGAGGAGGGAGGGAGAGAGGTGGCGGTGACGTTGGGGGATTATGTGGTTGTGGAGGTTGGGGCGGCGGTCGAGGCCGGGGAGACGGTGATTGCGGAGGGGACGACAGTGGGGGTTGGGGCGAGGATTGGGGCGGGAGCGAGGGTTGGGAGGGTGAGTGCTCCTGTTGTTTGAGGGGGAGGGAGTTTGAGGGATGGCAAGCTGACTGATGAGTAGCACTGCACGCTTACACCACACACCGAAATTGCGGCTGGCGAGACGGTGCCCGACTTTACAGTTGTCTACTCGAACGGGATGCGGCGGACGGACAGGCGCGGGGTGGCCGAGCTGAAGAATAAGGGCTTGACACGGCAGATTGATATTTTGAGGAGGATGATACCCAGCAACCCGACCAAGTTTGTTTAAAATCGTTGTTTTTAGAGATACCCCAGGATACGCTACACTTTTATTTGAGGACTGTTATCCTCCCATTCATAAGCAGCATTGCCGATAGTCATGACCAATACCCGTCCCAACCACCATCCGGTGTCATAGTCATGCTGTCCAACCACCATCTGGTGTTATAGTCATGCCCGTCCAACCATCATCCCGTGTTACAGCCATGCAATCCGGTGTTATCCTCTGTCATAACATCCATCATAGGCAGCGTGTCTTCATCCACTCGCTGGTCCCCAGCCCCAGGTTCAGCCCATTCTCCGCCCACCATCTCCTCACCCTGGTCTGATCACCTAGCGAGTCCTCCAGCGCCTCCTCGACGTCCATCGTCTTGTACTCGACCCTGTTCCCCTTGCCGCCAGTCATCCCCGGCAGCTCCCCGTGCGCATACTTGCGCCACCACTCGAGCACAGGAATATGTGCATGGTACGTCGCCTCAATCAGAATCTGGTTATCAAACTGCAGCTTATCATCCCCCCTCAGCTGCCGCCACAGATCCAGCACTTTCACTTGGCCCCACCGGCTCGCCATCTTGCACACGGCATCCTGATGGCCCACGGGCACACCACTCTCCTCCCACCAGCGAATCACCGCCAACTGGCCCCACTGTGCAGCCGCCAGCAGCGCGCGTCCGGGCTTGAGGACAATCGTCGGGTCCTGCAGCGCCGCCTCGCGCCACCACTCGAGCACGTGCACGTGGCCCTTGGAGCTGGCCATCTCAAACGCCGTCTCCGAGTACTTGAACGGCAGACCCGAGCGGCGCCACCATTCGAGCACATGGGCGAAGCCGCGGCCCGACGCGCCGTTGAGCGCCTCGGCGTCGTACTGCTTCTCGAGGAAGGACGGGGACCGCGCCCACCAGTCGAGGATGGCGGTGCGGCCGTAGTAGGCGGAAGCCTTTGTTGGGATGGTCTTGCCGTCGAAGCACTTGAAGATGTGGGCAAAGTTGGACTCGATGTAGGTGAGTACCGGGGTGAGGGAGAATTTGAAGATGAGATGGACCGCGAGAGCGGAGAGGTCGTGGAAGGAAGGGGGTGCCGCGGCGAGCTTGGCGCAGGCGGCTTTCGTGTCGGCCGTGAGGAGGGTCCATTCGAGGTCGTGCATGAAGACCTGGAGCGGGTCGTTGGGGTCCTTAGGCTCCCGCCGCCAGCCCTGGCTCGTAGGCATGTCGAGCGTGGTGAAGACGCCGAGCGAGGTTGCCAGCTCCCAGTCGTTTGTGAACTCAAAGATCATGCTCCAGATCTCGGGCGGCAGGGTGCTGCGCGCCTTCTTGGTGGTGGCCGGGGGCGGGCCCGGCTGGACGCTAAAGTCGATATCGTGGCCCAGCTTGAGGAAGTCGGCCTGATTCTTAATGATGCCCACCACCTCGTTGAAGCCGTCCCACTCGACGACCCGTTTCGGGGGCGTCCCCTTGTCGTAGTGCCAGAGGATGGGCGGCATCACCCGGATCCAGCCCCATTTGCGGTGCAGCTTGCTCATCTGCCGCTTGGTGACGGGATTCTCCCACATCTGGGTGCTCATGCCGGGGATCAGCAGTATCCGCTTGGACGCATCCCAGCTCCGTAGGACTTCCAACAGCAGTGTGTCGGAGATGCCGCACATCATCTTGGCTAGGCTGTCGGCGTCGATGGGGGCGAGCACCAGCAGGTCGGCCCACTCGACCAGCTCGGACGCCTGCTGCTGGCACGACTCGGTGTCCTTAGCACTCGAGGTGTTGGGGACGCCGGTCCTGATGCTCGCGTTTTGGTGCACCATGATCTCCTGCGTCAGCCGGTGTGTCCTCTCATCGACGATTGCTCGCGTGGTGATTTGCGAGTTCTTGGAGAGGCGGACGGCGATGGCCTCGGCGAATGCGACATCGCGGGGGCCGTTGGCAGCGACTAGAAGACGCAGCGACGGCGGGCGCTGGGTGTCGCTGATGGAGGGGCTCGACAATACCCGCGAGCTTGTTATCCGGTTGTCCAAGCTCGGGCTGGGATATGCTTCTGACATGGTGGGCCTAGGCTCGACGCCTCGAGGCGGGCGTTTGCGTCCAAGTGGGTTAGTGTTAATGTGCTTATCTGGGAAACTTGCCCAAATGTGCGGCGCAAGAGGGACAGCTGCAGATGGATTGGTTGGGATGCTAGAGGCGGTAATGTAGAAGAAAGTTGAAGAGAGAGTCGGTGGTGTGGAAGAGGAATGGGTGGTTGCCTGACGTTGACATTACCCAATGACGAGATGTTGGTTCCAGGTCGGGGTGGCCAGGCTTGGGTGGCCAGTCGTTGGTGGTTGTTGCCAAGTCCCGGGCTGGCACGGGCCGCATCAGGCATGGAATCTGAAAAATTACAGGACGCTTCTTTTGGGGAGGTGCAATGCAGGATTCTCCTCTTTCGTCGGCAAAACAATAAGACTTGGAGAATATATGACACAATGAACTGGTGGTATTTGGTTTGTAGTTTATTGAATATCCCCAACAAACACGGTAAACACTGCATCCGCAATACAGAGCATGTTACCGGGCGGACGGCGAATGAAGCGTAATCTCTGTAATGCAATACGAGAGCCGACATGGGCCGAGATGGACCCCTGCCCGGGCCCGTTGCCGGAGGTGGGTCTGAGTCTCCGGTGGGTCATCCCAACTCCCCGGGCCGTGGGGTCGGTCTCCGGGTGGGGCAATGTGCTTGATCAAACATGCAACCGGAAGTCCCCCGTATTCAACCCTATTCCAACTTCTTTGCATAAAAGCTGTATGTCTCGCTCACGGGCCACCGGGGCTGCAGGTCTGCCTTCCGGCAACAAAGACAAAGAAAATTTCTACCCGTCAAGAAGCGGTAAATGCTCCATACATGGGTGAATCATGGGGCTAGCTGCTATATTTCCCACTGCTAGTGGCCCTCGTCAAAATCCAAACTGTCACTTGTGAGACCCGGATGCTTTCCGGATGGATATGCACCTACACCCAGCGTGGGCTCTGGGGGGTGGCTTCCGAGGACAGACAAGCCAGGCATGTGCTTTGATCAAAACTCCGGAAACGGCCCCGGTGGCTAGATTCAGGTCGCGGTACAGCAAACCGCCGCGAGTCACACTCACGAGCCTTGCCTGGCAGCAAGCCGGTTGGTCAATCCTGGGAAAATGCTACTTTGATGACGGCTGGCCGGGTACCTGACCCTCTTTCCCCGCTACTTCGCATTCATCTCTTCACAGCAGGGAAGACAGCACAGGACCTCGGGGAAACCGTAACCCAAACAACAATGCAAGATGAACGGCAAGCAATGGAAGCGACACCATTCTGGGCGCGGTGTCAAGCCAGCCAGAGCCGCTGCCAAATATAACCTCCCCGCCACTTGATGATCGACCTCCAGTCAACACAAGATATTCCAACTCCCAACCGTAGCCGACACTTGAACCTGGGCCCCCCGCCCAGCCAATCCAACACACCGTTTGGCCCACCGCATGTGGCCTTGGACTTGAACGATGCAGACATCCTCGCAGCTGCTTTCCCACCAGCCCACCAGCTGCTCAAAACAACATGCTGGGTCGTCAGTAGTATCCTCAGCAAAGCTCAAAGGTCTCCTGTCACGGTATCCCTCTCGCCGGGGGCTCTCACCAAACAAGGCCAACGACCAACCCCAATTATCCTTAAACCCTGTCACTTACCATCCCGGGAACTCGTCCCTCACCCAAGCCACCCGCTTCCTCCGCTCTGTCCGCCAGTATCTCTACCCCACCCCACCCTTACCCCAGGAATCTCAAGACCCCGACCCCGAACCTGTCGCCAGCTCTGACGCCATCGCCGTCTGGGAAGCCCAAGAGTTCATCCGATCCTTCATCTCCGAAAACTGGTCCAACCACGCATCCTCCATTACCATGGATTGCGATATTACCCTCCCCGAGCTGCTCGCCATCGGTCAGCTGCCCGAAACCGAGGGCTGCGGCGCCTGCCGCCGTCTGGTTTGCGTGCCCGTGATTCACGAGGAGGTGGCTGCCTCGTTGTGGAGGGTGTTGGTGGAGGGGGAGGGTGGGGGTTCTGGGAGGGAGAGTTTCTCGTCGGCGTCTTCGGCTTGGTCTTTGAGTGTTAGTACTAGCATTAGCAGCAGCACCGGCACTAGCAGCAGCACCGGCACTAGCAGCAGCACCGGCACTAGCA